>CM060078.1:3116500-3515680 GCA_030533445.1 Cyprinodon diabolis | reverse complement strand
TCATATACACTACTAGAAAGCTTTCATATACACTACTAGAAAGCTTTTATATACACTACTAGAAAGCTTTCATACACACTACTAGAAAGCTTTCATATACACTACTAGAAAGCTTTCATACACACTACTAGAAAGCTTTCATATACACTATTAGAAAGCTTTCATTCACACTACTTGAAAGCTTTCATATACACTACTAGAAAGCTTTCATATAAACTATTAGAAAGCTTTCATACACACTACTAGAAAGCTTTTATATACACTATTAGAAAGCTTTCATATACACTACTAGAAAGCTTTCATACACACTACTAGAAAGCTTTCATACACACTGCTAGAAAGCTTTCATACACACTACTAGAAAGCTTTCATATACACTACTAGAAAGCTTTCATATACACTACTAGAAAGCTTTCATACACACTACTAGAAAGCTTTCATATACACTATTAGAAAGCTTTCATTCACACTACTTAAAAGCTTTCATACACACTACTAGAAAGCTTTCATATACACTACTAGAAAGCTTTTATATACACTATTAGAAAGCTTTCATACACACTACTAGAAAGCTTTCATATACACTACTAGAAAGCTTTCATATACACTACTAGAAAGCTTTCATATACACTATTAGAAAGCTTTCATACACACTACTAGAAAGCTTTCATATACACTACTAGAAAGCTTTCATATACACTACTAGAAAGCTTTCATACACACTACTAGAAAGCTTTTATATACACTATTAGAAAGCTTTCATACACACTACTAGAAAGCTTTCATATACACTACTAGAAAGCTTTCATATACACTACTAGAAAGCTTTCATACACACTACTAGAACGCTTTCATATACACTACTAGAAAGCTTTTATATACACTATTAGAAAGCTTTCATACACATTACTAGAAAGCTTTTATATACACTATTAGAAAGCTTTCATACACACTACTAGAAAGCTTTCTTATACACTATTAGAAAGCTATCATTCACACTACTAGAAAGCTTTCATATACACTACTAGAAAGCTTTCATACACACTACTAGAAAGCTTTCATATACACTATTAGAAAGCTTTCATACACACTACTAGAAAGCTTTCATATACACTATTAGAAAGCTTTCTTTCACACTACTTGAAAGCTTTCATATACAGTACTAGAAAGCTTTCATATAAACTATTAGAAAGCTTTCATACACACTACTAGAAAGCTTTTATATACACTATTAGAAAGCTTTCATACACACTACTAGAAAGCTTTCATATACACTACTAGAAAGCTTTCATATACACTACTAGAAAGCTTTCATACACACTACTAGAACGCTTTCATATACACTACTAGAAAGCTTTTATATACACTATTAGAAAGCTTTCATACACATTACTAGAAAGCTTTTATATACACTATTAGAAAGCTTTCATACACACTACTAGAAAGCTTTCATATACACTACTAGAAAGCTTTCATATACACCATTAGAAAGCTTTCATATACACTACTAGAAAGGTTTCATACACACTACTAGAAAGCTTTCATATACACTACTAGAAAGCTTTCATATACACTAATAGAAAGCTTTCATACACACTACTAGAAAGCTTTCATACACACTACTAGAAAGCTTTCATATACACTACTAGAAAGCTTTCATACACACTACTAGAAAGCTTTCATATACACTGTTAGAAAGCTTTCATTCACACTACTTGAAAGCTTTCATATACACTACTAGAAAGCTTTCATATAAACTATTAGAAAGCTTTCATACACACTACTAGAAAGCTTTTATATACACTATTAGAAAGCTTTCATATACACTACTAGAAAGCTTTCATACACACTACTAGAAAGCTTTCATACACACTACTTAAAAGCTTTCATACACACTACTAGAAAGCTTTCATATACACTACTAGAAAGCTTTTATATACACTATTAGAAAGCTTTCATACACACTACTAGAAAGCTTTCATATACACTACTAGAAAGCTTTCATATACACTACTAGAAAGCTTTCATACACACTACTAGAACGCTTTCATATACACTACTAGAAAGCTTTTATATACACTATTAGAAAGCTTTCATACACATTACTAGAAAGCTTTTATATACACTATTAGAAAGCTTTCATACACACTACTAGAAAGCTTTCATATACACTACTAGAAAGCTTTCATATACCCCATTAGAAAGCTTTCATATACACTATTAGAAAGCTATCATTCACACTACTAGAAAGCTTTCATATACACTACTAGAAAGCTTTCATACACACTACTAGAAAGCTTTCATATACACTATTAGAAAGCTTTCATACACACTACTAGAAAGCTTTCATATACACTATTATAAAGCTTTCTTTCACACTACTTGAAAGCTTTCATATACAGTACTAGAAAGCTTTCATATAAACTATTAGAAAGCTTTCATACACACTACTAGAAAGCTTTTATATACACTATTAGAAATCTTTCATACACACTACTAGAAAGCTTTCATATACACTACTAGAAAGCTTTCATATACACTACTAGAAAGCTTTCATACACACTACTAGAACGCTTTCATATACAATACTAGAAAGCTTTTATATACACTATTAGAAAGCTTTCATACACATTACTAGAAAGCTTTTATATACACTATTAGAAAGCTTTCATACACACTACTATAAAGCTTTCATATACACTACTAGAAAGCTTTCATATACACCATTAGAAAGCTTTTATATACACTACTAGAAAGGTTTCATACACACTACTAGAAAGCTTTCATGCACACTACTAGAAAGCTTTTATATACACTATTAGCAAGCTTTCATACACACTACTAGAAAACTTTCATATACACTACTAGAAAGCTTTCATATACACTACTAGAAAGCTTTCATACACACTACTAGAAAGCTTTCATATACACTACTAGAAAGCTTTTATATACACTACTAGAAAGCTTTCATACACACTACTACAAAGCTTTCATATACACTACTAGAAAGCTTTCATACACACTACTAGAAAGCTTTCATATACACTATTAGAAAGCTTTCATTCACACTACTTGAAAGCTTTCATATACACTACTAGAAAGCTTTCATACACACTACTAGAAAGCTTTCATACACACTGCTAGAAAGCTTTCATACACACTACTAGAAAGCTTTCATATACACTACTAGAAAGCTTTCATATACACCATTAGAAAGCTTTCATATACACTACTAGAAAGGTTTCATACACACTACTAGAAAGCTTTCATGCACACTACTAGAAAGCTTTTATATACACTATTAGAAAGCTTTCATACACACTACTAGAAAGCTTTCATATACACTACTAGAAAGCTTTCATATACACTACTAGAAAGCTTTCATATACACTACTAGAAAGCTTTTATATACACTACTAGAAAGCTTTCATACACACTACTAGAAAGCTTTCATATACACTACTAGAAAGCTTTCATACACACTACTAGAAAGCTTTCATATACACTATTAGAAAGCTTTCATTCACACTACTTGAAAGCTTTCATATACACTACTAGAAAGCTTTCATATAAACTATTAGAAAGCTTTCATACACACTACTAGAAAGCTTTTATATACACTATTAGAAAGCTTTCATATACACTACTAGAAAGCTTTCATACACACTACTAGAAAGCTTTCATACACACTGCTAGAAAGCTTTCATACACACTACTAGAAAGCTTTCATATACACTACTAGAAAGCTTTCATATACACTACTAGAAAGCTTTCATACACACTACTAGAAAGCTTTCACATACACTATTAGAAAGCTTTCATTCACACTACTTAAAAGCTTTCATACACACTACTAGAAAGCTTTCATATACACTACTAGAAAGCTTTTATATACACTATTAGAAAGCTTTCATACACACTACTAGAAAGCTTTCATATACACTACTAGAAAGCTTTCATATACACTATTAGAAAGCTTTCATACACACTACTAGAAAGCTTTCATATACACTACTAGAAAGCTTTCATATACACTACTAGAAAGCTTTCATACACACTACTAGAAAGCTTTTATATACACTATTAGAAAGCTTTCATACACACTACTAGAAAGCTTTCATACACACTACTAGAAAGCTTTCATATACACTACTAGAAAGCTTTCATACACACTACTAGAACGCTTTCATATACACTACTAGAAAGCTTTTATATACACTATTAGAAAGCTTTCATACACATTACTAGAAAGCTTTTATATACACTATTAGAAAGCTTTCATACACACTACTAGAAAGCTTTCATATACACTATTAGAAAGCTATCATTCACACTACTAGAAAGCTTTCATATACACTACTAGAAAGCTTTCATACACACTACTAGAAAGCTTTCATATACACTATTAGAAAGCTTTCATACACACTACTAGAAAGCTTTCATATACACTATTAGAAAGCTTTCTTTCACACTACTTGAAAGCTTTCATATACAGTACTAGAAAGCTTTCATATAAACTATTAGAAAGCTTTCATACACACTACTAGAAAGCTTTTATATACACTATTAGAAAGCTTTCATACACACTACTAGAAAGCTTTCATATACACTACTAGAAAGCTTTCATATACACTACTAGAAAGCTTTCATACACACTACGAGAACGCTTTCATATACACTACTAGAAAGCTTTTATATACACTATTAGAAAGCTTTCATACACATTACTAGAAAGCTTTTATATACACTATTAGAAAGCTTTCATACACACTACTAGAAAGCTTTCATATACACTACTAGAAAGCTTTCATATACACCATTAGAAAGCTTTCATATACACTACTAGAAAGGTTTCATACACACTACTAGAAAGCTTTCATATACACTACTAGAAAGCTTTCATATACACTACTAGAAAGCTTTCATACACACTACTAGAAAGCTTTCATACACACTACTAGAAAGCTTTCATATACACTACTAGAAAGCTTTCATACACACTACTAGAAAGCTTTCATATACACTGTTAGAAAGCTTTCATTCACACTACTTGAAAGCTTTCATATACACTACTAGAAAGCTTTCATATAAACTATTAGAAAGCTTTCATACACACTACTAGAAAGCTTTTATATACACTATTAGAAAGCTTTCATATACACTACTAGAAAGCTTTCATACACACTACTAGAAAGCTTTCATACACACTGCTAGAAAGCTTTCATACACACTACTAGAAAGCTTTCATACACACTACTAGAAAGCTGTCATACACACTGCTAGAAAGCTTTCATACACACTACTAGAAAGCTTTCATATACACTACTAGAAAGCTTTCATACACACTACTAGAAAGCTTTCATATACACTACTAGAAAGCTTTCATATACACTACTAGAAAGCTTTCATACACACTACTAGAAAGCTTTCATATACACTTAGAAAGCTTTCATACACACTACTAGAAAGCTTTCATATACACTATTAGAAAGCTTTCATTCACACTACTTGAAAGCTTTCATATACACTACCAGAAAGCTTTCATATACACTACTAGAAAGCTTTCATACACACTACTAGAAAGCTTTCATATACAATATTAGAAAGCTTTCATACACACTACTAGAAAGCTTTCATATACACTATTAGAAAGCTTTCATTCACACTACTTGAAACCTTTCATATACACTACTAGAAAGCTTTCATATAAACTATTAGAAAGCTTACCTACACACTACTAGAAAGCTTTTATATACACTATTAGAAAGCTTTCATACACACTACTAGAAAGCTTTCATATACACTACTAGAAAGCTTTCATATACACTACTAGAAAGCTTTCATACACACTACTAGAAAGCTTTCATATACACTACTAGAAAGCTTTCATACACACTACTAGAAAGCTTTCATATACACTACTAGAAAGCTTTCATACACACTACTAGAAAGCTTTCATATACACTATTAGAAAGCTTTCATTCACACTACTTAAAAGCTTTCATACACACTACTAGAAAGCTTTCATATACACTACTAGAAAGCTTTTATATACACTATTAGAAAGCTTTCATACACACTACTAGAAAGCTTTCATATACACTACTAGAAAGCTTTCATATACACTATTAGAAAGCTTTCATACACACTACTAGAAAGCTTTTATATACACTATTAGAAAGCTTTCATATACACTACTAGAAAGCTTTCATACACACTACTAGAAAGCTTTCATACACACTGCTAGAAAGCTTTCATACACACTACTAGAAAGCTTTCATACACACTACTAGAAAGCTGTCATACACACTGCTAGAAAGCTTTCATACACACTACTAGAAAGCTTTCATATACACTACTAGAAAGCTTTCATACACACTACTAGAAAGCTTTCATATACACTACTAGAAAGCTTTCATACACACTACTAGAAAGCTTTCATATACACTATTAGAAAGCTTTCATACACACTACTAGAAAGCTTTTATATACACTTTTAGAAAGCTTTCATTCACACTACTTGAAAGCTTTCATATACACTACCAGAAAGCTTTCATATACACAACTAGAAAGCTTTCATACACACTACTAGAAAGCTTTCATATACAATATTAGAAAGCTTTCATACACACTACTAGAAAGCTTTCATATACACTATTAGAAAGCTTTCATTCACACTACTTGAAACCTTTCATATACACTACTAGAAAGCTTTCATATAAACTATTAGAAAGCTTACCTACACACTACTAGAAAGCTTTTATATACACTATTAGAAAGCTTTCATACACACTACTAGAAAGCTTTCATATACACTACTAGAAAGCTTTCATATACACTACTAGAAAGCTTTCATACACACTACTAGAAAGCTTTCATATACACTACTAGAAAGCTTTCATATACACTACTAGAAAGCTTTCATACACACTACTAGAAAGCTTTCATATACACTACTAGAAAGCTTTCATACACACTACTAGAAAGCTTTCATATACACTATTAGAAAGCTTTCATTCACACTACTTAAAAGCTTTCATACACACTACTAGAAAGCTTTCATATACACTACTAGAAAGCTTTTATATACACTATTAGAAAGCTTTCATACACATTACTAGAAAGCTTTCATATACACTACTAGAAAGCTTTCATATACACTATTAGAAAGCTTTCATACACACTATTAGATAGCTTTCATATACACTACTAGAAAGCTTTCATATACACTACTAGAAAGCTTTCATACACACTACTAGAAAGCTTTTATATACACTATTAGAAAGCTTTCATACACACTACTAGAAAGCTTTCATATACACTACTAGAAAGCTTTCATATACACTACTAGAAAGCTTTCATACACACTACTAGAACGCTTTCATATACACTACTAGAAAGCTTTTATATACACTATTAGAAAGCTTTCATACACATTACTAGAAAGCTTTTATATACACTATTAGAAAGCTTTCATACACACTACTAGAAAGCTTTCATATACACTACTAGAAAGCTTTCATATACCCCATTAGAAAGCTTTCATATACACTATTAGAAAGCTTTTATATACACTATTAGAAAGCTTTCATACACACTACTAGAAAGCTTTCATATACACTACTAGAAAGCTTTCATATACACTACTAGAAAGCTTTCATACACACTACTAGAACGCTTTCATATACACTACTAGAAAGCTTTTATATACACTATTAGAAAGCTTTCATACACATTACTAGAAAGCTTTTATATACACTATTAGAAAGCTTTCATACACACTACTAGAAAGCTTTCATATACACTACTAGAAAGCTTTCATATACCCCATTAGAAAGCTTTCATATACACTATTAGAAAGCTATCATTCACACTACTAGAAAGCTTTCATATACACTACTAGAAAGCTTTCATACACACTACTAGAAAGCTTTCATATACACTATTAGAAAGCTTTCATACACACTACTAGAAAGCTTTCATATACACTATTATAAAGCTTTCTTTCACACTACTTGAAAGCTTTCATATACAGTACTAGAAAGCTTTCATATAAACTATTAGAAAGCTTTCATACACACTACTAGAAAGCTTTTATATACACTATTAGAAATCTTTCATACACACTACTAGAAAGCTTTCATATACACTACTAGAAAGCTTTCATATACACTACTAGAAAGCTTTCATACACACTACTAGAACGCTTTCATATACAATACTAGAAAGCTTTTATATACACTATTAGAAAGCTTTCATACACATTACTAGAAAGCTTTTATATACACTATTAGAAAGCTTTCATACACACTACTATAAAGCTTTCATATACACTACTAGAAAGCTTTCATATACACCATTAGAAAGCTTTTATATACACTACTAGAAAGGTTTCATACACACTACTAGAAAGCTTTCATGCACACTACTAGAAAGCTTTTATATACACTATTAGCAAGCTTTCATACACACTACTAGAAAACTTTCATATACACTACTAGAAAGCTTTCATATACACTACTAGAAAGCTTTCATACACACTACTAGAAAGCTTTCATATACACTACTAGAAAGCTTTTATATACACTACTAGAAAGCTTTCATACACACTACTACAAAGCTTTCATATACACTACTAGAAAGCTTTCATACACACTACTAGAAAGCTTTCATATACACTATTAGAAAGCTTTCATTCACACTACTTGAAAGCTTTCATATACACTACTAGAAAGCTTTCATACACACTACTAGAAAGCTTTCATACACACTGCTAGAAAGCTTTCATACACACTACTAGAAAGCTTTCATATACACTACTAGAAAGCTTTCATATACACCATTAGAAAGCTTTCATATACACTACTAGAAAGGTTTCATACACACTACTAGAAAGCTTTCATGCACACTACTAGAAAGCTTTTATATACACTATTAGAAAGCTTTCATACACACTACTAGAAAGCTTTCATATACACTACTAGAAAGCTTTCATATACACTACTAGAAAGCTTTCATATACACTACTAGAAAGCTTTTATATACACTACTAGAAAGCTTTCATACACACTACTAGAAAGCTTTCATATACACTACTAGAAAGCTTTCATACACACTACTAGAAAGCTTTCATATACACTATTAGAAAGCTTTCATTCACACTACTTGAAAGCTTTCATATACACTACTAGAAAGCTTTCATATAAACTATTAGAAAGCTTTCATACACACTACTAGAAAGCTTTTATATACACTATTAGAAAGCTTTCATATACACTACTAGAAAGCTTTCATACACACTACTAGAAAGCTTTCATACACACTGCTAGAAAGCTTTCATACACACTACTAGAAAGCTTTCATATACACTACTAGAAAGCTTTCATATACACTACTAGAAAGCTTTCATACACACTACTAGAAAGCTTTCACATACACTATTAGAAAGCTTTCATTCACACTACTTAAAAGCTTTCATACACACTACTAGAAAGCTTTCATATACACTACTAGAAAGCTTTTATATACACTATTAGAAAGCTTTCATACACACTACTAGAAAGCTTTCATATACACTACTAGAAAGCTTTCATATACACTATTAGAAAGCTTTCATACACACTACTAGAAAGCTTTCATATACACTACTAGAAAGCTTTCATATACACTACTAGAAAGCTTTCATACACACTACTAGAAAGCTTTTATATACACTATTAGAAAGCTTTCATACACACTACTAGAAAGCTTTCATACACACTACTAGAAAGCTTTCATATACACTACTAGAAAGCTTTCATACACACTACTAGAACGCTTTCATATACACTACTAGAAAGCTTTTATATACACTATTAGAAAGCTTTCATACACATTACTAGAAAGCTTTTATATACACTATTAGAAAGCTTTCATACACACTACTAGAAAGCTTTCATATACACTATTAGAAAGCTATCATTCACACTACTAGAAAGCTTTCATATACACTACTAGAAAGCTTTCATACACACTACTAGAAAGCTTTCATATACACTATTAGAAAGCTTTCATACACACTACTAGAAAGCTTTCATATACACTATTAGAAAGCTTTCTTTCACACTACTTGAAAGCTTTCATATACAGTACTAGAAAGCTTTCATATAAACTATTAGAAAGCTTTCATACACACTACTAGAAAGCTTTTATATACACTATTAGAAAGCTTTCATACACACTACTAGAAAGCTTTCATATACACTACTAGAAAGCTTTCATATACACTACTAGAAAGCTTTCATACACACTACGAGAACGCTTTCATATACACTACTAGAAAGCTTTTATATACACTATTAGAAAGCTTTCATACACATTACTAGAAAGCTTTTATATACACTATTAGAAAGCTTTCATACACACTACTAGAAAGCTTTCATATACACTACTAGAAAGCTTTCATATACACCATTAGAAAGCTTTCATATACACTACTAGAAAGGTTTCATACACACTACTAGAAAGCTTTCATATACACTACTAGAAAGCTTTCATATACACTACTAGAAAGCTTTCATACACACTACTAGAAAGCTTTCATACACACTACTAGAAAGCTTTCATATACACTACTAGAAAGCTTTCATACACACTACTAGAAAGCTTTCATATACACTGTTAGAAAGCTTTCATTCACACTACTTGAAAGCTTTCATATACACTACTAGAAAGCTTTCATATAAACTATTAGAAAGCTTTCATACACACTACTAGAAAGCTTTTATATACACTATTAGAAAGCTTTCATATACACTACTAGAAAGCTTTCATACACACTACTAGAAAGCTTTCATACACACTGCTAGAAAGCTTTCATACACACTACTAGAAAGCTTTCATACACACTACTAGAAAGCTGTCATACACACTGCTAGAAAGCTTTCATACACACTACTAGAAAGCTTTCATATACACTACTAGAAAGCTTTCATACACACTACTAGAAAGCTTTCATATACACTACTAGAAAGCTTTCATATACACTACTAGAAAGCTTTCATACACACTACTAGAAAGCTTTCATATACACTTAGAAAGCTTTCATACACACTACTAGAAAGCTTTCATATACACTATTAGAAAGCTTTCATTCACACTACTTGAAAGCTTTCATATACACTACCAGAAAGCTTTCATATACACTACTAGAAAGCTTTCATACACACTACTAGAAAGCTTTCATATACAATATTAGAAAGCTTTCATACACACTACTAGAAAGCTTTCATATACACTATTAGAAAGCTTTCATTCACACTACTTGAAACCTTTCATATACACTACTAGAAAGCTTTCATATAAACTATTAGAAAGCTTACCTACACACTACTAGAAAGCTTTTATATACACTATTAGAAAGCTTTCATACACACTACTAGAAAGCTTTCATATACACTACTAGAAAGCTTTCATATACACTACTAGAAAGCTTTCATACACACTACTAGAAAGCTTTCATATACACTACTAGAAAGCTTTCATACACACTACTAGAAAGCTTTCATATACACTACTAGAAAGCTTTCATACACACTACTAGAAAGCTTTCATATACACTATTAGAAAGCTTTCATTCACACTACTTAAAAGCTTTCATACACACTACTAGAAAGCTTTCATATACACTACTAGAAAGCTTTTATATACACTATTAGAAAGCTTTCATACACACTACTAGAAAGCTTTCATATACACTACTAGAAAGCTTTCATATACACTATTAGAAAGCTTTCATACACACTACTAGAAAGCTTTTATATACACTATTAGAAAGCTTTCATATACACTACTAGAAAGCTTTCATACACACTACTAGAAAGCTTTCATACACACTGCTAGAAAGCTTTCATACACACTACTAGAAAGCTTTCATACACACTACTAGAAAGCTGTCATACACACTGCTAGAAAGCTTTCATACACACTACTAGAAAGCTTTCATATACACTACTAGAAAGCTTTCATACACACTACTAGAAAGCTTTCATATACACTACTAGAAAGCTTTCATACACACTACTAGAAAGCTTTCATATACACTATTAGAAAGCTTTCATACACACTACTAGAAAGCTTTTATATACACTTTTAGAAAGCTTTCATTCACACTACTTGAAAGCTTTCATATACACTACCAGAAAGCTTTCATATACACAACTAGAAAGCTTTCATACACACTACTAGAAAGCTTTCATATACAATATTAGAAAGCTTTCATACACACTACTAGAAAGCTTTCATATACACTATTAGAAAGCTTTCATTCACACTACTTGAAACCTTTCATATACACTACTAGAAAGCTTTCATATAAACTATTAGAAAGCTTACCTACACACTACTAGAAAGCTTTTATATACACTATTAGAAAGCTTTCATACACACTACTAGAAAGCTTTCATATACACTACTAGAAAGCTTTCATATACACTACTAGAAAGCTTTCATACACACTACTAGAAAGCTTTCATATACACTACTAGAAAGCTTTCATATACACTACTAGAAAGCTTTCATACACACTACTAGAAAGCTTTCATATACACTACTAGAAAGCTTTCATACACACTACTAGAAAGCTTTCATATACACTATTAGAAAGCTTTCATTCACACTACTTAAAAGCTTTCATACACACTACTAGAAAGCTTTCATATACACTACTAGAAAGCTTTTATATACACTATTAGAAAGCTTTCATACACATTACTAGAAAGCTTTCATATACACTACTAGAAAGCTTTCATATACACTATTAGAAAGCTTTCATACACACTATTAGATAGCTTTCATATACACTACTAGAAAGCTTTCATATACACTACTAGAAAGCTTTCATACACACTACTAGAAAGCTTTTATATACACTATTAGAAAGCTTTCATACACACTACTAGAAAGCTTTCATATACACTACTAGAAAGCTTTCATATACACTACTAGAAAGCTTTCATACACACTACTAGAACGCTTTCATATACACTACTAGAAAGCTTTTATATACACTATTAGAAAGCTTTCATACACATTACTAGAAAGCTTTTATATACACTATTAGAAAGCTTTCATACACACTACTAGAAAGCTTTCATATACACTACTAGAAAGCTTTCATATACCCCATTAGAAAGCTTTCATATACACTATTAGAAAGCTTTTATATACACTATTAGAAAGCTTTCATATACACTACTAGAAAGCTTTCATACACACTACTAGAAAGCTTTCATACAAACTGCTAGAAAGCTTTCATACACACTACTAGAAAGCTTTCATACACACTACTAGAAAGCTGTCATACACACTGCTAGAAAGCTTTCATACACACTACTAGAAAGCTTTCATATACACTACTAGAAAGCTTTCATACACACTACTAGAAAGCTTTCATATACACTACTAGAAAGCTTTCATATACACTACTAGAAAGCTTTCATACACACTACTAGAAAGCTTTCATATACACTATTAGAAAGCTTTCATACACACTACTAGAAAGCTTTTATATACACTTTTAGAAAGCTTTCATTCACACTACTTGAAAGCTTTCATATACACTACCAGAAAGCTTTCATATACACAACTAGAAAGCTTTCATACACACTACTAGAAAGCTTTCATATACAATATTAGAAAGCTTTCATACACACTACAAGAAAGCTTTCATATACACTATTAGAAAGCTTTCATTCACACTACTTGAAACCTTTCATATACACTACTAGAAAGCTTTCATATAAACTATTAGAAAGCTTACCTACACACTACTAGAAAGCTTTTATATACACTATTAGAAAGCTTTCATACACACTACTAGAAAGCTTTCATATACACTACTAGAAAGCTTTCATATACACTACTAGAAAGCTTTCATACACACTACTAGAAAGCTTTCATATACACTACTAGAAAGCTTTCATATACACTACTAGAAAGCTTTCATACACACTACTAGAAAGCTTTCATATACACTACTAGAAAGCTTTCATACACACTACTAGAAAGGTTTCATATACACTATTAGAAAGCTTTCATTCACACTACTAAAAAGCTTTCATACACACTACTAGAAAGCTTTCATATACACTACTAGAAAGCTTTTATATACACTATTAGAAAGCTTTCATACACATTACTAGAAAGCTTTCATATACACTACTAGAAAGCTTTCATATACACTATTAGAAAGCTTTCATACACACTACTAGAAAGCTTTCATATACACTACTAGAAAGCTTTCATATACACTACTAGAAAGCTTTCATACACACTACTAGAAAGCTTTTATATACACTATTAGAAAGCTTTCATACACACTACTAGAAAGCTTTCATATACACTACTAGAAAGCTTTCATTTACACTACTAGAAAGCTTTCATACACACTACTAGAACGCTTTCATATACACTACTAGAAAGCTTTTATATACACTATTAGAAAGCTTTCATACACATTACTAGAAAGCTTTTATATACACTATTAGAAAGCTTTCATACACACTACTAGAAAGCTTTCATATACACTACTAGAAAGCTTTCATATACCCCATTAGAAAGCTTTCATATACACTATTAGACAGCTATCATTCACACTACTAGAAAGCTTTCATATACACTACTAGAAAGCTTTCATACACACTACTAGAAAGCTTTCATATATACTATTAGAAAGCTTTCATACACACTACTAGAAAGCTTTCATATACACTATTAGAAAGCTTTCTTTCACACTACTTGAAAGCTTTCATATACAGTACTAGAAAGCTTTTATATAAACTATTAGAAAGCTTTCATACACACTACTAGAAAGCTTTTATATACACTATTAGAAAGCTTTCATACACACTACTAGAAAGCTTTCATATACACTACTAGAAAGCTTTCATATACACTACTAGAAAGCTTTCATACACACTACTAGAACGCTTTCATATACACTACTAGAAAGCTTTTATATACACTATTAGAAAGCTTTCATACACATTACTAGAAAGCTTTTATATACACTATTAGAAAGCTTTCATACACACTACTAGAAAGCTTTCATATACACTACTAGAAAGCTTTCATATACACCATTAGAAAGCTTTCATATACACTACTAGAAAGGTTTCATACACACTACTAGAAAGCTTTCATGCACACTACTAGAAAGCTTTTATATACACTATTAGCAAGCTTTCATACACACTACTAGAAAACTTTCATATACACTACTAGAAAGCTTTCATATACACTACTAGAAAGCTTTCATACACACTACTAGAAAGCTTTCATATACACTACTAGAAAGCTTTTATATACACTACTAGAAAGCTTTCATACACACTACTAGAAAGCTTTCATGTACACTACTAGAAAGCTTTCATACACACTACTAGAAAGCTTTCATATACACTATTAGAAAGCTTTCATTCACACTACTTGAAAGCTTTCATATACACTACTAGAAAGCTTTCATACACACTACTAGAAAGCTTTCATACACACTGCTAGAAAGCTTTCATACACACTACTAGAAAGCTTTCATATACACTACTAGAAAGCTTTCATATACACCATTAGAAAGCTTTCATATACACTACTAGAAAGGTTTCATACACACTACTAGAAAGCTTTCATGCACACTACTAGAAAGCTTTTATATACACTATTAGAAAGCTTTCATACACACTACTAGAAAGCTTTCATATACACTACTAGAAAGCTTTCATATACACTACTAGAAAGCTTTCATATACACTACTAGAAAGCTTTTATATACACTACTAGAAAGCTTTCATACACACTACTAGGAAGCTTTCATATACACTAATAGAAAGCTTTCATACACACTACTAGAAAGCTTTCATATACACTATTAGAAAGCTTTCATTCACACTACTTGAAAGCTTTCATATACACTACTAGAAAGCTTTCATATAAACTATTAGAAAGCTTTCATACACACTACTAGAAATCTTTTATATACACTATTAGAAAGCTTTCATATACACTACTAGAAAGCTTTCATACACACTACTAGAAAGCTTTCATACACACTGCTAGAAAGCTTTCATACACACTACTAGAAAGCTTTCATATACACTACTAGAAAGCTTTCATATACACTACTAGAAAGCTTTCATACACACTACTAGAAAGCTTTCATATAAACTATTAGAAAGCTTTCATTCACACTACTTAAAAGCTTTCATACACACTACTAGAAAGCTTTCATATACACTACTAGAAAGCTTTTATATACACTATTAGAAAGCTTTCATACACACTACTAGAAAGCTTTCATATACACTACTAGAAAGCTTTCATATACACTATTAGAAAGCTTTCATACACACTACTAGAAAGCTTTCATATACACTACTAGAAAGCTTTCATATACACTACTAGAAAGCTTTCATACACACTACTAGAAAGCTTTTATATACACTATTAGAAAGCTTTCATACACACTACTAGAAAGCTTTCATATACACTACTAGAAAGCTTTCATATACACTACTAGAAAGCTTTCATACACACTACTAGAACGCTTTCATATACACTACTAGAAAGCTTTTATATACACTATTAGAAAGCTTTCATACACATTACTAGAAAGCCTTTATATACACTATTAGAAAGCTTTCATACACACTACTAGAAAGCTTTCATATACACTACTAGAAAGCTTTCATATACCCCATTAGAAAGCTTTCATATACACTATTAGAAAGCTATCATTCACACTACTAGAAAGCTTTCATATACACTACTAGAAAGCTTTCATACACACTACTAGAAAGCTTTCATATACACTATTAGAAAGCTTTCATACACACTACTAGAAAGCTTTCATATACACTATTAGAAAGCTTTCTTTCACACTACTTGAAAGCTTTCATATACAGTACTAGAAAGCTTTCATATAAACTATTAGAAAGCTTTCATACACACTACTAGAAAGCTTTCATATACACTACTAGAAAGCTTTCATACACACTACTAGAACGCTTTCATATACACTACTAGAAAGCTTTTATATACACTATTAGAAAGCTTTCATACACATTACTAGAAAGCTTTTATATACACTATTAGAAAGCTTTCATACACACTACTAGAAAGCTTTCATATACACTACTAGAAAGCTTTCATATACACCATTAGAAAGCTTTCATATACACTACTAGAAAGGTTTCATACACACTACTAGAAAGCTTTCATGCACACTACTAGAAAGCTTTTATATACACTATTAGCAAGCTTTCATACACACTACTAGAAAACTTTCATATACACTACTAGAAAGCTTTCATATACACTACTAGAAAGCTTTCATACACACTACTAGAAAGCTTTCATATACACTACTAGAAAGCTTTTATATACACTACTAGAAAGCTTTCATACACACTACTAGAAAGCTTTCATATACACTACTAGAAAGCTTTCATACACACTACTACAAAGCTTTGATATACACTATTAGAAAGCTTTCATTCACACTACTTGAAAGCTTTCATATACACTACTAGAAAGCTTTCATATAAACTATTAGAAAGCTTTCATACACACTACTAGAAAGCTTTTATATACACTATTAGAAAGCTTTCATATACACTACTAGAAAGCTTTCATACACACTACTAGAAAGCTTTCAGACACACTGCTAGAAAGCTTTCATACACACTACTAGAAAGCTTTCATATACACTACTAGAAAGCTTTCATATACACTACTAGAAAGGTTTCATACACAGTACTAGAAAGCTTTCATGCACACTACTAGAAAGCTTTTATATACACTATTAGAAAGCTTTCATACACACTACTAGAAAGCTTTCATATACACTACTAGAAAGCTTTCATATACACTACTAGAAAGCTTTCATATACACTACTAGAAAGCTTTCATACACACTACTAGAAAGCTTTCATATACACTATTAGAAAGCTTTCATTCACACTACTTGAAAGCTTTCATATACACTACTAGAAAGCTTTCATATAAACTATTAGAAAGCTTTCATACACACTACTAGAAAGCTTTTATATACACTATTAGAAAGCTTTCATATACACTACTAGAAAGCTTTCATACACACTACTAGAAAGCTTTCATACACACTGCTAGAAAGCTTTCATACACACTACTAGAAAGCTTTCATATACACTACTAGAAAGCTTTCATACACACTACTAGAAAGCTTTCATATACACTACTAGAAAGCTTTCATACACACTACTAGAAAGCTTTCATATACACTATTAGAAAGCTTTCATTCACACTACTTGAAAGCTTTCATATACACTACTAGAAAGCTGTCATAAAAACTATTAGAAAGCTTTCATACACACTACTAGAAAGCTTTTATATACACTATTAGAAAGCTTTCATACACACTACTAGAAAGCTTTCATATACACTACTAGAAAGCTTTCATACACACTACTAGAAAGCTTTCATATACACTGTTAGAAAGCTTTCATTCACACTACTTGAAAGCTTTCATATACACTACTAGAAAGCTTTCATATAAACTATTAGAAAGCTTTCATACACACTACTAGAAAGCTTTTATATACACTATTAGAAAGCTTTCATATACACTACTAGAAAGCTTTCATACACACTACTAGAAAGCTTTCATACACACTGCTAGAAAACTTTCATACACACTACTAGAAAGCTTTCATACACACTACTAGAAAGCTGTCATACACACTGCTAGAAAGCTTACATACACACTACTAGAAAGCTTTCATATACACTACTAGAAAGCTTTCATACACACTACTAGAAAGCTTTCATATACACTACTAGAAAGCTTTCATATACACTACTAGAAAGCTTTCATACACACTACTAGAAAGCTTTCATGTACACTATTAGAAAGCTTTCATACACACTACTAGAAAGCTTTCATATACACTATTAGAAAGCTTTCATTCCCACTACTTGAAAGCTTTCATATACACTACCAGAAAGCTTTCATATACACTACTAGAAAGCTTTCATACACACTACTAGAAAGCTTTCATATACAATATTAGAAAGCTTTCATACACACTACTAGAAAGCTTTCATATACACTATTAGAAAGCTTTCATTCACACTACTTGAAACCTTTCATATACACTACTAGAAAGCTTTCATATAAACTATTAGAAAGCTTACCTACACACTACTAGAAAGCTTTTATATACACTATTAGAAAGCTTTCATACACACTACTAGAAAGCTTTCATATACACTACTAGAAAGCTTTCATATACACTACTAGAAAGCTTTCATACACACTACTAGAAAGCTTTCATATACACTACTAGAAAGCTTTCATATACACTACTAGAAAGCTTTCATACACACTACTAGAAAGCTTTCATATACACTACTAGAAAGCCTTCATACACACTACTAGAAAGCTTTCATATACACTATTAGAAAGCTTTCATTCACACTACTTAAAAGCTTTCATATACACTACTAGAAAGCTTTCATATAAACTATTAGAAAGCTTTCATACACACTACTAGAAAGCTTTTATATACACTATTAGAAAGCTTTCATACACACTACTAGAAAGCTTTCATACACACTACTAGAAAGCTTTCATATACACTACTAGAAAGCTTTCATATACACTACTAGAAAGCTTTCATATACACTATTAGAAAGCTTTCATTCACACTACTTGAAAGCTTTCATATACACTACTAGAAAGCTTTCATATACACTACTAGAAAGCTTTCATACACACTACTAGAAAGCTTTCATTCACACTACTTGAAAGCTTTCATATACACTACTAGAAAGCTTTCATATAAACTATTAGAAAGCTTTCATACACACTACTTGAAAGCTTTCATACACACTACTAGAAAGCTTTCATACACACTATTAGAAAGCTTTCATACACACTACTAGAAAGCTTTCATATACACTACTAGAAAGCTTTCATATACACTACTAGAAAGCTTTCATATACACTATTAGAAAGCTTTCATTCACACTACTTGAAAGCTTTCATATACACTACTAGAAAGCTTTCGTATAAACTATTAGAAAGCTTTCATACACACTACTAGAAAGCTTTCATATACACTACTAGAAAGCTTTCATACACACTACTAAAAAGCTTTTATACACACTACTAGAAAGCTTTCATACACACTACTAGAAAGCTTTCATACACACTACTAGAAAGCTTTCATATACACTATTAGAAAGCTTTCATATACACTACTAGAAAGCTTTCATATACACTACTAGAAAGCTTTCATACACACTACTAGAAAGCTTTCATATACACTACTAGAAAGCTTTCATATACACTACTAGAAAGCTTTTATATACACTACTAGAAAGCTTTCATATACACTACTAGAAAGCTTTCATACACACTACTAGAAAGCTTTCATACACACTACTAGAAAGCTTTCATATAAACTATTAGAAAGCTTTCATACACACTACTAGAAAGCTTTTATATACACTATTAGAAAGCTTTCATACACACTACTAGAAAGCTTTCATATACACTACTAGAAAGCTTTCATATACACTATTAGAAAGCTTTTATATACACTATTAGAAAGCTTTCATACACACTACTAGAAAGCTTTTATATACACTATTAGAAAGCTTTCATACACACTATTAGAAAGCTTTCATATACACTACTAGAAAGCTTTCATATACACTATTAGAAAGCTTTCATACACACTACTAGAAAGGTTTCATACACACTACTAGAAGGCTTTCATATACACTACTAGAAAGCTTTCATATAAACTATTAGAAAGCTTTCATACACACTACTAGAAAGCTTTCATACACACTATTAGAAAGCTTTCATACACACTACTAGAAAGCTTTCATACACACTACTAGAAAGCTTTCATACACACTATTAGAAAGCTTTCATACACACTACTAGAAAGCTTTCATACACACTACTAGAAAGCTTTCATACACACTATTAGAAAGCTTTCATATACACTACTACAAAGCTTTCTTATACACTATTAAAAAGCCTTCATATACACTACTAGAAAGCTTTCATACACACTATTAGAAAGTTTTCTTATACACTATTAGAAAGCTTTCATTGTCATGGTTGGTTTAGGAATCAACCCACATGCAGAACACCACTTGGAGACTGATGAAAAGTTTAACAGAGTTTATTAAAGGTTAGCATAAAGTTTACAAGAACTGGATTCTGGAAACGGGTCCGGGCAGGATTCTCAGGCGTCTGCAGAGACGGATAGTTTGATTAGCCAGGTTAACAGATTAGTTGTTGGGCGTTCAGATGTTTCAGAAAATACCTTGAAGAGGTCCAGGCTTTCTTTCTGAGAGGGGGAACCGGTTGGGTCCAGAGACTGTTGGTTCAGCAGAGTTCTCAGCAGCAGCAGCAGCGTCTAGCTTCTGACTTTCTAGTGACAGACCTTGGTTTGAGGGATTCGCTCTTTCCTAAAGAGCAGCAGGTGGATTCCAGAGTGAGATCTTCAGGTTTGGCTCTCTAGCGCAGGCAGGCAGGTAACAGGCTATGCTCATCCAGAGCTTCACACGAGAGACAGGTTTCCTAGGAGCGAGAAGACAGAGGCAGGTTAGAATAGGGTTGCTCTTTAGAGACAAAGATACTAGTAGTAACAGAGGCTCAGGTTCGCTAACCAAACTTGGTCAACACTGCAGCGTTGAAGGAAGGTCTGGCTGCTGGTTATATAGGCAGGTCTCCTGATGGGCTGATGAACATCAGCTGTGCTGGAAGGCTCCAGCCCAGGAGATCCACAGCGCACTCTGCTGGAGAAGGTGGAGAATCTCCAGATCCCAACATTCATATACACTACTAGAAAGCTTTTATATACACTATTAGAAAGCTTTCTTATACACTATTAAAAAGCTTTCATATACACTACTAGAAAGCTTTCATATACACTACTAGAAAGCTTTCTTATACACTATTAAAAAGCCTTCATATACACTACTAGAAAGCTTTCATACATACCACTAGAAAGCTGTTTTTGGATTTCAGTTAAAACTGAAGTTTTAGCACTTTATCAGTCATCCAAAGTTGACAACAAACCACTTTGTTTTCTAAGCTTGAAAACGTTTTGCTTCCTATCCCTTCCTCATTTTCAAATAAGCTTTCGGGATGGGAAGTAAAATGTCTTCAATCTTGAAAAACGAAGTCCACTGGTTTGTTTTTCACTTTTTTGGAATATTTGTAAACTGACCCAGAATCTGGTGTTCTGCACATCATTTAGCTCCACATTCTCCACAAACATGCGATGCGAGATCAAGGAGGGGTGACCATCGTCCGGCCACACCCCAGCCCAGTCACCAGCGGCTCTCCTCACCGGCCCGAGGGCCGGATATCAGAGACCAACCGAAGCGATGCGGCGCTGCTGTATAGGCGCTGCATCTAAGTCAGAATCCAGCCTAGATGGGATTCTGACTTAGAAGCGTTCAGTCATAATCCCACAGATGGTAGCTTTGCCCCATTGGCTCCTCAGCCAAGCACATACATCGAATGTCTGAATGTGCGGTTCCTCTCGTACTGAGCAGGATTACTATTGAAACAACACATTATCAGTAGGGTAAAACTAACCTGTCTCACGACGGTCTAAACCCAGCTCACATTCCCTATTAGTGGGTGAACAATCCAGCGCTTGGTGAATTTGTAACGTACAGGAAATTGGACCCAGGAAACAACTCAGACAGGTCAGTGGAATGCAACAGATTGTATTTATGACTGTGTGGCACAGGGAGCGTGCAGGTGGCTCTTAGTCAGGAAATCCCCTGTGGCGGAGACAACAGGTTAGTGATCAGCAATAGGAAAACTAGAGAGGGATTGAGGCTGGATCACTAACCTGTTACTGGGTCTCAGAGTGGGCGATTGGCTCCGTGTTGGGTCCATGGCAGGCGTCCGTAAGAGGAAGGGGCTTGTGGAAGCAGTGGCCATTGAGCGGCGGATGGTTTGCTGAGGACTGAGGCTGATGAGCTCCATAGACAGTCCGTTTACTGACTCCAGTGATCCAAGCAACGGTACAGAGGGGCAATCCAGAAGAGAGGTCCAGGACTGAACCAGGGTCCGTTAACTGGCAGGTTCAGAGAAGCAGAGGGGTTACGCAGACTCGGCTACTCACTGAGTGGGGTTCAGGCTCCCAGGCAGGCAATCCAAGGCAGAACTGATGCAGGGGTTCAGATGCAGATCTGGTTTGGATTCAGGACAGGCAGACAGGATCAAATAAGGGATCAGGCAGGCTTGGTGAATAAAGGCAGAAAACAGGTCAGGCAACAGGTAAGGCAGGCAAAAGATTGAAATGCTGGAAGGTACTCAACGGTTGGTTTGAGACGATCTGGCACTGGGAACAGATCCAAATGAGGTACACTATATTGCCAAAAGTATTTGCTCACCTGCCTTGACTCACATATGAGCTTAAGTGACATCCCGTTCCTAATCCATAGGGTTCAATATGACGTCGGTCCACCCTTTGCAGCTAGAACAGCTTCAACTCTTCTGGGAAGGCTGTCCACAAGGTTTAGGAGTGTGTTTATGGGAATTTTTGACCATTCTTCCAGAAGCGCATTTGTGAGGTCGCACACTGATGTTGGACGAGAAGGCCTGGCTCTCAGTCTCCGCTCTAATTCATCCCAAAGGTGTTCTATCGGGTTGAGGTCAGGACTCTGTGCAGGCCAGTCAAGTTCATCCACACCAGAATCTGTCATCCATGTCTTTATGGACCTTGCTTTGTGCACTGGTGCACAGTCATGTTGGAAGAGGAAGGGGCCAGCTCCAAACTGTTCCCACAAAGTTGGGAGCATGGAATTGTCCAAAATGTCTTGGTATGCTGAAGCATTCAGAGTTCCTTTCACTGGAACTAAGGGGCCAAGCCCAGCTCCTGAAAAACAACCCCACACCATAATCCCCCCTCCACCAAACTTTACACTTGGCACAATGCAGTCAGACAAGTACCGTTCTCCTGGCAACCGCCAAACCCAGACCCGTCCATCAGATTGCCAGATGGAGAAGCGCGATTCGTCACTCCAGAGAACGCGTCTCCACTGCTCTAGAGTCCAGTGGCGGCGTGCTTTACACCACCGCATCCGACGCTTTGCATTGCACTTGGTTATGTATGGCTTGGATGCAGCTGCTCGACCATGGAAACCCATTCCATGAAGCTCTCTGCGCACTGTTCTTGAGCTAATCTGAAGGCCACATGAAGTTTGGAGGTCTGTAGTGATTGACTCTGCAGAAAGTTGGCGACCTCTTCGCACTATGCGCTTCAGCATCCGCTGACCCCGCTCCGTCAGTTTACGTGGCCTACCACTTCGTGGCTGAGTTGCTGTCGTTCCCAAACACTTCCATTTTCTTATAATACAGCTGACAGTTGACTGTGGAATATTTAGGAGCGAGGAAATTTCACGACTGGATTTGTTGCACAGGTGGCATCCTATCACAGTTCCACGCTGGAATTCACTGAGCTCCTGAGAGCGACCCATTCTTTCACAAATGTTTGTAAAAACAGTCTGCATGCCTAGGTGCTTGAATTTATACACCTGTGGCCATGGAAGTGATTGGAACACCTGATTCCAATAATTTGGATGGGTGAGCAAATACTTTTGGCAATATAGTGTATATATAGAGGTGTAACCAATTAGTGATAATAGCAGTCAGGGTAGAGTGAGCAGGTGTGTCGAGTTTGGGATTAAACCAGCACCAGTGCCGAGATTGTCACAGAATTCTGCTTCACAATGATACAGTAGGAGGAGCCAACATCAAAGGATCAAAAAGCGACGTCGCTATGAACGCTTGGGTGCCACAAGCCTGTTATCCCTATGGTAACTTTTCTGACACCTCCTGCTTAAAACCCAAAAAGTCAGAAGGATCGTGAGGCCCCGCTTTCACGGTCTGTATTCATACTGAAAATCAAGATCAAGCGAGCTTTTGCCCTTCTACTCCATGGGAGGTATCCTCCCTGAGCTCGCCTTAGGACACCTGTGTTACCGTTTGATAGGTGTACCGCCCCAGTCAAACTCCCCACCTGCCACTGTCCCCGATGCGGGTCGCACCCCTCCGGCAAGGGTTGCTTGACGCCAGAACCGAGAGCTCACCTTCACGCCTCACCCGGTAAGTGAAAAAAAACTATAAGAGTAATGGTATTTCAATGGCTGGCCGGAGCCTCCCACTTCTTCTACACCTCTCATGTCTCTTTACGGTGCCAGACTAAAGTCAGCTCACCAAGGTCCTCTTTCCCCGCTGATTCTGCCAAGCCTGTTCCCTTGGCTGTGGTTTCGCTGGATGGGGGTTAGGGACAGTGGGAATCTCATTCATCCATTCATGCACATCACTAATTCAATAGTTTTTCGTACTTATGAAATCGTACGAAAAGTTATGCACAGTATTTCGTACGTTTTGGATGTTTTTCCTCGAAAAAACAGGTCAGTGCGCATGCGCAGGCAGACAGACGAAAAAAGCAGATCCGCGGACGGACGTAAAACTGGAAAACAGTGCAATACTTACTTCTTCATGTCTCTAACTACGTTTCTTGCTGTTTTGTATCTTAGGGTTAGGGTCAGGATTAGGGTTAACTGTATGTTATTTTCTATCTTATTGAATGATGCGTAAGATGCGCATGCGCAAAGATATCTTGTCTCGAGGCAAGACGTAAAAATACGACGAAAAAAACGTCAAAAACGTACGCAATTACGGTAAATAACTTTTCGCACAATTTCATACGAACTCATAATGAGAATACACTGACTAATTAGATGAAGAGGCATTTGGCTAGGTTCAGGCAGGCAATGCTGCTTTCCGGGTTTAATGCCCGTGACGGCCGCCATCTAGTGCTGGTCGCATGATAATTTGTAATCATCATGTGACCCCACCGCCCACATATTTCAGCCAGGTCACCGCAGCCTGGGTAGGCTGTGCAGAACCCGGGCCTCGGAACAGACATAACCTGATACTGGGGTCCGGATCGGTCAGCTCCGGTCCAGGGGCCTGGTCATTCAGCCAGATTTCTCCATTACCAGCGGGACCACAGGGAGGTATTACCAGTAACCATGCTCCAATGACGACATTGGCACGGGGGCTTATCCCCTCACCAACTAAATGTCAGAGAATTCCTCTCAGGACGAACCTAGTGACTCCTGCTTCTCCCATATCGCGAGGGAAGGTACCGAACAGGAGTTCTATGGTAGCGCCCCTTAAGAGAGTCATAGTTACTCCTGCCGTTTACTCGCGCTTCATTGAATTTATTCACTTTGCCATTCAGAGCACTGGGCAGAAATCACATTGCGTCAAAACCCGCCGTGGGCCCTCGCGAGGCTTTGTTTTAATTAAACAGTCCTATTCCCCTGGTTCGCACCAGTTCTAAGTCACTACTACTAAGCCAGCTGAGGCAACCCTCCCAGGGCCCCGCGCGAACGAGGTCCCGGATGAGCACCGTAGCAGGGGAGATCTGGGAGAAGGGCCCAATGTGTGTTCAGAGTCACCGGGAGACCCGCGACGTCACTCCCAGAGGCGCCACGGACACAAGCCACCACGAGGTGGGCCGCGCACTGGGCTTCCTGGGGCGGAAAAGGGAGGGTGACGGGGCGACTGCTCCCCCAGCTGCTGCACGTGCCCAGCCCCGCTTCACACCGACCTGGCTCTCAGAGCCAGTCTTTATCTCGAAGTTACAGATCTGACTTGCCTATTTACCTTCATACTGATAGGGTCATCATCACAGTGTAAAATTTTAACATCCATGCTTACATTGAAGGCGATAGCTTAAAGGTATACTATGCAACCGGTGTTGATTTTCCAGCGAGGCTCCCCCCAGAGGGCTAAAGTAAAAGTGCACTGTCGTAAATATGCACAGCTGTTCTCCTGGTTTCTCCGTCAAGCCAGGCGCGGTTGTTTTGAGCTTAGCAGACAGGCGAACGCAACGAATGACTAACACAGTGAAAGTATGAACATGCACACAGAGAGAGAGAAACCATTCCAATGTTACTTACAATCGCATCAGCAGAAACGCGAGGTCGGCGTCAGCCTTGCAGCCTTCTTTTATTTTAGCTCTCGCCATTCGGAAAAAGCTTGCCCGATGTTCACCCGTGTACGACTCCTCTCTCTGTCCGGAGCCCTTTTCCTCTTTCTTGCCTGCTCCGACATGGGCTTTCGCTGTTTTCACGCTGGTTCCGCCATGATAACTGCACAAAGATCGCCACTGTGCTAGCAACGAGCATGCTTTTAACTGGGGGCGTGTAGCAGTTCTCGCCGTAAAGCAAGACCGACTCTCGCGAGACTTCTGAGCCTGTGGGTGCGGGCCGAGGGCTCCTGCAATTCCAAGTGTGGTGTTTCCCCCACAGACCACCAGGGCGGCCGAGAATACCTTTGTTCAACCTGAAATGACTAATTTAATCATCCAAAACGTTATGGAACACATCAATTAACTGAAAAATGTTGCATAGTGTGCCTTTAAGAGCAGCCTTTAATGGAATCGTAGACACTATTGGCTTTATTCAAAATGTGAATAGTCCCACACATTCTCATCTTCGTACTTTGTATCTTGTGCTGACATATGGCGTAGAATGTGAAGAAATAACAGTATTTCCTCAATACCCTGTCCCCTCTGACCACTTTCTAATAACTTTCAGAATTTCTTTAACAGAGCTCTCCTCCCCCAAAAGAAGGTTAAATTGTAGCAGATCATTATCAGATAGTGCAGTTATAAATTTTAAAGAATCTACTTCACTTTCTCTCCTCTGTGTCACTGAGCAGTGCTGCAGAGTGCAAAAGCTTAGCTTATTCCGCTTCACAGGTTGATGATTTTGTTAATGGGGTTGCTAGTTATCTGCGTACTGCCTTGGACAACGCAGCCCCTTTGAAAATGAAAACCGTTAAAAATAGAAAGCTGGCTTTTTGGTTTAATGCAGATCTGCGCACTTTGATGCAAAATGCTAGGAAACTGGAGAGAAAATATCGCTCCACAGGCCTGCAGGAGTCCTACCTACTCTAGAGAAGTGGTTTACTGCTGTATACACTCACCGGCCACTTTATTAGGTACACCTGTCCAACTGCTCGCTAACACTTAATTTCTAAGCAGCCAATCACATGGCGGCAACTCAGTGCATTTAGGCATGTAGACATGGTCAAGACAATCTCCTGCAGTTCAAACCGAGCATCAGTATGGGGAAAAAAGGTGATTTGTGTGACTTTGAAAGTGGCATGATTGTTGGTGCCAGAAGGGCTGGTCTGAGTATTTCAGAAACTGCTGATCTACTGAGATTTTCACGCACAACCATCTCTAGGGTTTACAGAGAATGGTCCGAAAAAGAAAAAACATCCAGTGAGCGGCAGTTCTGTTGGCGGAAATGCCTTGTTGATGCCAAAGGTCAGAGGAGAATGGCCAGACTGGTTCGAGCTGATAGAAGGGCAACAGTGACTCAAATAACCACCCATTACAACCAAGGTGGGCAGAAGAGCATCTCTGAACGCACAGTACGTAAAACTTTGAGGCAGATGGGCTACAGCAGCAGAAGACCACACCGGGTGCCACTCCTTTCAGCTAAGAATAGGAAACTGAGGCTACAATTTGCACAAGCTCATCGAAATTGGACAATAGAAGATTGGAAAAACGTTGCCTGGTCTGATGAGTCTCGATTTCTGCTGCGACATTCGGATGGTAGGGTCAGAATTTGGCGTCTACAACATAAAAGCATGGATCCATCCTGCCTTGTATCAACGGTTCAGGTTGGTGGTGGTGGTGTCATGGTGTGGGGAATATTTTCTTGGCACTCTTTGGGCCCCTTGGTACCAATTGAGCATCGTTGCAACACCACAGCCTACCTGAGTATTGTTGCTGACCATGTCCATCCCTTTATGACCACAATGTACCCAACTTCTGATGGCTACTTTCAGCAGGATAATGCGCCATGTCATAAAGCTGGAATCATCTCAGACTGGTTTCTTGAACATGACAATGAGTTCACTGTACTCAAATGGCCTCCACAGTCACCAGATCTCAATCCAATAGAGCATCTTTGGGATGTGGTGGAACGGGAGATTCGCATCATGGATGTGCAGCCGACAAATCTGCAACAACTGTGTGATGCCATCATGTCAATATGGACCAAACTCCCTGAGGAATGCTTCCAACACCTTGTTGAATCTATGCCACGAAGAATTGAGGCAGTTCTGAAGGCAAAAGGGGGTCCAACCCGTTACTAGCAGGGGGTACCTAATAAAGTGGCCGGTGAGTGTATATGTTAGGTTTATTCTTTATACAGCATGTGCTTTGTTTCTTTGTTAGCCAGATTAGATAGAGTAGAAGGCCTTCCTTCACATGGTGGATGTCACTGTGTGTATGGAGGCCATCTAATCAGGACAGCCTTCGTGTCTTTAAAAATACACAGGATATGGACACATCTTGGAGCCGGACAATTTTGTAGAATTAATGTTCTCCAGGGTTTAGAAGGAGGATGGAAGATATCTTTGAGAGCTTATTACCGGTACCTTTGGTTATTTAGAATATTTTTATAAAAGGTTTATTACTCCTTGTTTCCAATGATATGACTAAATTAAATATTTGTTGATTCTTTGTCATTATTTAAATGTGAAAAATGTCTGCGGTTAAGGTATATGGATTTTTAAAATATTTCGAATGCCTACTTTCCTTTCTTGGTGGAGTTTTTGTGGATTTTTATGTGTAGGAGCCAATTAGCCAATTATTTGTGCATAATCTAGCTAAGTTTATTTGATTTTATTGTTTGATATCTGTTATGAGATGATGTTTTTTGGTTATTTAGTCAGTTTCCTTTGTTTTTGGTTATTTATTATTAATTTGGGTGAATAGGTAAGTAAATAGGCAGTCAATGGTAGGACCAGCATGCAAATGACTTGATAATTTCTAATAATTTGGCTTTGGACTTTTCTATGTTTTTAAAAACTAACAATGCATCAGCTACAAATAATGCATAACGGTGTTGTTGATGCCCAGTTGTTATGCCTGTTTCATTCTAGTGAGTTCTTATGGTTATTGCTAATGGTTAAATAGCTTTAATAAACAGCAAAGGAGGAAAAGCATCCCCTTAACTGGATCCTTTTTTATTTTTATATATATATTTTTTAGAAATATTACAATCACTCTAAACTTGACTATGATAGAAATTTCCATTTGATAAAATATTCACCAAAACTACAACACTTAAAAACCTCATAAAAACATTATGAAAATGTATAAAATTTTTGTCTTGAAGGACAAAATTTGTTAATTTGATAGAGAATACAATAATATTTTATACCACTCTTTAAGTTGGGGTTGCTGTCAGTAGATAAAAAAATAAATGAGTTTGTTTTTAATACTTTGTGAACTGAGCTGATTTCATGTATTGTATGATGGATGTGTTTCAAATAAGGAGACTGGATTTAGTTCAATATTAAAAAAAGAATGCTGCCATCTACTGGCCACTCAGCATTACTACATAAACTCCAACACAAAAAGCTCAGACTTTTTATTTGACTGACTGAGCTTTCCAGGTACTTCACTGCTCCTGGATTCAAAGGAAAAACCAAGAGAGCATTTTAGAACTAAGGCTAACACAGCATTTCTTTTACAACAGACATAAAAGAAGGATTCAAATTAATTCCCATTATCAACTAAAAAAATCAAAGAAGTTTAAAAACCTAATTGCAAACTCTAATAATAAACCAACAAGGGGAAGATTTTTAATGCAATTTAAAGTTAAAAAAAATCGAATGACATAGAAGTTGTTAGATCAGGTCGAGTGATTATTTAGAAAACATTTTTATTTAACTTCCACTAATGTATTAATATGAGCGGAGCTTCATTCCCAAGGACCTCATGGAAATCTGGTCTGTTTTTAGTGATTTATTTGGAAAATAAGATGTTTGAATTCATGTTCTTGTTTATTGTGATCAGCAGAGATTGACTTTTAAATGTTTTTGACATCTATTATTTTTCATCCTCCCCTCTGTGCAAACCTATACAATTTTTCTGGATTCGCCACTGATGAACAACGACCCCCAACCTGTTTTGTATGGTTTGTTAGAGATTGCAATTAGAGTTTGATTTTGGCTCCACTAATTTGAGTTGTTTTATGCTTTCCTGTCCTTTTTATAGAGCTAACTGGCCGCCTCTAACAACATTTTCTGGAACTGCCACTGATGAAAAACAACCACAAACTTTATAGACCTAATTTGTTCAGACGCTGCAAGATGACCAGAACAATTGTTCTGTTTACATGAGAAACAATAATAACCACAAATATGCTAAAGAGCTGCACTATAGTAATATTAAAACTCTTGCTCAAGTTTACTTCAGTTTGTTTATTTATAAAGAACCAATTTACAACCACTTATTTCAAGAAAAATGAACAAAAATCAAACCTTTATTATAGTAATAATAATAGATGAAGATAGAATGACAGGAATCCTTCAACAGAACCAGACCCAGTAGGCAGGATTTGACATAATTCAGTCTTTTAAAAATAAAAACAAGTCACAGCTAATATGATATCAAGGCAATTTACATGAGAGCTTTAAAACAGAAACATGTAACAGAATTAAACACAAACACAGAATGAATTTCAATAATAAACGTCAAATTAGATCCTATTTACATAATTAAAATAAATTCAGTGTATTATGGCGTTTAAAGAAACATATTCAATCCAGGGAAGCTCAGCCAATCTTCCATCAGTCCCTCCTCCTGAGCAATGAAGTGGTGACAGTAGAGAGGAAAACTAGCTTTAAGCAGGAAGGATCCTCCAGCAGAACCCGGCTCCATGTCAGCGCCCATCTATTGCAGCCGAGCGAGTCTTTAACAGGACAGCAGACGTCCAACAGACACAGAGGAGCCGGTCCAAGGAGCAGCTGACCATCTCTGGAAAAGAAGAACAGGAGTTAGTGGGAGAACACGCTGGTCTGTGACATTTAACACAGAAACACTGAGAGAGGTGGAACTTTAACCAGGAGAAGAGGAAAACACACAGGGAGAAGCTAAAGCTAACAGCAGTGATAACTGTAGACAATGGATGCTTGGAGAAAATGCCTGAAAATGCTGCATTTGTTGGAGTCTACAGTCGGTTTCATCAGGGTCGTTTCTCTGCTTTAATAAGTTCTAAAAACCCTTTAGAGATCAACCAGGAGGAAATTCTCCCATATTGGATCAGAAGCTGCTTCTGAACTGTTTATCTGTGGTCTAATGGAAAAGTCAGAACTTCTGGTTCTGGTAAAGTTTTGGTAAAAGAGATGAAAATTTAGATGAACATCCATTCATGATGGAAAGATAAGGATTAAAGGTTAGACCACCTTGATGGGATGGTTTTGGCTTTTGAATCTATTTGTTCTGGATCTGTTTTTATTGTCATCACCAATACTGATGAACATCTGGAAGCAATAAAGGTTCTTTACCTTCTTTCTGGGTGGAGCAGACTGATGGTTTAGCTGCGGGGTCGTCAACGTTTTTCATTCCAGGACTCCAGAATGTTGGAGAGATGAGCAGAGGAGCCATGTTTCTCCTCCTTGGTGGTCTGTGTTCTCCATCCTCTGCTTCAGCTCCTTCATCAATGAAAGCAAAACGTCGTCAGAGTCTGAAACTGTCTGCATGTGATTCCTCTCTAGTCAAACATACCTTCAAACACGTGTGGATGGACTCTGTTCCACGGAGATCCGACTGCTAGAACGCTGCTTCCATATTCAACCTTCTTTCCCTGTAAAAAAAAAAAAGAGGCTAAGTTAATCTACAGAATTTCCTTGACACAAATTTTAAAGTTACGTTTTCTGTTGTCGTGTTAATAAAGGCTTACTCCAGGTGTTTTCCTCTGTGCCGTCCTCAGGTGGGGACTGGGAGGCTCCTCAGCATCCTGGAGGTCCCGGTTCCTCACAGGAGTTCTGCTTTTGGACGTCCACAGTGTCTGAACATAAATGAAAAACTAAGTGAGGCCTCCTGAAATGTTGACTTTATATTTAAATGATGGATCATTGTTGCTCCTTACTGAACATGCTCTCACTGTTTACTGCTCCTCTGGTTTGGTCGCCGTAGATCTCATCAGCATCTTCTGACGGCCCAAAGCTTGTAGAGGCTCGGTCCGACATGGGATTCAAAAACACAGAAGAGATCCACTGTGGTCAGAACTGGCCTAGATCATATGGAGAGTATGTCTGCAGAGGGTTCTTTCACCAACTGACCAGAGGAACATCTAGAACTAGATCAAGTCAAAGCTGAAAACGGGTTCTAACAATCGGCGTCACTCACAACCCACATCCTTCCATCAGTCCTGTCCTCTGCCTCAAACTGCTCTGAAATCAATTAGACCCTCCAAGCATCGTCTTTACCTTCTCACCATCATCCCAGAGAACAGTTCAACTGATGACCTTAACAAGCTGTTTCACTGTTCTATTCTAGATCCACTTGGTCTCCAGCAGCATTGTCCTGCTCTAGATCAGGGCTTTCCAGCTCCACTGCTCCAGAGCTGCTATGCTGCAGCTTTTAGTCACATCTCTTCTCCATCAGACCTGAATGGAACGGCTGAATTCCCTCATCAGTCATTCAGCTCTGCTGAGGTCTGGTAAAAGGCTGTTTGTTTGATCCTGGTGTGTTGGAGGAGAGATGCACCTGAAAGCTGCAGAAGCACTGCTGTAGAGGACTGGAGTTAGAGAGCTCTGCTCTAGAGAGCTTCTAATCAGTCTCCACTACAGCCTTGTCCCTCTGCCTCTAGACTTTAAGTTTTCCTCATCTCCACTTTTAGACCTTTAGATTCTTAGTTTGACTTTCTGTGTTTTTGTCCTCAGCAGCGATGTCTCACTCCTTAGAGGTTTTGATGTGTCCCCAGCAGCGATGTCCAGCTGTTGCCTCAGTTTGATTTGCCTCCTTGTGCTTCGCCTGTTTTCAACCAGGATTTATGTTTTTGTCCTTTTATTTATGTTTTCCATTTGCCTCCATTCTGTTTTTGTTCTTGTAAAACCTCGTTCTTAAATCAACCCTTAGATTGTTTGGTTTGCCTTCTGTTACCTAGGAGATGGTCCAGCTCTGTCATTAGACGTAGAGCATGTTAGATTATTTCTGCTTTAACCAGCTCTCAAGTTTCACAGCTTTTATAAATTGTAGCACGTCTCCAGTCTCTGCTCTGATGTTTGTGCTAGAGGAAAATTTTTAAGATCTAAAACTTAAAACAAAATCTAGCAGCGGGGTAAAGAAAAGCCAGGGCGCAAGACGCTACCTAAGGCATCCCTAGACCTGCCAGACTCCTTAACATCTAAAAAACAAAATCTAGCAGCGGGGTAAAGAAAAGCCACGGTGCTAGACGCTACCTGAGGCATCCCTAGACCTGCCAGACTCCTTAACGTCTAAAAAACAAATCTAGCAGTGGGGTAAAGAAAAGCCAGGGTGCTAGATGCTACCTGAGGCATCCCTAGACCTGCCAGACTCCTTAACATCTAAAAAACAAAATCTAGCAGCGGGGTAAAGAAAAGCCACGGTGCTAGACGCTACCTGAGGCATCCCTAGACCTGCCAGATATAAAACCAATCAATAAATAATATCTACATGTGATCTTTCACCCTTTGCACCTCCAATCAACATCAAATCACCAAGAAAATCCATCTAACTCCTTCTGCAAGATGATCCAAAGCAAGATGGTAAAATGTTTGGTTCTTCTCCTTAAGCCTCAGCTTCTCTTCATTGTGAGAAGCTGCTGAAGGAGTTAAAGGAAGGTTCTTGATGAAATTCCTATTCCCTCCCACAACAAAACATCTTGGCAGGGGGCTCCTCTTCATCTTCGTCTTCCTCTCTTGTCCTCTTCCTGGAGACAGAGCCGGTCCCTGGAGGTTGGTGGTCTTCTTCGCCCTGTGGTGGAAGGTGGTCATTGTCTTCATCGTCATTGTCATCGTCGTCTTCTGTCTCAGAGCTATCGCAGAGACCATACATGGAGCCTTCACTAGACCCATCAAGAGACTCACCATTAAAAGGCCAACCAACCTCATGATAATCCTCTATCCTGTCATACACCGAAAACCCAGATACAATCTCTGCACCATCCACAGTAAAATCTTCCTCATAGTCATTGGAGGACAGTTCTATCCTGATCAAAAAAGGGAAATCAACCTGATCCGTCATCAAGATGCAGAGCTCCAGGGGAGGATCAGATGGAAGCGGGGCGTCTGGAACAATGGGGTAAAAAATCATTAGACCAGGAACATTAATTAAGGAACATTAAATCACAAAACTCAATGCTTTATTTTAGGTTGCTGGCTGTGCCTGTGTGAGTTAGTCAGGTTTAAGTAGCTTTAATAAAAAAGAACATCAATCTGTGAGCTAAAACTAATAAAAAAAACATCTAATCAATGCTAGTGGTTTGGTTAGTGTTAAAAGAAAAGTTTAAATCGTTCTAAAAAAACACATACATACAAAAATACACACAAGTATTTATATATATCTATATATCTGTGTATATGATCCTCAGCATCAGTGGGAGGAGCATTTTTCTGATTTCACCGTCACAATGAGGAGTGATTGTTGTAAAGGGAGGACATTTTGCTGGTCCTCACCAGCTATTTTTGCTGACGGCTGATTTAAGAACAAAAAACTACAATATCCTTTAAATCACAAAACCAACATTAAATTGTTAATTTATTTTAAATTCAAATCTTTGTTTTACTGGTTAAAAGTTTCAGGATATTAACAATAAATAAATTCTCTCTAAATGGTCCATTTATTTTATTTCGATTACGCTCCCTGCAATTACACTAAACTCCCACTAGGGGGCACGCGTCCCCCTTTGGGAGCTGCTGACCCAGACTATTCATTCGGATTGGTTCAGATTAAAGTTTTAAACTGTAAACAAACCTTTTTTTATTCTTTATCGGAAAAAAAAATGACTGGGTGATTTGGTAATATAATCATGAATCTTTTAGGTTAATTAACTATAAGCAGAAAATTGTCCTGATTAACAGAAATAAAGGCTTAAAAACATCAGGCTTTAAATTTCAGATCTATAATTTCTCAGAATCAGAACCTCAGCTTATCAGACTCCTTCCTCAATACATCCTAGAGTAGAAATAAATACTTTTATTAACACATAGAAAGCCCAGAGCAGAAATGGAAATTAGCAAACTATTTAGAAGAATTTTGTTCTTTTTCTAAAACCTCTAAGAAAGGGTCCTATACAGAACTTTTAATGGTTTAGGCGAAACCCTCCAGTGTTGAATGTTTTGAAGATCTAGAAAATGAGTCCTCAATGAACAAATTGTATTAATTAAAAATTAAGAATTAGCTCAGAAATATGTTAAAATAATAAATTGTTCTAAATTGATGTTTTAATTCTACCTTCTCCCTGTAAACATAAACATATCATCGTCCTTTCTAAACTCTTGATTAAACATTTATCCTCTATTTTTTCCTCACACGGTTAGCAATGGCAGCACTTATAATAAACTTACTCAACTTCTAAACATGTTACAGCCCAAAAATGTAAATGATCTAATTTTTATTTCACAATAATTTTAAGCCTTATAGTTGTTTATTGTTGTATCGATAGAGACCATACTTGTTCTCTGACAGAAGGGGCCAGACGCCACCTTGTTTTTAAAGGATTGGAAACCAAATTCACCAAAAATGACCCTTTGAAACCAGAAACTTTAAAATAAAAAACATTTTTATCACCTTTGGCCTTCCATTAAATAAAAAAAATATATGCTACCTTAAAAAAGCCTTAAAGTTGTTTATTGCATGTATCCATGGAGACCAATATGTTTACCACAGCATTTAAAAAAAAAAGCTCCCCTTTCAAGTACCAATGTATGTAACAATATTTAGTATATCCTAAAACAATTTATTTTGTATTTTGTAACCATTTCCACATGAACTTAATCAAAATTATCTTCATAAACCAAAATGTGTTTTTGTTTTATATCATTTCATCTCTGTTATCATTCCTCCTATTTCCAACCAATAAAACATCTATTTAATACATATTACCCCTTAAAAACCCTTTTAAAAACACTGATAAAAAACTTATTTCCTAAAAACATTTACTAAACTAAACAACTTGAGAATCTTCATCTCTTCTTTTTTCCAGTTGTTTATCAGGTTTAAATTCAGTCGACTTCCAAAATACTAAAAATGATAAATTTTTATTAAATGGAAAAAAAGAAACAGTTTGGCTTGATAATATATTATGTTAAATGTCCTTCAAATATATTTGAATATTTATTGAATGTAATTTTACCAACATATCCATAAAGAGCAAAATGCATTTTTTAAAAATCATAGAGCTAGCGCCATCTAGTTTTCAAACATTTCACATCTAATTCAACAAATGTGTTTCTCTCAAACAGAAATAAGAGTTATTTTCAAATCATTAAATCGCTGTTAACATTCCTGACGAATTCAGTCGACTAAAAACATTTAATCTCTGAGATGTCAAAGATGCTACATGCTAAGCTAGCTGCTAAGCTAGCTTAGCATGTACCCAACTCCATGAAAAAAACATCAAATTAATAATTTTTCACCTAACATTTTTTTTTATTAACATAGCAAAAGAGTGACAAACCTTCCAGGTGATGTGCCGACAAGTTGTTCTCCTCTGGTGCGTTGCTCATCTTTAGCAGGTTAGCAAACCACAGACTGCAGCAAGTTCAAGTGTCAAGGTCCAAGTTAGAAATGAGCGGTTAGAGATAGGCGCTCCGTGTCCATGGCAACCGATGGGCCTGCGCATGCGCGCGTGTTTGAGAGAAGCTTGCTAATTGCAGCAGCTAATTAGCCAAACAAAGAAATTTTTTTTTTTTACAATACTATAGGTTCATCCTCAGCTAAACGGGAGTTCAGTCAAAGTTCGCATTTAAAGAGGCAAAAGAGCGAGTTCTAAAGCTCACTGCTCACTTTCTAAGGTTTTCTGCCATAGTTTGAAATATTGTACAATAAACCTGAATCTGAATTTGGAAATAAATTTTATTCTGAATGAGAGACGTGCTTTTTTCCGTTCGCCATTATGATTAGAGCCCAAATACAAATAACAGAGTATTAGGGCCAGGCTAGAGATTTTTTTTTTAAGAATAAAGTCCTAATATTATGACAATAAAGTTGAAAAATAACGAAAATGAAGCCATCATACCACCCAACATATGATTTTAGACAGATTTATTTTGTCATTTCGTTAACACAAGTGTAAAACAAAAAGAAATTTCATTAAGAACAGCTCTCTAGACAATTATTTTTTTATTGCAGCCTTGAAAACAGTAAAAACAGTACATAAAAACAGTAATATTAACATATGACTGTATATTTACAGTTCTGACATTTCAGTTTTCTTTGTGTTTTTGAATAAAATATAATAAATAGAATAAAATACAATAAAATAACCCATTTTACAAAACATTCAGCACTCTAATGGCAGTGGGTAAGAAACTGTTCTGGAATCTGCTGGACCTGCATCGGATGCTTTGAAGTCTCTTCCCAGAGGGCAGCAGGGAGAACCTTCCATGGTGGGGGGTGAGGGGTCATTGATCATGTTACGGGCTCGGGACACGCAGCGCTGGGATGAAATGTATTTAATGGAAGGAAGAGGAGCCCCCATGATCTTCTCTGCTGTTCTCATCACTCTTCTCACCTTCCTCCAGTCTGAGGCGCTGCAGCCTCCACACCACACAGTGAGACAGCTGGTCAGAACGCTCTCTATGGTGCTTCTGGAGAAGGTGGGGTGGATGGGGGGGGGGGGGGGGGGGGGGGCAGGTGGTCTCTCCTCATTCCACGCAGGAAGTTCATGCGCTTTTGTGCCCTTTTGATCAATGAAGTGGTGTTTCCAGTCCAGGTGAGGGTGTCTGTGATGTGCACCCCCAGGAATTTGGTGCTGCTGACCACCTCTACAGCTGAGCTGTTGATGACCAGTGGAGCGTGGTTACGACGGTCCTTCCTGGAGTCCAAGATGATCTCCTTCATGTTCTCCACATTCAGGATCAGGCTGTTATCTTTGCACCAGTCCACCAGCTGCTCCACCTCCTCTCTGTAGTTGTGGTCGTTGTCGCCACTGATGAGGCCCACCACCGTGGCGTCGTCGGCAAACTTCACGATGTGCCCTGGCGTCCTCTTCCACAACATCTTCATCCCCGCTTTCCTTCTCTAAATAAAAAATGCATCACGGAGGAGACTCATCCACGACCTCCGACACTAAACTCTCCTTCTCTTGCATATTTCCGCTGTCCATAGCGTTCCTTGACAGTGTCGTTTCTAAGGCATCAATTTAGTGCTACTTGGTCCCAATGGAATTTCCCATTGGGAACTAACTGGCATTCAGTTGCTAACTGGTTAGCAAGATACTTTCGAGACACTGGCTACAATAAAATGGCTTGTGAACCTTTAGCCAAAAAAATCCCGCTCTCTTTACAATCAACCAATCACATTCACTTTTTCGTCATGTAAAGTCGGACACCACTCGGGAGAATTCGGAAATCCAGCTGTTCCCTACGATTTTAATACGCATAATGGAGTTTTGTGATGATACTGCCACTTATGGATAAAATTTTGATTTCAGAAGTGGGGATGGGGGGATTCAAGTGTTTTTAATATAATTAACTTCAGGGTGTTTGAAAATCCGCTTGGTCCTAGTGTTCGACGAATGTCTGTGTACTGTAGTGTAAAAGTAAGTAAAACACCTCTGGCCAGAGCACGCCACTGTTGCAATCTTACTTTCCTACTTGTCAAGTTTTTTTTTTTTTTCACATTGGTGGAGTTGTGTCTGAGATGTGCTGGATGCCGGGTGCTTTTACGTATACAAAATTCCATCTTGAATATAACGCCTCCATCATTTGCTAGGTCGGACACACTCCACTTGGACTCGTTTAACATCAGATCCATACAGCAGCGTGGGAACTTCCCACCCGAAGTACATTCTGGAAAATAGGGTGCAGGCTTATAGCTGCATCAGCGCTGAACTACTGAGGTGTTAGTCTGCTCATCAAACAATGTTTTAGTCCTAAAATGTCAAATAAAAAGCCAATCCTGATCTATTTTTTAGAAAACCTTAAGCTCTGCAATAGGTTTCAACTTTAAAATCAGGTGTGCCATTCAGTGGGGGAAAAAAACCTATCAACATCTGTCATCCATGTTGGACAGGTGCAAAGATCTTTATTCAGCTTTAAAAATGAATGATGGCTCATTACAGTTTGCGTATAGTATGTCACATCGTCTATGTTAAACAAAGGCTACACTCTATAACTGAGGCAGCATTAACACACTAAGGGGCCCCAAAGCACTGGGATCTAATTATAGTTACATGCCCAGGCCTTGGCCAGGCTTAGGTTGGTTTCTGTTATCATGGTATATGGGGAATTCACACCTAGAATTTTTGATCCACTGTAAATGGAGACCTTATTTTTCCTAACTCAAATAACTGGCTTTACTGGAGCAGGTTTAAAAGCTCATTCTAATTCCGCTGGATTAAAATGGATTAAACAAATAAAGCCTGTCCCATTTGAATGTGGATCGTCGTTTGTTTAAGAAGAAGACGAAAGTTATTTTAATGACCTATAGGAAGCAACGTCTCCTCTAAGCAGGAATTACAGAGACTTATATGATCTGAAAAACCTTTAAACCAATGACATCTCAGTTATACAAACGACTTATTGTTTGTTTAGAAATATTTAAAGGTATAGGCGAAGATCTTTGATTTCCTGGTGGATCACCTAAATAAGTGGTTCTCCTACAGTGGGTGATGGTTGGAAATGGACACTTCACTCACGCTCCGCGTGTTTCACAAATTTTGTTAAAAACATGTGACTACTATAGCCACTAGGTGGCAGTCTGAGTCCATTTCGGCGTCCCATGAGTCAGGATTAGATAGGTGAATGAGCAGACTGGGAGGGGTATCACATGTTGCGAGCTCAGCAGATCATTGTTCCCCAGGTTTAGCGTGAGGGTAGGGTGAATGCAATTCTGCAATTCAAAAGGTTGAGGGTTTGGTCCCAGCTGTGGTCAAGTTATTAATGTTGCCTTAAATGTTTTTCTTTTTTTTTTTTATCACTTGATGGCCTATGATATCAGAAATTGTACAATAACTTATTTAACTTATTTATATATATTACGGATACTTGCCTATTATGCTGTTTGACTTTATGGCATCCTTCTTTTATTTAGATCAGCTGATGTGCGCTCCATCTTTCCAAGGAATTACATTAGACCATAGGGATTATCATTCTACAGCCTCAATATCTTACTCTGATAATAATAGGCGTATTGTTATACTATTTTTGTTATTTTTATTATCATCTAGCTGGTAAAATGTTCAGTTTCATCTGGAAAAGGATGCTATGATGCCTTACAACAAGCATGAAAGGCCCAACCCCCCAGGCTTTTTGGGCACATTATGCAAGAATGCTGCTTGCTGCCGCGATAAATAGTGGTGTTTCTAAACTGTTGTCAGGGATGGCTGTGATCCACCCAAAAGTCAGTGAGCTAATCGGGAGTATTCCCATTTTAAATACAGTGAACCCTCGTTTATCGCGGAGGTTACGTTCCAAAAAGAACCCGCGATAGGTGAAATACGTGAAGTAGAAACCTTTTTTTTTAGAGTTATCATACAATGAAATACTCCATACAACATTGAAATCAGGGAATAAAAACTTTATACAGGCCCAAGCATTTGTTTAACAAATAAAAGTACGGTATAAACATTAACTACTGTACTGTACTGTAAAATAATATAGTTATAAATACTTTTAATCATCAATACGAAATGAAGGGTTAATATTGCGGGGATCAGCACCGCCCGCCGTGACGGATTGGATTTTTCTTCCAAAGCCTGCGGTGCAGCTGTGTGTTTTGGAGAGAAGAACATAGTTATGTGATCAACGCGCAAGTCAGTGAGCTAATCCGGTTTATTCCCATTTTAAATCATGTACTATTTAACCACGTATGACCAGAACGTAATCTGGATATAATGGGTTCCTCTTTTGTATGTTATGTATCCTGTTCTAAACATCACCAATTAATTAAGCAAACCACTTAATGCAGGAATGTCGCTACTACTGTAAATAGCGGTGCTTGAACTCTATTGTCAGAGAACAAGAGAGTAAATGTCTACACATCGGTTTTTCCAAGACAACGATGAGGTCATAGCCTTGAATGGAGCAGCGACTGGCATGTAATATTCCCAGGGCCAAGAGATACATGTCATTTGCTATCAGTAATATATTGATTTGAAATGCAAATAAAAAACATTTTCTATGAGACATTTTCCTGACTTTATGTTTCACTATTATATTATGGGCTGCTATATAAATCTTTTTAAACAAACCTGTAAAAATGTAATGATGTCAGAATATTGGACCCAGAATTCGAGGCGAGACAGGCAGTGGGAAAGTTCAAAACGTTTATTAAACACCAACAGGTGCGCGGGGCTGCTCGTCTGCTGCGGGGCAGATCTCTGCAGGGATAGGAGAATACAGGTCAGAGACTGGATGTGGAGCTGAATGCGACTTGGAGCAAAGTCACTGACTTGATTCAAAGTTCAGTTCATTCGCGGAGAACTCAGCAGAATCCAGAAGGGAGATTTGACCGCAGTTGCGGCGGCCACACCCCCAGAGTTTCTAGAGAGCGAGCAGCAGACGCCGCTGATCCACAGGACAGAAAACTGATTATAATCAGGGAAACAGACAGACTAAAGAAAGCTAGGAAACGTCTCACCAAAACACACGAATAACCTGGCGCTGATGGAGGCAAACACACAACTTAGAACCGCAGAACCAATTAGACAGGGAGCAAGGAGCAAAGGAAAAAACCAAACCATCAGCGCCAAGATCCTGACAAAAAACCCCATTTCCATTTCTTTCGTTTTTAAAATTAAATAAAAAAATTAAATGGCAAAAATCCAGACGTGTCTGCTAATTTAAAGTCCATCTTATTTATTTGAATATTTAACGAAAACATTGCAGATGCCACACAAGCACACAAAATGACAGAAAGATCCAAGCGTTTTAGTTTCTATATATATATAATATCTTTCAAAAACTGTGAGTGTTTTCAAAAACTAGTTTTTGAAAGAAAATAAAAGAATAAAAACAGTTAGATTTGATTAGATGAGCTGTATTGATCTCACAGCGGAGAAATTCACTCGTCACATATTGGCATAGAAGTTACTGAAGGTGCAAACATGGAGGAAAAAGGTGCATTAAGAATAAGCAATATATATACCGTATATCCAGGTATATACAGTATATCAAGATAAATAGGATCAAGGTGCATGTGTACATGTATCGCACACAATGAAAAACAAAACAAAAATAGGAAATAAAAAAAATAAGAAATAAAGATATGTACAATCCGGATGGCTTATATACAGGTGGAGAAATATTGCACATTCAACATATTGCACAGCATATTGTTCACAGTCAATAAATACAAAACTATAATGTAGCTGCACAGTGGTTTTTACAGGAGTTATTGTTGATATAGTGCATTATTATAGTCTGGTGGCAGCAGGAACGAATGACCTGCGGTAGCGCTCCTTCTTACAGACAGGGTGTCTACTGTTAGTCTCTGACTAAAGGAGCTGCTCAGCTCCTCTTTTTATACATCGGAGCCTCATGCGTGAATGTCCAACGAATAACTCCAATTGTTGTTTCAAAAATAGAAAACCTGGTTTCATTACTTAGTTTTGCCCTGGATGTTTTAGCGTTTGTGGACGCTACGTCGCTACTTGATAAAAACAATAACGTCACTACTGGAAAGTTACTTGATAAATAATGCAGCGGCGCTACTGCCCATCACTGGAAACTATGTAATGATAATGATAATAATAAATAATAACAACACACAAAAACAGTATAACAATACGCCTGTTGTTGTCAGAGTAAGATTTTGAGGCTGTAGAATGATAATCCCTATGGTCTAATGTAATAAAAAAGCGATAAAAAATAAAAAAAACATTTAAGGCAACTGGGCCGCAGTTGGGATCGAACCCGCAATCTGTTGAACCACAGACCACTGAGCCTCACCTCGCAACACGTGACAGCCCTCGCAGTCTGCTTCTTGACCAGACTGGGAGGGGTGTCACGTATTGCACGGCAAGAAAGTAACACACAAAAACAGTATAACAATACGCCTGTTATTATAAGAGTAAGATGTTGAGGCAATAGAATGATAATACCTATGATCTAATGTAATAAAAAACGGTGTGATAGCGACAGGTGGCTGCTTTTTTTTTTATTACAGACCAAGCACAGAAACTCTGATGGATTTTAATGAACACAGTTAAAGATTAGCTTGACTTTTGATCCTCAAAGCTGTCAACGGCACTTATATTTTACAAAACTAAAGAAAATATATTTTCTTACATACCCTTTTGAATAACTTTGGCTTATCTTAATGAGGAATCAACTTTGGATATGATTTTAATTTCAAAATCACCAGCCGCAGCACTGTCTCTGTCGCCTTTCTCTGGTTGTGCCTCAGTCCGTATCCCCGGCTCCAACTTAATTAATTTTATTTTTCATTAAATAAGAGATGCAGATAAATAGAAATAAACAGATCTCAGGTGGGATCGGAGGTGTATCTATAACTACGCAACCATTTTCATAAAATAAGATTATGCAGTCCCTATGTTAAATTAATTCATTAACTTTATTTTAATCAAAAACAAAATAAAATAGCACAATATCACACCAAGATCCCCAATAAACCTGCTTTTCAGTTGACTGCAGGCCCACAAACGTCACCCTCAGCACGGCAGAGGTCCCAAGCGCTACCTGGTGGTGTTCCGAGTACATTGCAGTTCTTTTTGAAATAAAAAAAACTGGCCTCAGGAAATACATCGTGATTCACACAGGAATCACACAGGAAACCGTCCATTTCCAACCAGTGCCCACTGTACTCTCCACTATACTAACGAGGACATGTATAGTCCTAGACCACGCCCCGTTTTTCGACCAGTGATTGCAAATGATGTGCCGACGAGTGAGCACATACCCATGAGGCATCTTCGGCAAACATTTGGCAGCACGACGTTTACTCTTCCGCAAAAACTGCACATCACTGGACCATTTACAGTATTTCATGACTTCAGCATAGTCTTGCCTGTATTGCCAATAGCTACACAAAGAATCCCCCACTTTTCAATAATAAGATTGAGAAACCTTCCTGGAGGGGAAGCGAAACGTCTTCAGACCTTGGAAACCAAGTCCAGTGGTTTGTTTTTTAAACTTTTATGGAATAATAAGAAATCTTTCCATTTGGTGTGGTTGAGAATATTCTTAAGTTGTAGGAAATGTTGTGGTTTCTCTGCTTTTCTTTGCTCAGCATCGTCTTTTTCAGGCTTGGCCATCAATGCCTTTATACTTGTTTCCTTTGATTGCGGGCTGTATATTGTTTTGTCCATTTTGCCACTAGAAGCTGAAAGAAGGTTTCAAAAGACTTTCTCGTCAGTAACAACCACACATATTTACTTCTTGCTAAACAGAATTTTATTTAACGACATTGGTTCTGTCAAAGTCACAGGATTTTCACAGATGGGCACTAATTGCCTATACTTACCATGGTACAACCTATCTCAAATACTAAATGTGACCATAAAACCTCTTAATGTATCATTGAATTAAAATTTTGCAATGTGGAAAAGTGTGTATTCCCATGAAATGAGTTCAAAGGCACTGGTCGTTTGAGATTTTCACGGCTTCGCTCCTGTTACTTACAGCAAGAAGAAAGCCTTCTGCATGCAGACAAAGGACATTCTGCCTTCGCACCTACTACATCTGCTTGTTTGTCATAATCTTAGTCCCTATTCTTAGGTGCTTGAAATTTGTTTAAATTAAACTCTTTAAACACATTGGTACGGTCTGGGAGAGGGTAGGACAACAGGAATTAGAAAACAGCTATTGAAAGAAAAGAAACACATATGAACAAGCCGTTGTGTGGTTTTGTTCAGGTACGGGGGAACTCTACAAGACAAGACTTGGTTTGGGGTTCACCTGTATAGGCAGACAGACCAGTGGACAAGTTGTTGGGGTTTTGGCTGCCACAGGGAATATGCATTTTATTTCCCAGACAATGCTTAAGTTTAAGTGTTGTTGATTATCTATTGAAGCAGTTAAGCCAAGTCAAAGGATTTGCTCCTTATCAGACATTTGAAGTAGCGTCCACTCGGAGGAGACAGACAGGGATTCTATGATCTCTGATAATTATGATGGCAAAAGCAAATCAAGCATTTTCAATTCTAGTCTAGTAACCAAACCATAAGTGTTCAGCAGAAAACAAACATGACGTACCGAATTCATCGTTCACTGAATACATAATAGAAGTAGACATAAGGACTGTGCTCCCCGTCAGGGAATCGAACCCTGGTCTCCCGCGTGACAGGCGGGGATACTCTCCACTATACTAACGAGGACATGTATAGGCCTAGGCCACGCCCCCTTTTTCGACCAGTGATTGCAGAAAATGTGCCGACGAGTGAGCACATACCCATGAGGCATCTTCGGCAAACATTTGGCAGCAAGACGTTTACTCTTCCGCAAAAACTGCACATCACTGGAACACTTACAGTATTTCATGACTTCAGCATAGTCTTGCCTGTATTGCCAATAGCTACACAAAGAATCCCCCACTTTTCAATAATAAGATTGAGAAACCTTCCTGGAGGGGAAGCGAAACGTCTTCAGACCTTGGAAACCAAGTCCAGTGGTTTGTTTTTTAAACTTTTATGGAATAATAAGAAATCTTTCCATTTGGTGTGGTTGAGAATATTCTTAAGTTTGTAGGAAATGTCGTGGTTTCTCTGCTTTTCTTTGCTCAGCATTGTCTTTTTCAGGCTTGGCCATCAATGCCTTTATACTTGTTTCCTTTGATTGCGGGCTGTATATTGTTTTGTCCATTTTGCCACTAGAAGCTGAAAGAAGGTTTCAAAAGACTTTCTCGTCAGTAACAACCACACATTTTTACTTCTTGCTAAACAGAATTTTATTTAACGACATTGGTTCTGTCAAAGTCACAGGATTTTCACAGATGGGCACTAATTGCCTATACTTACCATGGTACAACCTATCTCAAATACTAAATGTGACCATAAAACCTCTTAATGTGTCATTGAATTAAAATTTTGCAATGTGGAAAAGTGTGTATTCCCATGAAATGAGTTCAAAGGCACTGGTCGTTTGAGATTTTCACGGCTTCGCTCCTGTTACTTACAGCAAGAAGAAAGCCTTCTGCATGCAGACAAAGGACATTCTGCCTTCGCACCTACTACATCTGCTTGTTTGTCATAATCTTAGTCCCAATTCTCAGGTGCTTGAAATTTGTTTAAATTAAACTCTTTAAACACATTGGTACTGTTGTGTATTAATCTGCACTAATCATAAGAATAAAATAAAGCTAATGTTTTATAAGTTTAAAGTTGTTTTCACAAATACTGTTATAAGAGCCATTCAAGGCCAAGAGGAGAAAAACAGAGCAATGAGTGTGTGTAACTGTTGCACCTGGCTCTAGAGGAGTGGAATCTGCAGGAAAACGCAGGGTTGAGGCCCTTAGTGATAGGAAAGCACCCTCATAAAAAATGAAATATTTGACATGTCAAGGTTGCCCAGCTCAGCAAAATTTGGCCATACAACTTGTGATAAATAGAGTTGTTATTTTCAAGGCACACTGTGCAGTACTGGTCCCAGAAAGGGTGATGCTTTGACTGGGACACAAGGGGGAACACTAGGCCAGACTGACATGGCTTGAAGTAGGGAAAGGATTAGTTTCAACATGTTTGTGATTGAACTGTCATAAGTTTCTGATTTAAGTGCACCAGATGTCCTCATGGCCTGAGAGACTGCTCTCACAAGAATGTGATGTGGCTATGAATGTCATCGTGATTTGCAGATAAATGATAATGTGACCTTTACCAAAGACTGTCGTTTAAATATATAAAAAATATGTTCTGAAGGGGGTTTTCCATTGATAAGAAATGTATAAAAGGGAGCCGTTTTCATCATTTGTTAGCTGATGCTCACCGGTGACCAGCTCAGTGTGAATGTGCTGTTTTTGGCAATAAAGACCCTGGACCTGGACTCAGCTGCCTCTGCCTGAATTTTTGGATCTTTGTTTGAGAGTTTTTCTGCTTTTAAAGAACTTTGAGTTTTACAAAACTTAGCTTCAATTTTAAGTCGTCAAGAAGACAATAATAGACGACAAATTGGCGAGCCAGCCAGGAGAAAAGCAAAAAGGGGACGTCGGACGATCTGCAGGCACCAGCTGCAAGGCGTGGAACCCCAAGGGCCCATAAATTCACCATTGAAGGGGAGTCAATTCGTTATAATTTTCTAAATTAGTGGGGAACCAGCCTCCGGCGACTGCTTGTGGGTGTCAGGCGTCACAAAGCTCTTCTAAAAGAACCTAGTTTTCCAAATTTAATAAAGTAATTTCCAAATTTGATAAGAATTTATATAAGAATATGCCAAAGGCAGACTAAGCTGAGGAAGGGTCCAGGTACGTATGAATGTATATGTATGAATGTATGTTTTAGGTGTTATTAATGTTTGTGTTAAACTGTTCTGTGTTTGAATTATCTTGTAAATAAGTTAAGCTTAACACGTGTTGTTCTGAGCGGATGATTGGTAAAGGGACAGATTGGTCAAAGCGTTTTGACATAGTCTGTGGAAGCCATAAATCCGGAACCAATAGTGTGCGCGTGTTACGTGAGGGTATCGGTGACTAAGGTAGTCAGCGTGCTCCACGAGACGGCTTAAGTAGTATTAAGGTATTGAAATAAAGGTATTGAGAGGCTAAGCGATAGCCAGGCTAAGGGATAGCCAGAATATTACCGATTAAGCGATAATCAGAGAATAGTACCGCTCGACCATCCGGAGGACGTCTATGCATTTCCAGTTATCTGGGTGCAGCCGGGGCAGCAGGGAAAAACGTATATGCCACTGTAGGAAACAGTGAGGAAAAGGAAGAAGTGCACTGTAAATATATATAATCATTTGTCTAGCTCTGGTGAAAGTCACTAATGATATTCTCATGGCCTCAGATAATGGACTTGTATCTGTACTCGTCCTGTTGGATCTTAGTGCTGCATTTGATACAGTTGACCATAATATTCTTTTAGAAAGACTTGAATATTTTGTTGGAATTAAAGGAACAGCACTAGACTGGTTTAAATCTTATCTATCTGATTGAATTCAGTTTGTTTATGTTAATGATAGATCTTCAACACGCTCAAAGGTTACCTGTGGAGTATCACAGGGATCAGTGCTAGGACCAATTCTCTTTACTTTATACATGCTCCCAATTGGTAGAGTTATTAGACAGCATGGGATTAATTTCCACTGTTATGCTGATGATACCCAGCTATATCTGTCTATAAATCCAGATGAAGCTAACCCATTACATAGATTACAGGCATGTCTTGAAGACATAAAAACCTGGATGACTCTTAACTTTCTGCTTCTGAATGCAGACAAAACAGAAGTTATAGTCTTTGGACCAGAGTCTCTGAAAAAGAAGCTGATTAGCCAGTCACTTCATTTGGATGGGATTAAACTGATTTCAGATAATAAAGTAAAAAATCTTGGTGTTATTTTTGATCAGGACCTGTCATTTAAATCCCAGATCAAAGAGGTTTCTAGAATTTCCTTCTTTCATCTGAGGAACATTGCAAAAATTAGAAATCTCCTGTCCAGGGGTGATGCTGAGAAACTAGTCCATGCATTTGTTACTTCAAGGCTGGACTATTGTAATTCTTTACTATCAGGAAGTCCACAAACTGTAGTTAAAAGCCTTCAGCTGATCCAAAATGCTGCAGCCAGAGTTCTGATGAAAATTAAAAAGAGAGATCATATCTCTCCTATCCTGGCTTCTCTTCATTGGCTTCCTGTTAAATCAAGAATAGAATTTAAAATCCTCCTTCTCACATATAAAGCCTTAAATGGCCAAGCTCCATCTTATATCAGAGATCTGATTGTTCCTTATGTTCCTAACAGAGCACTTCGCTCTCAATCTGCAGGTTTACTAGTGGTTCCTAGAATTTCTAAAAGTAGAATGGGAGGCAGATCTTTTAGTTATCAGGCTCCTCTCCTGTGGAACCAACTACCAGTTTTAGTCCGTGAGGCAGACACCCTGTCTACTTTTAAGACTAGGCTTAAAACTTTCCTTTTTGATGAAGCTTATAGTTAGGGTGGCTCAGGTTATCCTGAGCTGTCTTTAAAGTTATGCTGCTATAGGCTTAGACTTTTGGAGGACATAGGGACCCCCATTTCATCATTCTGCTTCATTCTCTCTCTGTTCTCCTATTCTGCAGAATCTGTTTGTTCAATCTCTAACCTCCTCTCTCTGCTTTTCCTCAGAGTAGCTTTGCCTCGTCTGTTCCTGTTTGGCTGTGACGTCATCCAGGAAAGAAACATCAGCTGTGCTGCTTCCATCAACACCCTTGTTTGTAGATGTTGGCGATCGGCCTGTCTTCAGGTGTGGTCCTGTTTCTCTGGCCGTGACTGAGTGGATGTGCTCTCTTCATCCTCTGGCATGGGAGCTGCCTTGGAGCTCGTCTGCCTGGCTGTGTGTTTCCTGGACGGGGCCGCCTTTTACAGCTGCTTTTTGTATCTCTGCTTCTGTCTCCTTGAACCCCAGTCGGCCTCGGCAGATGGCCGCTCGCACTGAGCCTGGTTCTGCTGGAGGTTTCTTCCTGTTAAAAGGGAGTTTTTCCTCTCCACTGTCGCTACAAACATGCTTAGTGTGAGGGATTGTATTTGAGTCAATGAGTCAATGAGTCAATGCAATCAACTGGTTTTCCTTAGATAGAAAACTTTGTATCAATTTGACTGTATGATCTGGTTGAACTGTAAAGTGCCTTGAGATGACATGTGTTGTGAATTTGGCGCTATATAAATAAACTGAATTCTTGTGTGTCTTTGTTAGTGTGTCGAGTGAAAGAGTTGAGTAACTGAGGGGAAGTAAGGGGTGGTTGATATTAATAAATAAAGATTATAATATTGATAAAGCTTAAAGATATAATAATAAATTAATAGAAGTAATTAGTACAGAATATAGTTAAAAAGAATAACCTGAAAATTAATAAGGATTGGAAAACAAAATTGATAACTGAAGGAAAAAAACAAAAACAAAAAAAAAAAAAACACAAGAGTTATGAGAATGAAATAAATTAACAAAATTCCTAAATAAGATTGGAAAAAATTGTAAGCTTTATAAGATAAAGATATTATAAGTATATATTATTACAAACTATAGTCTACATAAAGTAAAATATATAAGGTATAAAATTAGTGAAAGTGCAAAATAAAATTACAAATTTGTTTTATTAAAGATTTTATCTCAAAATTGAAGAGATCTAAATTTAGGAAGTAAATTAACTAGAAATTAAATAAAAGACAAATAAACATGATCTGTATTGAAGAGAGCAGAACCAGTTAAGATAAAAATTAACTGAGGATTACAAAGACTGGTGAATAAGCACGGACCTGACGGTTGAGTGACTGCTAGTAGCCATGGGAACCAATATGAGCAAACAACAGTCTGACGGGCTGACACCAGCCAAATTGGTAATAATGACACACCCATCCAATAAACGCAAAATTCAAAAATGCATGACCAAATGGCATAAGATGACATCTGGAAAAAATCGTTGGCCTAAAGAAGGCAGCTTTGATCCTTCATGCTGTGAGGAAGTTGAAGAAAGATTGAGAAATAAAGATAAAAAACGGGACCGAATGCTTTTGCATAAAAAACAGAGGCATGCTGAACAGAGAGACATCCTGCAATATTTCAAAGTAGAACACCAAAAGAGCCCAACAGCCCCTGAGTACATTGATCATAAGCCACCACCTTATCACCCTAGCGCAGCAGGTCAGTACCCAGTTGTGATAAAGTCAGGTAGCAAGGGAAAGATTACAGGACAACTTAAATTAGTTTTAGAAGAAGAAGAGGAAGAAACAGAAAAAGAAATGAGTAGCACATGGCAGGGAGAGTATGATTACAGCGGTGACTATGACGGATGGGATAAAACCCCAGAAGTAAGGAGGAAATCTACCCTTAGCCGTTCCCTACCCCCAGTACGTCGCAGACATTTACCATACCCAAGATGCCCCACCTGCCGCTCAGAGCCTAGGACCAAGTCAACACACAAAGGCCACACAGATCCCAAGATAGAGTTATTTTTGGAAGAAACTGAATCACTGGCAAAAGAGATAAACCAGGACTTGGTGCAACTAACGGAAACATTTTTACGACTCAAGGAGCAAGAGTTGGAAGAGAAAGCACAAAATAGACGATTAAAAAATTTAAAAGAGGCAATAGAAAAACAAAAAGAGAAGAAAAGACGAGATGAAGAGTAAGAAAAATTGAAGAGAATGGAAGCGGAGCAGCTTATAATAGAGGTCAAAACTGATTACCCAGACCTCCCAAGCCCACAGACTTTGTCTCTGATCGAAGAGGCAGGAAGGAGAGGGGGAAAAGACATGGAATATGAGGAAGAGGGAGGTGATTTGTCCGAATGGGAGGACATTGAAGGCTCAGACATACTGCCAACTATAAACCCATTCCATGAGGGGTTCAAGGAGGAAAGCAGGCCAGCAGCAAAAGAAAGGAAGCCACTCACAGCTGAGTGTGACGTGGGGCTACAAATAGTAAAAAGCGGCCCTAGCCCAATGGTGACCAGGTCCAAAACGCGACAGCAGAAGACAGGACAAGATCAAGGAGGGACCTATATGGCTCCCTTGCTGTCTAAAGGACCTCATGAAGACAGATACGTGCCATGGTCATTTATGGACATGATAACACTGGCTGGAAGGCTGACCCCATTGGCAGATGGTGCTGACAGATGGATAGAAAAGCTGGAAGAAATCACTGGAGGCATCAATCTGGCAGCTGGAGACATCAAGGCGCTGCTAATTAAAACAGCAGGACACTCAGCAGCCAGAGAAGTGTTTGACGAAGCCCAGCTTCCAAGGGTCATGACCTCACACTAGTATGACAAGATACCATTCAACCAAATAAGACCCAAGGTGTGGGCAGCCTTAAGGAACAAATACCCCACCTGCAGTGATCCAACTAAGCTGAGACAAGAATGCCTAAAGGATGATGAAAGCCCCGCCCAGTTTCTGCACAGGTTCCAACAGAAATGGAAAACAGAGACTGGAAGTGATGGGAATGAAATGAAAACATCTGGCCCCCTGTTCAGAACCTACATCAGGGAGGCCATGCCCAAAGAAGTGCAAGCCAAACTGGACGGAGTTGTGGGGCTCATGAAGATGGACTGGCCTCTGTTCTCTGAGCATGTTATTCACTATGTAAACATGCATCGGGCCGAGAAACGGGCCTTTGAGGACCAAAGCAAGATGCTGGCCACCAAGTTAACCCAACTGAAGATTGGGGAATTGTCCAAAGCAAAGAAAGAGAAAGAGAAGCCCAAGCATCAAGCTGCACTGACTGTGGTGGCCACACCCCCAACCGAGGGAGCACCAACAGGGGAGGCAGTGGTACAAGCACCAGTAGTGTCTCCTGTTATTCCTCCACCCACACAGCAGATGCAGTATCCAGCAGCGCCACTCGTGGGAGGAGCCCTGCCACAGCAGACCCAACCCCAACCAGTCCCTCCTATTCATGTGCATCTAAACCAAGGAGGAGGTCCCCAACAAGCAACGTTCGGAAGGGGACGAGGGGGGCCACCCATGCGGGGAAGATGGAGAGGCCCACAAGGAGCCCCAAGAAGGCCCTCTCAAGGCCAATACCAGCAGATGCCACAAGCAGGTCCAGACATGGGACAACAGCGAGTGAGAATGCAATGCTGGGGATGTGGACAAATTGGACACATGCAAAGAGACTGCCCCACTAACCCATGGATGGGACCCCAGCACCCTACTGCTGGACCAGCCATCTATGGAACGGGACAAGACACGTACTGGCAATAGGGGTGCCCAGAGAAACCTGATGGAGAGGCCATTCTACCTGTATTAACCCAACGACCACAAACAGAACCCACCATTGATGTCACTATATATGACAGCCATCATCGCTTCATGATTGATACAGGAGCGGCCTACTCCTGTATAGGAAAAAGTGGAATTGGCCTGCCTCTCTCAGCATCAAAGATTCGAACAGTAGGTTTCTCTGGGAAGACCCAAATAATACCCATGACTAAGCCAGTTCCCATGATCATAGGTGAAAAGACTGTGTATGCACCACTACTTTACTCAGAAGATATGCCCATAAATCTACTGGGTAGAGATGTGCTGTGCCAGCTTAATGCAAAAATTAAATGTACCCCTAATGGAATTTCTTTTGAAGCAACAGACAAGAATAAAGCCTACATGATGCCAATGGGCCTGCAAATGACCCCCCAGATAACAAGTCCTGAGCCAGAAGACCAAGTATTTTGGCTGAAACTCACATCACCAACCTCTTTCCTCCAACTGGAGTGGGAAACATGGAGACCCCTGATAATGAATCACTACGAGAAACCTAAAGAACCTTTTCTTCCTCTCCATTGTACCATGTTTTATGACAAAGGCAAAACACATGAAGACTACGAGAAAAGCTGGGATGAAGACATAAACAACAAAACAACTGTCATCCAGTATGCTGACATAGTGGTTGGACCACAAGGAGCTGCAGCTGTTGTCACATTTCCTGATAAAGATGTAGCAGAATGGTTCCAGGTAACCAACTCAGCACCACATGTCACATTACTGATTGCAGACGAGTATGAGTCACATGATCTAGGACCCATGGTTCAAGAAGCCAAGCAAGTCACCGAATGGATTGCTACAGCATGGGACTGCATTAGCATGTCAAAAGATGGACTGTTTTTCAAGATCTCATATTCACAAGCTGATGAAGTAATTGCAGAACACATTAAAGTTCCTGGGAAAAGACAAATGGCAGTGGCGGCAGAACATGAATCCCTATTAGAACAAGTCCCAGAGCAGGTATGGTCTAAAAGTAAGACAGATGTAGGATTAGTGAAATCAGCAGACCCTATCAAATTCACCATTAAACCAAATGCTAAATTGCCCTTCCAAAGACAGTACCCACTTAAACGAGAGGCAGTAGAAGGAATACAGCCTATCATTACAGGATTAGAGACAGCAGGAGTTCTTAAACCAACAATAAGCCCCTGTAACACCCCAATTTTTCCCATTAGAAAGCCCAACAGTAATGACTATAGATTAGTCCATGATCTAAGATTGATTAATGCTATTGTAGCAGAAGAGATACCAGTAGTGCCCGACCCACACACACTGCTGAGTAATATACCCCCAGGCACCAAATGGTTTACTGTGATAGATCTGTGTTCAGCATTTTTCAGTGTACCGGTCCATCCAGATTCCCAGTATTTGTTTGCATTTACGTACAAAGGCCAACAATATACATATTCGCGATTACCACAGGGTTTCGTACACTCACCATCAATTTTCAATCGTGTACTGGCAAATGACTTAAATCACCTTGACATACCATCTACAATGTTGATGTATGTTGATGATATTCTGATTTGTTCTGTTTCTAAAGAGCAGTGTGAGAGTGACTCCATTACAGTGTTGACTGCTTTGGCAGAAGGAGGACACAAAGTAAGTAAACAAAAATTGCAATTCTGCCAGCAAACAGTGGAGTATCTCGGCAGGCAACTTAGTGGGGACAAGAGGTGTATTGCACCGTCCCAACTGGAAGCCATAACCCAAATGCCCAAACCTCAGACTGTTGGTCACATGTTATCTTTCCTTGGCATGGCAGGTTACAGCAGACCGTGGGTGTGTGATAATGCCATCAAAACGGCTCCACTGAGAGCAATGATTAAAGCCGCAGGTCAAGGACACCAGTCGGCTCAATTACAATGGACAGATGAGGCAGAGGGTGCGTTCCAGCTGCCGAAACAAGATCTCCAAACTGCTCCTGCTCTGGCCAATCCAGATTATGGCAAACCATTCCATCTCTATGTGGCTGAGCGACAAGGGTATGCATGTGCAGTATTGATGCAAGACACCCCAACAGGTAAACAGCCAATTTCTTATTACAGCACAAAATTAGATGGTGTCGAAGAAGGTCTGCCTCCCTGCTACCAGGGTTTGGCAGCAGCAGCCTTCGCCTACAAAAAGGCCTCAGTTATTACTATGGGCCACTCTGTTATTCTGTACACATCACATCAATTACATGCACTGCTCACCAGTCCACGCTTTGTGATAACCCAAGCTCGTCGAACAGGTTATGAAGTTCTGCTTTCAGGACCTGATTTAACAATACAACGTTGTACCACCATTAACCCAGCCACAAGAATGGTATTGCCCACTGAAGGTGAGCCCCATGATTGTCTCCAGGAGACTGACACCTTCATGAAGGTAAGGGAGGACTTATACAATCATACAATCCCATCTGATCTGACTCTGTTCGTAGACGGATCATGCGTCAGAGGTGAAACAGGGAATAGAGCTGGATATGGAATAGTCCAACTTAACCCCGATGGGACCTTTACCAGGGTACAATCAATGAGCCTAGATCAACCTTGCTCTGCCCAATTGGCAGAGATAAAAGCATTAACAGCTGCATGTAAATTGGCTACTGGTAAAAGAGTGACAATCTATACTGACAGTGCTTATGGGTACGGGGTATGCCATATAAACGCTAGCATCTGGAAACAACGAGGGTTTGTTAGAACAGATGGCACCCCAGTGACACATGGGCAAGCAGTAGTAGAGTTAATAAAAGCTATGCAACTTCCATCTGCGTTAGCTATTGTAAAATGTGCAGCTCATCAGACAGCAAAAACACCTATTGCCATGGGAAATAACTTAGCATATGAGGCAGCTAAAGAAGCCACAGGTTCAGCAGTGCAGGGACCAATGGTCCACGTAGCTGAGTGCGAACCCATTACTAATTTGGCCTCCTTAATAGAAGCCCAAAATAACGTATCTGAAGCAGAGAAACGCCTATGGGTACAAAGGGGGGCGGCTCGGTTAACACACCCCCACGTTGGATTGTGGCGTAGTTCTCAAGGACATTTTGTACTACCTTTGTCCTTATTACCGACAGCCATTAAAATAATGCATGGACCTGATCATTGTTCACGAGCCCAAGTTGTTCAAAAGTTACAGGCAGTTTGGTGGTCACCTTATATGACACCTATGGTAGACAGAGAACTGGCCTTATGTCCACATTGCCCTAAGTACAATGTGCGTAAAATGTTTACTCAACCCTTAGCACATATCCCTATGCAAGACGGTCCGTTCCGCCATCTGATGATGGATTACGTAGACATGATAACTCGGGTTCAGGGACTCGGGTTCAGGGACTACCTCAGGTCCTTAACCCGCATTCACAGGCTTATATTTCAACAGGTGACAGCAGCTCACAGCCGAGACGAGACACACATTCCAGTGGACGTCAGGGACGTTCAAGTTGGTGACAGTGTGTTCATACGAGTCTTTAGACGTCAGTGGAACGAGCCTCGTAGGGAAGGCCCTTTTAAAGTTGTGCTTACCACTCCCACTGCCCTGAAAGTCGAAGGTAAACCCTTCTGGTTTCACAAAAACCACTGCACCAGGCATCGGCCTCCAGACCCACCTGGACTCGATCCAGGACCGACGGGCTCTGCGCATGCTGACAGGGCAGCAACAAGTCTCCCTCCGCAGCACCCCTCCACTAGCTCACAAACTTTAGATGTTGCACCGGTGTCGGGCACTGATGCATCCCCACTCCCCTCAACGTCAGGCGTCCAAAGACGTTCGGCCCGCTTTGCAGCTCGCCAATCGCCAAGGTCAGGGGACTCTGAGGATGACAGTGTTCATTCTTATGCTTCCCATCCACCTTCTGATTCTGGTGGCAATGATAATGATCCTTCTGCCGCTGAGACTTCTTCTGGGTCTCACCCAGATCCATCCGTCGTTCAGGCACTGGACGAACTTCTTTCTTCTGACCTACCAGATGTTGGTGGAGTCCTGTCCCCTTCATATCCCTCACCTGCACCTTCCCCTTTCTTCCCCTCCCTTTCCCCTTCCTCCTCCGAAGCAAGTGGGCCGCCGATCCACTCGGTCCCGCCCACCCCATCGCCGTCTGGGCATCTCCCGTATGCGCCTTCTTCAGACTTTGATTAAATTTCTTGTTGTGTTAACCCTTTGTGGGCTAACAAGGGGGGATCTTATGAAAATTAATACTAACAGTTCACACACACAGTTAATGCGTCACACACAAACATGTGCACTAGCAATGGTAACACAAGCTACTAACCAAGGGGTAATCAATAATAATGATGGAGAAAATGTATCACTAATGCATGTGCAAATCAAAGGATATGATTATGTAATGTCTGAAGAAATTTTAGGTAACTCAATGGGGAAACATTGGCTTGGAGTTCCACAAAGCATGGACTGCCGTGAGGATGGGATGGTGATCATTGAGGTAAGATGCAAAATGAACATATGCCAAAACACATTAACAGAGCAGGTAATGACGGTAGGGAAAGCGCATAGAATGGTAAAATGGGTAAACAAAAGGCAGAAAAGAGATCTAGACAAATTAAAGACTGCACACTGGGAAACCAATATGTTCCAACAATGGATTCAGTACTCTGTCCAGGCAATGTTCAAAGCCAAAAAGCGCCCTAAAGATGATTGTATAGCCTGCTATAATTCTAAAAAATTACCAGCCCTTCAGATTATTCCTGGAAGTAAAATAGGCGACTGCCCAGATGTAACGGAGTGCTTTGCTCATTGTGCCATGCAGATGGCCGGAGGTCTTGCATCATTATCAAAAGACCACACAATATGCCCCAGAGCGCTGAACTCCTCAATAAATGATGTAATGAGCACTTTCTCCCTTCCACCAGTAGTACAAAAACCGGCTGAACTGATTTTTCCGTTTTGTATAGCCCGAGGGAAAGAACTGGAAACAGTGACTAATAGATCCTCTAGACAGATGTGGACAACGGATAGACTGGTTACATGTAGTAATAGGACATGGTACCCACCAACAGCAGAAGGGAACCTCACCTACCACATTAAGTTTTGTCAAACGAGTCCCAATGCCACCATACGCTGTGAACAAGTAGTACCAGATGGGGGACATGTCATCTATGAGTTCCAACCTTTAAGTGTATCTCAGTATCGAATACTGAGCCTGGCGAGGGGATCTGTCCCCTTAGGTGACATTTTTTGGATGTGCCATAATGAGACACAAATGTTGGCCACATTACCCCACAGTGGGAAGGCATCAGTGCACCAGTAATGCTGACAGGACAACTAAAGTTAATAGCAAATGACCCAATAGGTATCAATGTAACATCTAACGAAATAACCAATCGCGTTAAGAGAAGTACCCCCGCTAAACACGAGTGGAAAACATCAGATGAGGTATATATCACATGGGATCAGATCCCATATGGAGTACCTGAAGAACAGGTTGCCATAGGGAGTGAATGGATAAAAAGCGGAAGAGGGGCTGGTTCAGTACCAATCTACGGATCAATTGTTAATGCACAGTATATAGCTCGCAATAGCAGGTGGGTAAATCTCTTATGGTTTAATCAACAAAGACTTATAAACTTTACAATAAAGGGCCTGGATTTGGTAAAGGAACAATTGCATGCAACTTCACTAATGGTTCTACAACATAGGTTCGTGCTAGAATCCCGCATGGCTGGAGACCAAGGAATATGTGATTATATAGGGGAAGATTGTTGTACTTTAATCCCCATGCACACAGATGTAAATGGTAGCCTCACAGGAGTCCTACAGGAAATGAAACGAATGAGGGATGAACATGTGCTGCAGTCTAATTGGAACACTCAGCTGAAGGGATTCTGGGATTGGTTTCACAAGCTTGGAAGGGGAAAATATCTTGAGGCAGCAGGAATGATTCTAGGGGCAGTAATGTTGATTATATTGATAGTTATGTGTTGCATCATACCCCTTGTTCGGGGACTGGTCTCAAGACTTGTTGTAAGTGTAACTGGTCAGTTCCCAGTTGTAGAGATACAATTGGACCAAGCGATATAAAACATAACCATGATCACCTTCCACCCTCACCAGGTACGTGCATTTCTTTAATAACAGTGTATATATGTAAATATTTTGTATTACAAGGACTTATATACTTACTCACGTAGACATAGCAACTTGCATGCTGAATAATCCATAGATATAAGAGATATTATGCCTTCAGATGATGCCTAAATGTGCCATACTATGTCCCCACAGGTAGATTATTGAACATGGCAGAGGCTAGTTATGATGAATATGAAGAAAACCAAATGAATTTACGAGCTGCACTGGCGTCGTTAGGCCCGTCACTAGGGGTAGGATGCCCATATCTTCCTCCTAGGCACCTACTAGATCCTGCAGAGGGGCCAAGCAGTGCACCTTCGGTTTGGAGCAAACCTATGATGACACCCGGCAGGCAGCCTGAGGATCAACCAATGATGACACCCAGAAGGCAGCCTGATGATCAACCACCTTCACCTACTGGGAAGCCACTGTCCATCTCGTCATCACCGGGGAACCTCAGTATCGATTTCGGCCCAACCAGCACACCTGCCAGTCTTGAGAATCCCAAGGATCGATGACCGCCGTCACCCCGCCAATGTAATTATCCGCCACCACCCCTTACAGGCGTACTGGCTATGTTCATGATCGTAGCAGATGACATAAAGCTTGATCTTGCCGAAGCTCATCATGTTGCAAAGTTCTTGGCTCATCCGCTGGAGTCGTACGACACCAACAATGACCTCAAGCCTGAAATCACCTCTATGACCACAGCAGTTTATGCCCAATTCATGAAGGGTCTGGTGCACCCCGAGCCACGTCGGTCCTTTGAACGGATGCGCCGCACCATATACAAACGCAAAGTAAAGGCTGGGAATCGGCAGTTGACCCGAGACAATCTGGAACTGAGGCAGCAACTTCGGGATGCACAGCAGACCATTATCAACCTACAAGAGCAGGTGATGCAGCTGACCGCTGATCTGCAGCGTATGGCTCCGTATACCCAGGGGGGCCCGAACGGAGGGCAGAATTATGGACAGAATTATGGAGGCCATTATTATTATTAATATCAACTTCAACGCCATACTGGATATAAGGACAATGCTGATTATTGATGATTATGCATACCTATGTTAAAAATATTGGTAGAATTGTATACTTTATGTCACAGTACAAGTACTGTGCAGGAGAGTGCCACATGGTTACTCCTATGTTGGTTGTAATGACGGTCCTTTGACCACTAGAAGATGTGTTTGCCTGGCATAGTCCGGGCCTGATGAAGCTTTTTGTTTGTGTGTGTGTATTTATGGGTGTGAAAGACCACCTATGTAGGGGATAAATGCAGTGACCTCGTAACACAAGATGCTGCTTGGGCATTGGTATTTGCCTCTGCTGAGAAAACAGAATAAGAAAATCTTGCTAAAAAAAAAAGTAAGCAACGAGGACGAGTCCTCTTAAGGGAGCCAAGAGGGGGATCCCTCTTTGTTTTTGTATATTCCGTTTTCTGCATTCTATCAGTTTCACATTTACACATTCTCCACCATGTTTTATATTACTCACTTCAACTATATGGTGTGTGTTTAATCTCACGTTTGGTTTGGTGTGCACAATATATATATATATAAACTTTTGTCACTTGTGTGAGTTCACATTTAAGGTGTTTTAGATTAGTCATCACCTGCACAATCACTTAGTTGATCCATTTAGGATCAAAGGGGGGAAATGTTGTGTATTAATCTGCACTAATCCTAAGAATAAAATAAAGCTAATGTTTTATAAGTTTAAAGTTGTTTTCACAAATACTGTTATAATAGCCATTCAAGGCCAAGAGGAGAAAAACAGAGCAATGAGTGTGTGTAACTGTTGCACCTGGCTCTAGAGGAGTGGAATCTGCAGGAAAACGCAGGGTTGAGGCCCTTAGTGATTGGAAAGCACCCTCATAAAAAATGAAATATTTGACATGTCAAGGTTGCCCAGCTCAGCAAAATTTGGCCATACAACTTGTGATAAATAGAGTTGTTATTTTCAAGGCACACTGTGCAGTACTGGTCCCAGAAAGGGTGATGCTTTGACTGGGACACAAGGGGGAACACTAGGCCAGACTGACATGGCTTGAAGTAGGGAAAGGATTAGTTTCAACATGTTTGTGATTGAACTGTCATAAGTTTCTGATTTAAGTGCACCAGATGTCCTCATGGCCTGAGAGACTGCTCTCACAAGAATGTGATGTGGCTATGAATGTCATCGTGATTTGCAGATAAATGATAATGTGACCTTTACCAAAGACTGTCGTTTAAATATATAAAAAATATGTTCTGAAGGGGGTTTTCCATTGATAAGAAATGTATAAAAGGGAGCTGTTTTCATCATTTGTTAGCTGATGCTCACCGGTGACCAGCTCAGTGTGAATGTGCTGTTTGTGGCAATAAAGACCCTGGACCTGTACTCAGCTGCCTCTGCCTGAATTTTTGGATCTTTGTTTGAGATTTTTTCTGCTTTTTAAGAACTTTGAATTTTACAAAACTTAGCTTCAATTTTAAGTCGTCAAGAAGACAATAATAGACGACAGTACGGTCTGTGAGAGGGTAGGACAACAGGAATTAGAAAACAGCTATTGAAAGAAAAGAAACACATATGAACAAGCCGTTGTGTGGTTTTGTTCAGGTACGGGGGAACTCTACAAGACAAGACTTGGTTTGGGGTTCACCTGTATAGGCAAACAGACCAGTGGACAAGTTGTTGGTGTTTTGGCTGCCACAGGGAATATGCATTTTATTTCCCAGACAATGCTTAAGTTTAAGTGTTGTTGATTATCTATTGAAGCAGTTAAGCCAGGTGAAAGGATTTGCTCCTTATCAGACATTTGAGGTAGCGTCCACTCGGAGGAGACAGGCAGGGATTCTATGATCTCTGATAATTATGAATGCAAAAGCAAATCAAGTATTTTCAATTCTAGTCTAGTAAGCAAACCATAAGTGTTCAGCAGAAAACGAACATGATTTACTGAATTCATCGTTCACTGAATACATAAGAGAAGAAGACATAAGGACTGTGCTCCCCGTCAGGGAATCGAACCCTGGTCTCGCGCGTGACAGGCGGAGATACTCTCCACTATACTAACGAGGACATGTATAGTCCTAGACCACGCCCCCTTTTTCGACCAGTGATTGCAAATGATGTGCCGACGAGTGAGCACATACCCATGAGGCATCTTTGCCAAACATTTGGCAGCAAGACGTTTTCTCTTCCGCAAAAACTGCACATCACTGGAACATTTACAGTATTTCATGACTTCAGCATAATCTTGCCTGTATTGTCAATAGCTACACAAAGAATCCCCCACTTTTCAATAATAAGATTGAGAAACCTTCCTGGAGGGGAAGCGCAACGTATTCAGACCTTGGAAACCAAGTCCAGTGGTTTGTTTTTTAAACTTTTATGGAATAATAAGAAATCTTTCCATTTGGTGTGGTTGAGAATATTCTTAAGTTTGTAGGAAATGTCGTGGTTTCTCTGCTTTTCTTTGCTCAGCATCGTCTTTTTCAGGCTTGGCCATCAATGCCTTTATACTTGTTTCCTTTGATTGCGGGCTGTATATTGTTTTGTCCATTTTGCCACTAGAAGCTGAAAGAAGGTTTCAAAAGACTTTCTCGTCAGTAACAACCACACATATTTAGTTCTTGCTAAATAGCATTTTATTTAACGACATTGGTTCTGTCAAAGTCACAGGATTTTCACAGATGGGCACTAATTGCCTATACTTACCATGGTACAACCTATCTCAAATACTAAATGTGAGCATAAAACCTCTTAATGTGTCATTGAATTAAAATCTTGCAATGTGGAAAAGTGTGTATTCCCATGAAATGAGTTCAAAGGCACTGTTTTTTTGAGATTTTCACGGCTTCGCTCCTGTTACTTACAGCAAGAAGAAAGCCTTCAACATGCAGACAAAGGACATTCTGCCTTCGCACCTACTACATCTGCTTGTTTGTCATAATCTTAGTCCCTATTCTTAGGTGCTTGAAATTAGTTTAAATTAAACTCTTTAAACACATTGGTACAGTCTGTGAGAGGGTAGGACAACAGAAATTAGAAAACAGCTATTGAAAGAAAAGAAACACATATGAACAAGCCGTTGTGTGGTTTTCTTCAGGTACGGGGGAACTCTACAAGACAAGACTTGGTTTGGGGTTCACCTGTATAGGCAGACAGACCAGTGGACAAGTAGTTGGTGTTTTGGCTGCCACAGGGAATATGCATTTTATTTCCCAGACAATGCTTAAGTTTAAGCGTTGTTGATTATCTATTGAAGCAGTTAAGCCAGGTCAAAGGATTTGCTCCTTATCAGACATTTGAGGTAGCGTCCACTCAGAGGAGACAGGCAGGGATTCTATGATCTCTGATAATGATGATGGAAAAAGCAAATCAAGTATTTTCAATTCTAGTCTAGTAAGCAAACCATAAGTGTTCAGCAGAAAACAAACATGACGTACCGAATTCATCGTTCACTGAATACATAATAGAAGAAGACATAAGGACTATGCTCCCCGTCAGGGAATCGAACCCTGGTCTCCCGCGTGACAGGCGGGGATACTCTCCACTATAATAACGAGGACATGTATAGTCCTAGACCACGCCCCCTTCTTAGACCAGTGATTGCAAATGATGTGCCGACAAGTGAGCACATACCCATGAGGCATTTTCGGCAAACATTTGGCAGCAAGACGTTTACTCTTCCGCAAGAACTGCACATCACTGGAACATTTACAGTATTTCATGACTTCAGCATAGTCTTGCCTGTATTGCCAATAGCTACACAAAGAATCCCCCACTTTTCAATAATAAGATTGAGAAACCTTCCTGGAGGGGAAGCGCAACGTATTCAGACCTTGGAAACCAAGTCCAGTGGTTTGTTTTTTAAACTTTTATGGAATAATAAGAAATCTTTCCATTTGGTGTGGTTGAGAATATTCTTAAGTTGTAGGAAATGTGGTTTCTCTGCTTTTCTTTGCTCAGCATCGTCTTTTTTTGGCTTGGCCATCAATTCCTTTATACTTGTTTCCTTTGATTGCGGGCTGTATATTGTTTTGTCCATTTTGCCAGTAGAAGCTGACAGAAGGTTTCAAAAGACTTTCTCGTCAGTAACAACCACACATATTTACTTCTTGCTAAATAGCATTTTATTTAACGACATTGGTTCCGTCAAAGTCACAGGATTTTCAAAGATGGGCACTAATTGCCTATACTTTCCATGGTACAACCTATCTCAAATACTAAATGTGACCATAAAACCTCTTAATGTGTCATTGAATTAAAATTTTGCAATGTGGAAAAGTGTGTATTCCCATGAAATGAGTTCAAAGGCACTGGTCGTTTGAGATTTTCACGGCTTCGCTCCTGTTACTTACAGCAAGAAGAAAGCCTTCTGCATGCAGACAAAGGACATTCTGCCGTCGCACCTACTACATCTGCTTGTTTGTCATAATCTTAGTCCCTATTCTTAGGTGCTTGAAATTAGTTTAAATTAAACTCTTTAAACACATTGGTACGGTCTGGGAGAGGGTAGGACAACAGGAATTAGAAAACAGCTATTGAAAGAAAAGAAACACATATGAACAAGCCGTTGTGTGGTTTTGTTCAGGTACGGGGGAACTCTATAAGACAAAACTTGGTTTGGGGTTCACCTGTATAGGCAGACAGACCAGTGGACAAGTAGTTGGTGTTTTGGCTGCCACAGGGAATATGCATTTTATTTCCCAGACAATGGTTAAGTTTAAGCGTTGTTGATTATCTATTGAAGCAGTTAAGCCAGGTCAAAGGATTTGCTCCTTATCAGACATTTGAGGTTGCGTCCACTCGGAGGAGACAGTCAGGGATTCTATGATCTCTGATAATTATGATGGCAAAAGCAAATCAAGTATTTTCAATTCTAGTCTAGTAAGCAAACCATAAGTGTTCAGCAGAAAACGAACATGACGTACCGAATTCATCGTTCACTGAATACATAATAGAAGAAGACATAAGGACTGTGCACCCCGTCAGGGAATCGAACCCTGGTCTCCCGCGTGACAGGCGGGGATACTCTCCACTATACTAACGAGGACAAGTATAGTTCTAGACCACGCCCCCTTTTTCGACCAGTGATTGCAAATGATGTGCCGACGAGTGAGCACATACCCATGAGGCATCTTTGCCAAACATTTGGCAGCAAGACGTTTTCTCTTCCGCAAAAACTGCACATCACTGGAACATTTACAGTATTTCATGACTTCAGCATAATCTTGCCTGTATTGTCAATAGCTACACAAAGAATCCCCCACTTTTCAATAATAAGATTGAGAAACCTTCCTGGAGGGGAAGCGCAACGTATTCAGACCTTGGAAACCAAGTCCAGTGGTTTGTTTTTTAAACTTTTATGGAATAATAAGAAATCTTTCCATTTGGTGTGGTTGAGAATATTCTTAAGTTTGTAGGAAATGTCGTGGTTTCTCTGCTTTTCTTTGCTCAGCATCGTCTTTTTCAGGCTTGGCCATCAATGCCTTTATACTTGTTTCCTTTGATTGCGGGCTGTATATTGTTTTGTCCATTTTGCCACTAGAAGCTGAAAGAAGGTTTCAAAAGACTTTCTCGTCAGTAACAACCACACATATTTAGTTCTTGCTAAATAGCATTTTATTTAACGACATTGGTTCTGTCAAAGTCACAGGATTTTCACAGATGGGCACTAATTGCCTATACTTACCATGGTACAACCTATCTCAAATACTAAATGTGAGCATAAAACCTCTTAATGTGTCATTGAATTAAAATCTTGCAATGTGGAAAAGTGTGTATTCCCATGAAATGAGTTCAAAGGCACTGTTTTTTTGAGATTTTCATGGCTTCGCTCCTGTTACTTACAGCAAGAAGAAAGCCTTCAACATGCAGACAAAGGACATTCTGCCTTCGCACCTACTACATCTGCTTGTTTGTCATAATCTTAGTCCCTATTCTTAGGTGCTTGAAATTAGTTTAAATTAAACTCTTTAAACACATTGGTACAGTCTGTGAGAGGGTAGGACAACAGAAATTAGAAAACAGCTATTGAAAGAAAAGAAACACATATGAACAAGCCGTTGTGTGGTTTTCTTCAGGTACGGGGGAACTCTACAAGACAAGACTTGGTTTGGGGTTCACCTGTATAGGCAGACAGACCAGTGGACAAGTAGTTGGTGTTTTGGCTGCCACAGGGAATATGCATTTTATTTCCCAGACAATGCTTAAGTTTAAGCGTTGTTGATTATCTATTGAAGCAGTTAAGCCAGGTCAAAGGATTTGCTCCTTATCAGACATTTGAGGTAGCGTCCACTCAGAGGAGACAGGCAGGGATTCTATGATCTCTGATAATGATGATGGAAAAAGCAAATCAAGTATTTTCAATTCTAGTCTAGTAAGCAAACCATAAGTGTTCAGCAGAAAACAAACATGACGTACCGAATAGAAGATATAAGGACTGTGCTCCCCGTCAGGGAATCGAACCCTGGTCTCCCGCGTGACAGGCGGGGATACTCTCCACTATACTAACGAGGACATGTATAGTTCTAGACCACGCCCCCTTTTTCGACCAGTGATTGCAAAAAATGTGCCGACGAGTGAGCACATACCCATGAGGCATCTTCGGGAAACATTTGGCAGCAAGACGTTTACTCTTCCGCAAAAACTGCACATCACTGGAACATTTACAGTATTTCATGACTTCAGCATAGTCTTGCCTGTATTGCCAATAGCTACACAAAGAATCCCCCACTTTTCAATAATAAGATTGAGAAACCTTCCTGGAGGGGAAGCGCAACGTATTCAGACCTTGGAAACCAAGTCCAGTGGTTTGTTTTTTAAACTTTTATGGAATAATAAGAAATCTTTCCATTTGGTGTGGTTGAGAATATTCTTAAGTTTGTAGGAAATGTCGTGGTTTCTCTGCTTTTCTTTGCTCAGCATCGTCTTTTTCAGGCTTGGCCATCAATGCCTTTATACTTGTTTCCTTTGATTGCGGGCTGTATATTGTTTTGTCCATTTTGCCACTAGAAGCTGAAAGAAGGTTTCAAAAGACTTTCTCGTCAGTAACAACCACACATATTTACTTCTTGCTAAACAGAATTTTATTTAACGACATTGTTTCTGTCAAAGTCACAGGATTTTCACAGATGGGCACTAATTGCCTATACTTACCATGGTACAACCTATCTCAAATACTAAATGTGACCATAAAACCTCTTAATATGTCATTGAATTAAAATTTTGCAATGTGGAAAATCGTGTATTCCCATGAAATGAGTTCAAAGGCACTGGTCGTTTGAGATTTTCACGGCTTCGCTCCTGTTACTTACAGCAAGAAGAAAGCCTTCTGCATGCAGACAAAGGACATTCTGCCTTCGCACCTACTACATCTGCTTGTTTGTCATAATCTTAGTCCCTATTCTCAGGTGCTTGAAAGTTGTTTAAATTAAACTCTTTAAACACATTGGTACGGTCTGTGAGAGGGTAGGACAACAGGAATTAGAAAACAGCTATTGAAAGAAATGAAACACATATGAACAAGTCGTTGTGTGGTTTTGTTCAGGTATGGGGGAACTCTACAAGACGAGACTTGGTTTGGGGTTCACCTGTATAGGCAGACAGACCAGTGGACAAGTTGTTGGGGTTTTGGCTGCCACAGGGAATATGCATTTTATTTCCCAGACAATGCTTAAGTTTAAGTTTTGTTGATTATCTATTGAAGCAGTTAAGCCAGGTCAAAGGATTTGCTCCTTATCAGACATTTGAGGTAGCGTCCACTCGGAGGAGACAGGCAGGGATTCTATGATCTCTGATAATTATGATGGCAAAAGCAAATCAAGTATTTTCAATTCTAGTAAGCAAAACATAAGTGTTCAGCAGAAAACAAACATGACGTACCTAATTCATCGTTCACTGAATACATAATAGAAGAAGACATAAGGACTGTGCTCCCCGTCAGGGAGTCGAACCCTGGTCTCCCGCGTGACAGGCGGGGATACTCTCCACTATACTAACGAGGACATGTATAGTTCTAGACCACGCCCCCTTTTTCGACCAGTGATTGCAAAAAATGTGCCGACGAGTGAGCACATGCCCATGAGGCATCTTCGGGAAACATTTGGCAGCAAGACGTTTGCTCTTCCGCAAAAACTGCACATCACTGGAACATTTACAGTATTTCATGACTTCAGCATAGTCTTGCCTGTATTGCCAATAGCTACACAAAGAATCCCCCACTTTTCAATAATAAGATTGAGAAACCTTCCTGGAGGGGAAGCGCAACGTATTCAGACCTTGGAAACCAAGTCCAGTGGTTTGTTTTTTAAACTTTTATGGAATAATAAGAAATCTTTCCATTTGGTGTGGTTGAGAATATTCTTAAGTTTGTAGGAAATGTCGTGGTTTCTCTGCTTTTCTTTGCTCAGCATCGTCTTTTTCAGGCTTGGCCATCAATGCCTTTATACTTGTTTCCTTTGATTGCGGGCTGTATATTGTTTTGTCCATTTTGCCACTAGAAGCTGAAAGAAGGTTTCAAAAGACTTTCTCGTCAGTAACAACCACACATATTTACTTCTTGCTAAACAGAATTTTATTTAACGACATTGGTTCTGTCAAAGTCACAGGATTTTCACAGATGGGCACTAATTGCCTATACTTACCATGGTACAACCTATCTCAAATACTAAATGTGACCATAAAACCTCTTAATATGTCATTGAATTAAAATTTTGCAATGTGGAAAAGTGTGTATTCCCATGAAATGAGTTCAAAGGCACTGGTCGTTTGAGATTTTCACGGCTTCGCTCCTGTTACTTACAGCAAGAAGAAAGCCTTCTGCATGCAGACAAAGGACATTCTGCCTTCGCACCTACTACATCTGCTTGTTTGTCATAATCTTAGTCCCTATTCTCAGGTGCTTGAAAGTTGTTTAAATTAAACTCTTTAAACACATTGGTACGGTCTGTGAGAGGGTAGGACAACAGGAATTAGAAAACAGCTATTGAAAGAAATGAAACACATATGAACAAGTCGTTGTGTGGTTTTGTTCAGGTATGGGGGAACTCTACAAGACAAGACTTGGTTTGGGGTTCACCTGTATAGGCAGACAGACCAGTGGACAAGTTGTTGGGGTTTTGGCTGCCACAGGGAATATGCATTTTATTTGCTAGACAATGCTTAAGTTTAAGTGTTGTTGATTATCTATTGAAGCAGTTAAGCCAGGTCAAAGGATTTGCTCCTTATCAGACATTTGAGGTAGCGTCCACTCGGAGGAGACAGGCAGGGATTCTATGATCTCTGATATTTATGATGGCAAAAGCAAATCAAGTATTTTCAATTCTAGTCTAGTAAGCAAACCATAAGTGTTCAGCAGAAAACAAACATGACGTACCGAATTCATCGTTCACTGAATACATAATAGAAGAAGACATAAGGACTGTGCTCCCCGTCAGGGAATCGAACCCTGGTCTCCCGCGTGACAGGCGGGGATACTCTCCACTATACTAACGAGGACATGTATAGTTCTAGACCACGCCCCCTTTTTCGACCAGTGATTGCAAAAAATGTGCCGACGAGTGAGCACATACCCATGAGGCATCTTCGGGAAACATTTGGCAGCAAGACCTTTACTCTTCCGCAAAAACTGCACATCACTGGAACATTTAAAGTATTTCATGACTTCAGCATAGTCTTGCCTGTATTGCCAATAGCTACACAAAGAATCCCCCACTTTTCAATAATAAGATTGAGAAACCTTCCTGGAGGGGAAGCGCAACGTATTCAGACCTTGGAAACCAAGTCCAGTGGTTTGTTTTTTAAACTTTTATGGAATAATAAGAAATCTTTCCATTTGGTGTGGTTGAGAATATTCTTAAGTTTGTAGGAAATGTCGTGGTTTCTCTGCTTTTCTTTGCTCAGCATCGTCTTTTTCAGGCTTGGCAAACAATGCCTTTATACTTGTTTCCTTTGATTGCGGGCTGTATATTGTTTTGTCCATTTTGCCACTAGAAGCTGAAAGAAGGTTTCAAAAGACTTTCTCGTCAGTAACAACCACACATATTTACTTCTTGCTAAACAGAATTTTATTTAACGACATTGGTTCTGTCAAAGTCACAGGATTTTCACAGATGGGCACTAATTGCCTATACTTACCATGGTACAACCTATCTCAAATACTAAATGTGACCATAAAACCTCTTAATATGTCATTGAATTAAAATTTTGCAATGTGGAAAAGTGTGTATTCCCATGAAATGAGTTCAAAGGCACTGGTCGTTTGAGATTTTCACGGCTTCGCTCCTGTTACTTACAGCAAGAAGAAAGCCTTCTGCATGAAGACAAAGGACATTCTGCCTTCGCACCTACTACATCTGCTTGTTTGTCATAATCTTAGTCCCTATTCTCAGGTGCTTGAAAGTTGTTTAAATTAAACTCTTTAAACACATTGGTACGGTCTGTGAGAGGGTAGGACAACAGGAATTAGAAAACAGCTATTGAAAGAAATGAAACACATATGAACAAGCCGTTGTGTGGTTTTGTTCAGGTACGGGGGAACTCTACAAGACAAGACTTGGTTTGGGGTTCACCTGTATAGGCAGACAGACCAGTGGACAAGTTGTTGGGGTTTTGGCTGCCACAGGGAATATGCATTTTATTTCCCAGACAATGCTTAAGTTTAAGTGTTGTTTATCTATTGAAGCAGTTAAGCCAGGTCAAAGGATTTGCTCCTTATCAGACATTTGAGGTAGCGTCCACTCGGAGGAGACAGGCAGGGATTCTATGATCTCTGATATTTATGATGGCAAAAGCAAATCAAGCATTTTCAATTCTAGTCTAGTAAGCAAACCATAAGTGTTCAGCAGAAAACAAACATGACGTACCGAATTCATCGTTCACTGAATACATAATAGAAGAAGATATAAGGACTGTGCTCCCCGTCAGGGAATCGAACCCTGGTCTCCCGCGTGACAGGCGGGGATACTCTCCACTATACTAACGAGGACACGTATAGTCCTAGACCACGCCCCCTTTTTCGACCAGTGATTGCAAAAAATGTGCCGACGAGTGAGCACATACCCATGAGGCATCTTCGGCAAACATTTGGCAGCAAGACGTTTACTCTTCCGCAAAAACTGCACATCACTGGAACATTTACAGTATTTCATGACTTCAGCATAGTCTTGCCTGTATTGCCAATAGCTACACAAAGAATCCCCCACTTTTCAATAATAAGATTGAGAAACCTTCCTGGAGGGGAAGCGCAACGTATTCAGACCTTGGAAACCAAGTTCAGTGGTTTGTTTTTTAAACTTCTTTGGAATAATAAGAAATCTTTCCATTTGGTGTGGTTGAGAATATTCTTGTGTTTGTAGGAAATGTTGTGGTTTCTCTGCTTTTCTTTGCTCAGCATCGTCTTTTTCAGGCTTGGCCATCAATGCCTTTATACTTGTTTCCTTTGATTGCGGGCTGTATATTGTTTTGTCCATTTTGCCACTAGAAGCTGAAAGAAGGTTTCAAAAGACTTTCTCGTCAGTAACAACCACACATATTTACTTCTTGCTAAACAGAATTTTATTTAACGACATTGGTTCTGTCAAAGTCACAGGATTTTCACAGATGGGCACTAATTGCCTATACTTACCATGGTACAACCTATCTCAAATACTAAATGTGACCATAAAACCTCTTAATATGTCATTGAATTAAAATTTTGCAATGTGGAAAAGTGTGTATTCCCATGAAATGAGTTCAAAGGCACTGGTCGTTTGAGATTTTCACGGCTTCGCTCCTGTTACTTAGAGCAAGAAGAAAGCCTTCTGCATGCAGACAAAGGACATTCTGCCTTCGCACCTACTACATCTGCTTGTTTGTCATAATCTTAGTCCCTATTCTCAGGTGCTTGAAAGTTGTTTAAATTAAACTCTTTAAACACATTGGTACGGTCTGTGAGAGGGTAGGACAACAGGAATTAGAAAACAGCTATTGAAAGAAATGAAACACATATGAACAAGCCGTTGTGTGGTTTTGTTCAGGTACGGGGGAACTCTACAAGACAAGACTTGGTTTGGGGTTCACCTGTATAGGCAGACAGACCAGTGGACAAGTTGTTGGGGTTTTGGCTGCCACAGGGAATATGCATTTTATTTCCCAGTCAATGCTTAAGTTTAAGTGTTGTTGATTATCTATTGAAGCAGTTAAGCCAGGTCAAAGGATTTGCTCCTTATCAGACATTTGAGGTAGCGTCCACTCGGAGGAGACAGGCAGGGATTCTATGATCTCTGATAATTATGATGGCAAAAGCAAATCAAGTATTTTCAATTCTAGTCTAGTAAGCAAACCATAGGTGTTCAGCAGAAAACAAACATGAAGTACCGAATTCATCGTTCACTGAATACATAATAGAAGAAGACATGAGGACTGTGCTCCCCGTCAGGAATCGAACCTTGGTCTCCCGCGTGACAGGCGGGGATACTCTCCAATATACTAACGAGGACATGTATAGTCCTAGACCACGCCCCCTTTTTCAACCAGTGATTGCAAAAAATGTGCCGACGAGGGAGCACATACCCATGAGGCATCTTCAGCAAACATTTGGCAGCAAGACGTTTACTCTTCCGCAAAAACTGCACATCACTGGACCATTTACAGTATTTCATGACTTCAGCATAGTCTTGCCTGTATTGCCAATAGCTACACAAAGAATCCCCCACTTTTCAATAATAAGATTGAGAAACCTTCCTGGAGGGGAAGCGCAACGTATTCAGACCTTGGAAACCAAGTCCAGTGGTTTGTTTTTTAAACTTTTATGGAATAATAAGAAATCTTTCCATTTGGTGTGGTTGAGAATATTCTTAAGTTTGTAGGAAATGTTGTGGTTTCTCTGCTTTTCTTTGCTCAGCATCGTCTTTTTCAGGCTAGGCCATCAATGCCTTTATACTTGTTTCCTTTGATTGCGGGCTGTATATTGTTTTGTCCATTTTGCCACTAGAAGCTGAAAGAAGGTTTCAAAAGACTTTCTGGTCAGTAACAACCACACATATTTACTTCTTGCTAAACAGAATTTTATTTAACGACATTGGTTCTGTCAAAGTCACAGGATTTTCACAGATGGGCACTAATTGCCTATACTTACCATGGTACAACGTATCTCAAATACTAAATGTGACCATAAAACCTCTTAATGTGTCATTGAATTAAAATTTTGCAATGTGGAAAAGTGTGTATTCCCATGAAATGAGTTCAAATGCACTGGTCGTTTGAGATTTTCACGGCTTCGCTCCTGTTACTTACAGCAAGAAGAAAGCCTTCTGCGTGCAGACAAAGGACATTCTGCCTTCGCACCTACTACATCTGCTTGTTTGTCATAATCTTAGTCCCTATTCTCAGGTGCTTGAAAGTTGTTTAAATTAAACTCTTTAAACACATTGGTACGGTCTGTGAGAGGGTAGGACAACAGGAATTAGAAAACAGCTATTGAAAGAAATGAAACACATATGAACAAGCCGTTGTGTGGTTTTGTTCAGGTACGGGGGAACTCTACAAGACAAGACTTGCTTTGGGGTTCACCTGTATAGGCAGACAGACCAGTGGACAAGTTATTGGGGTTTTGGCTGCCACAGGGAATATGCATTTTATTTCCCAGACAATGCTTAAGTTTAAGTGTTATTTATCTATTGAAGCAGTTAAGCCAGGTCAAAGGATTTGCTCCTTATCAGACATTTGAGGTAGCGTCCACTCGGAGGAGACAGGCAGGGATTCTATGATCTCTGATATTTATGATGGCAAAAGCAAATCAAGTATTTTCAATTCTAGTCTAGTAAGCAAACCATAAGTGTTCAGCAGAAAACAAACATGACGTACCGAATTCATCGTTCACTGAATACATAATAGAAGAAGATATAAGGACTGTGCTCCCCGTCAGGGAATCGAACCCTGGTCTCCCGCGTGACAGGCGGGGATACTCTCCACTATACTAACGAGGACATGTATAGTTCTAGACCACGCCCCCTTTTTCGACCAGTGATTGCAAAAAATGTGCCGACGAGTGAGCACATACCCATGAGGCATCTTCGGGAAACATTTGGCAGCAAGACGTTTACTCTTCCGCAAAAACTGCACATCACTGGAACATTTACAGTATTTCATGACTTCAGCATAGTCTTGCCTGTATTGCCAATAGCTACACAAAGAATCCCCCACTTTTCAATAATAAGATTGAGAAACCTTCCTGGAGGGGAAGCGCAACGTATTCAGACCTTGGAAACCAAGTCCAGTGGTTTGTTTTTTAAACTTTTATGGAATAATAAGAAATCTTTCCATTTGGTGTGGTTGAGAATATTCTTAAGTTTGTAGGAAATGTCGTGGTTTCTCTGCTTTTCTTTGCTCAGCATCGTCTTTTTCAGGCTTGGCCATCAATGCCTTTATACTTGTTTCCTTTGATTGCGGGCTGTATATTGTTTTGTCCATTTTGCCACTAGAAGCTGAAAGAAGGTTTCAAAAGACTTTCTCGTCAGTAACAACCACACATATTTACTTCTTGCTAAACAGAATTTTATTTAACGACATTGTTTCTGTCAAAGTCACAGGATTTTCACAGATGGGCACTAATTGCCTATACTTACCATGGTACAACCTATCTCAAATACTAAATGTGACCATAAAACCTCTTAATATGTCATTGAATTAAAATTTTGCAATGTGGAAAAGTGTGTATTCCCATGAAATGAGTTCAAAGGCACTGGTCGTTTGAGATTTTCACGGCTTCGCTCCTGTTACTTACAGCAAGAAGAAAGCCTTCTGCATGAAGACAAAGGACATTCTGCCTTCGCACCTACTACATCTGCTTGTTTGTCATAATCTTAGTCCCTATTCTCAGGTGCTTGAAAGTTGTTTAAATTAAACTCTTTAAACACATTGGTACGGTCTGTGAGAGGGTAGGACAACAGGAATTAGAAAACAGCTATTGAAAGAAATGAAACACATATGAACAAGTCGTTGTGTGGTTTTGTTCAGGTATGGGGGAACTCTACAAGACAAGACTTGGTTTGGGGTTCACCTGTATAGGCAGACAGACCAGTGGACAAGTTGTTGGGGTTTTGGCTGCCACAGGGAATATGCATTTTATTTGCTAGACAATGCTTAAGTTTAAGTGTTGTTGATTATCTATTGAAGCAGTTAAGCCAGGTCAAAGGATTTGCTCCTTATCAGACATTTGAGGTAGCGTCCACTCGGAGGAGACAGGCAGGGATTCTATGATCTCTGATAATTATGATGGCAAAAGCAAATCAAGTATTTTCAATTCTAGTCTAATAAGCAAACCATAAGTGTTCAGCAGAAAACAAACATGACGTACCGAATTCATCGTTCACTGAATACATAATAGAAGAAGACATAAGGACTGTGCTCCCCGTCAGGGAATCGAACCCTGGTCTCCCGCGTGACAGGCGGGGATACTCTCCACTATACTAACGAGGACACGTATAGTCCTAGACCACGCCCCCTTTTTCGACCAGTGATTGCAAAAAATGTGCCGACGAGTGAGCACATACCCATGAGGCATCTTCGGCAAACATTTGGCAGCAAGACGTTTACTCTTCCGCAAAAACTGCACATCACTGGAACATTTACAGTATTTCATGACTTCAGCATAGTCTTGCCTGTATTGCCAATAGCTACACAAAGAATCCCCCACTTTTCAATAATAAGATTGAGAAACCTTCCTGGAGGGAAAGCGCAACGTATTCAGACCTTGGAAACCAAGTCCAGTGGTTTGTTTTTTAAACTTCTTTGGAATAATAAGAAATCTTTCCATTTGGTGTGGTTGAGAATATTCTTGTGTTTGTAGGAAATGTTGTGGTTTCTCTGCTTTTCTTTGCTCAGCATCGTCTTTTTCAGGCTTGGCCATCAATGCCTTTATACTTGTTTCCTTTGATTGCGGGCTGTATATTGTTTTGTCCATTTTGCCACTAGAAGCTGAAAGAAGGTTTCAAAAGACTTTCTCGTCAGTAACAACCACACATATTTACTTCTTGCTAAACAGAATTTTATTTAACGACATTGGTTCTGTCAAAGTCACAGGATTTTCACAGATGGGCACTAATTGCCTATACTTACCATGGTACAACCTATCTCAAATACTAAATGTGACCATAAAACCTCTTAATGTGTCATTGAATTAAAATTTTGCAATGTGGAAAAGTGTGTATTCCCATGAAATGAGTTCAAAGGCACTGGTCGTTTGAGATTTTCACGGCTTCGCTCCTGTTACTTACAGCAAGAAGAAAGCCTTCTGCATGCAGACAAAGGACATTCTGCCTTCGCACCTACTACATCTGCTTGTTTGTCATAATCTTAGTCCCTATTCTCAGGTGCTTGAAAGTTATTTAAATTAAACTCTTTAAACACATTGGTACGGTCTGTGAGAGGGTAGGACAACAGGAATTAGAAAACAGCTATTGAAAGAAATGAAACACATATGAACAAGCCGTTGTGTGGTTTTGTTCAGGTACGGGGGAACTCTACAAGACAAGACTTGGTTTGGGGTTCACCTGTATAGGCAGACAGACCAGTGGACAAGTTGTTGGGGTTTTGGCTGCCACAGGGAATATGCATTTTATTTGCTACACAATGCTTAAGTTTAAGTGTTGTTGATTATCTATTGAAGCAGTTAAGCCAGGTCAAAGGATTTGCTCCTTATCAGACATTTGAGGTAGCGTCCACTCGGAGGAGACAGGCAGGGATTCTATGATCTCTGATAATTATGATGGCAAAAGCAAATCAAGTATTTTCAATTCTAGTCTAGTATGCAAACCATAAGTGTTCAGCAGAAAACAAACATGACATACCGAATTCATCGTTCACTGAATACATAATAGAAGAAGACATAAGGACTGTGCTCCCCATCAGGGAATCGAACCCTGGTCTCCCGCGTGACAGGCGGGGATACTTTCCACTATACTAACGAGGACATGTATAGTCCTAGACCACGCCCCCTTTTTCGACCAGTGATTGCAAAAAATGTGCCGACGAGTGAGCACATACCCATTAGGCATCTTCGGCAAACATTTGGCAGCAAGACGTTTACTGTTCCGCAAAAACTGCACATCACTGGAACATTTACAGTATTTCATGACTTCAGCATAGTCTTGCCTGTATTGCCAATAGCTACACAAAGAATCCCCCACTTTTCAATAATAAGATTGAGAAACCTTCCTGGAGGGGAAGCGCAACGTATTCAGACCTTGGAAACCAAGTCCAGTGGTTTGTTTTTTAAACTTTTATGGAATAATAAGAAATCTTTCCATTTGGTGTGGTTGAGAATATTCTTAAGTTTGTAGGAAATGTCGTGGTTTCTCTGCTTTTCTTTGCTCAGCATCGTCTTTTTCAGGCTTGGCCATCAATGCCTTTATACTTGTTTCCTTTGATTGCGGGCTGTATATTGTTTTGTCCATTTTGCCACTAGAAGCTGAAAGAAGGTTTCAAAAGACTTTCTCGTCAGTAACAACCACACATATTTACTTCTTGCTAAACAGAATTTTATTTAACGACATTGGTTCTGTCAAAGTCACAGGATTTTCACAGATGGGCACTAATTGCCTATACTTACCATGGTACAACCTATCTCAAATACTAAATGTGACCATAAAACCTCTTAATGTGTCATTGAATTAAAATTTTGCAATGTGGAAAAGTGTGTATTCCCATGAAATGAGTTCAAAGTCACTGGTCGTTTGAGATTTTCACGGCTTCGCTCCTGTTACTTACAGCAAGAAGAAAGCCTTCTGCATGCAGACAAAGGACATTCTGCCTTCGCACCTACTACATCTGCTTGTTTGTCATAATCTTAGTCCCTATTCTCAGGTGCTTGAAAGTTGTTTAAATTAAACTCTTTAAACACATTGGTACGGTCTGTGAGAGGGTAGGACAACAGGAATTAGAAAACAGCTATTGAAAGAAATGAAACACATATGAACAAGCCGTTGTGTGGTTTTGTTCAGGTACGGGGGAACTCTACAAGACAAGACTTGGTTTGGGGTTCACCTGTATAGGCAGACAGACCAGTGGACAAGTTGTTGGGGTTTTGGCTGCCACAGGGAATATGCATTTTATTTCCCAGACAATGCTTAAGTTTAAGTGTTGTTGATTATCTATTGAAGCAGTTAAGCCAGGTCAAAGGATTTGCTCCTTATCAGACATTTGAGGTAGCGTCCACTCGGAGGAGACAGGCAGGGATTCTATGATCTCTGATAATTATGATGGCAAAAGCAAATCAAGTATTTTCAATTCTAGTCTAGTAAGCAAACCATAAGTGTTCAGCAGAAAACAAACATGACGTACCGAATTCATCGTTCACTGAATACATAAGGACTGTGCTCCCCATCAGGGAATCGAACCCTGGTCTCCCGCGTGACAGGCAGGGATACTCTCCACTATACTAACAAGGACATGTATAGGCCTAGACCACGCCCCCTTTTTCGAACAGTGATTGCAAAAAATGTGCCGACGAGGGAGCACATACCCATGAGGCATCTTCGGCAAACATTTGGCAGCAAGACGTTTACTCTTCCGCAAAAACTGCACATCACTGGAACATTTACAGTATTTCATGACTTCAGCATAGTCTTGCCTGTATTGCCAATAGCTACACAAAGAATCCCCCACTTTTCATAATAAGATTGAGAAACCTTCCTGGAGGGGAAGCACAACGTATTCAGACCTTGGAAACCAAGTCCAGTGGTTTGTTTTTTAAACTTTTATGGAATAATAAGAAATCTTTCCATTTGGTGTGGTTGAGAATATTCTTAAGTTTGTAGGAAATGTCGTGGTTTCTCTGCTTTTCTTTGCTCAGCATCGTCTTTTTCAGGCTAGGCCATCAATGCCTTTATACTTGTTTCCTTTGATTGCGGGCCGTATATTGTTTTGTCCATTTTGCCACTAGAAGCTGAAAGAAGGTTTCAAAAGACTTTCTCGTCAGTAACAACCATAGAAGAAGACATAAGGATTGTGCTCCCGTCAGGGAATCGAACCCTGGTCTCCCGCGTGACAGACGGGGATACTCTCCACTATACTAACGAGGACATGTATAGTCCTAGACCACGCCCCCTTTTTCAACCAGTGATTGCAAAAAATGTGCCGACGAGTGAGCACATACCCATGAGGCATCTTCGGCAAATATTTGGCAGCAAGACGTTTACTCTTCCGCAAAAACTGCACATCACTGGAACATTTACAGTATTTCATGACTTCAGCATAGTCTTGCCTGTATTGCCAATAGCTACACAAAGAATCCCCCACTTTTCAATAATAAGATTTAGAAACCTTCCTGGAGGGGAAGCGCAACGTATTCAGACCTTTGAAACCAAGTCCAGTGGTTTGTTTTTTAAACTTTTATGGGATAATAAGAAATCTTTCCATTTGGTGTGGTTGAGAATATTCTTAAGTTTGTAGGAAATGTCGTGGTTTCTCTGCTTTTCTTTGCTCAGCATCGTCTTTTTCAGGCTTGGCAAATAATGCCTTTATACTTGTTTCCTTTGATTGCGGGCTGTATATTGCTTTGTCCATTTTGCCACTAGAAGCTGAAAGAAGGTTTCAAAAGACTTTCTCGTCAGTAACAACCACACATATTTACTTCTTGCTAAACAGAATTTTATTTAACGACATTGGTTCTGTCAAAGTCACAGGATTTTCACAGATGGGCACTAATTGCCTATACTTACCATGGTACAACCTATCTCAAATACTAAATGTGACCATAAAACCTCTTAATGTGTCATTGAATTAAAATTTTGCAATGTGGAAAAGTGTGTATTCCCATGAAATGAGTTCAAAGGCACTGGTCGTTTGAGATTTTCATGGCTTCGCTCCTGTTACTTACAGCAAGAAGAAAGCCTTCTGCATGCAGACAAAGGACATTCTGCCTTCGCACCTACTACATCTGCTTGTTTGTCATAATCTTAGTCCCTATTCTCAGGTGCTTGAAAGTTGTTTAAATTAAACTCTTTAAACACATTGGTACGGTCTGTGAGAGGGTAGGACAACAGGAATTAGAAAACAGCTATTGAAAGAAATGAAACACATATGAACAAGCCGTTGTGTGGTTTTGTTCAGGTACGGGGGAACTCTACAAGACAAGACTTGGTTTGGGGTTCACCTGTATAGGCAGACAGACCAGTGGACAAGTTGTTGGGGTTTTGGCTGCCACAGGGAATATGCATTTTATTTCCCAGACAATGCTTAAGTTTAAGTGTTGTTGATTATCTATTGAAGCAGTTAAGCCAGGTCAAAGGATTTGCTCCTTATCAGACATTTGAGGTAGCGTCCACTCGGAGGAGACAGGCAGGGATTCTATGATCTCTGATAATTATGATGGCAAAAGCAAATCAAGTATTTTCAATTCTAGTCTAGTAAGCAAACCATAAGTGTTCAGCAGAAAACAAACATGACGTACCGAATTCATCGTTCACTGAATACATAATAGAAGAAGACATAAGGACTGTGCTTCCCGTCAGGGAATCGAACCCTGGTCTCCCGCGTGACAGGCGGGGATACTCTCCACTATGCTAACGAGGACATGTATAGTCCTAGACCACGCCCCCTTTTTCGACCAGTGATTGCAAAAAATGTGCCGACGAATGAGCACATACCCATGAGGCATCTTCGGGAAACATTTGGCAGCAAGACGTTTACTCTTCCGCAAAAACTGCACATCACTGGACCATTTACAGTATTTCATGACTTCAGCATAGTCTTGCCTGTATTGCCAATAGCTACACAAAGAATCCCCCACTTTTCAATAATAAGATTGAGAAACCTTCCTGGAGGGGAAGCGCAACGTATTCAGACCTTGGAAACCAAGTCCACTGGTTTGTTTTTTAAACTTTTATGGAATAATAAGAAATCATTCCATTTGGTGTGGTTGAGAATATTCTTAAGTTTGTAGGAAATGTCGCGGTTTCTCTGCTTTTCTTTGCTCAGCATCGTCTTTTTCAGGCTTGGCAAACAATGCCTTTATACTTGTTTCCTTTGATTGCGGGCTGTATATTGTTTTGTCCATTTTGCCACTAGAAGCTGAAAGAAGGTTTCAAAAGACTTTCTCGTCAGTAACAACCACACATATTTACTTCTTGCTAAACAGAATTTTATTTAACGACATTGGTTCTGTCAAAGTCACAGGATTTTCACAGATGGGCACTAATTGCCTATACTTACCATGGTACAACTTATCTCAAATACTAAATGTGACCATAAAACCTCTTAATGTGTCATTGAATTAAAATTTTGCAATGTGGAAAAGTGTGTATTCCCATGAAATGAGTTCAAAGGCACTGGTCGTTTGAGATTTTCACGGCTTCGCTCCTGTTACTTACAGCAAGAAGAAAGCCTTCTGCATGCAGACAAAGGACATTCTGCCTTCGCACCTACTACATCTGCTTGTTTGTCATAATCTTAGTCCCTATTCTCGGGTGCTTGAAAGTTGTTTAAATTAAACTCTTTAATCACATTGGTACGGTCTGTGAGAGGGTAGGACAACAGGAATTAGAAAACAGCTATTGAAAGAAATGAAACACATATGAACAAGCCGTTGTGTGGTTTTCTTCAGGTACGGGGGAACTCTACAAGACAAGACTTGGTTTGGGGTTCACCTGTATAGGCAGACAGACCAGTGGCAAGTTGTTGGGGTTTTGGCTGCCACAGGGAATATGCATTTTATTTCCCAGACAATGCTTAAGTTTAAGTGTTGTTGATTATCTATTGAAGCAGTTAAGCCAGGTCAAAGGATTTGCTCCTTATCAGACATTTGAGGTAGCGTCCACTCGGAGGAGACAGGCAGGGATTCTATGATCTCTGATAATTATGATGGCAAAAGCAAATCAAGTATTTTCAATTCTAGTCTAGTAAGCAAACCATAAGTGTTCAGCAGAAAACAAACATGACGTACCGAATTCATCGTTCACTGAATACATAATAGAAGAAGACATAAGGACTGTGCTCGCCGTCAGGGAATCGAACCCTGGTCTTCCGCGTGACAGGCGGGGATACTCTCCACTATACTAACGAGGACATGTATAGTCCTAGACCACGCCCCCTTTTTCGACCAGTGATTGCAAAAAATGTGCCGACGAGTGAGCACATACCCATGAGGCATCTTCGGGAAACATTTGGCAGCAAGACGTTTACTCTTCCGCAAAAACTGCACATCACTGGAACATTTACAGTATTTCATGACTTCAGCATAGTCTTGCCTGTATTGCCAATAGCTACACAAAGAATCCCCCACTTTTCAATAATAAGATTGAGAAACCTTCCTGGAGGGGAAGCGCAACGTATTCAGACCTTGGAAACCAAGTCCACTGGTTTGTTTTTTAAACTTTTATGGAATAATAAGAAATCATTCCATTTGGTGTGGTTGAGAATATTCTTAAGTTTGTAGGAAATGTCGTGGTTTCTCTGCTTTTCTTTGCTCAGCATCGTCTTTTTCAGGCTTGGCAAACAATGCCTTTATACTTGTTTCCTTTGATTGCGGGCTGTATATTGTTTTGTCCATTTTGCCACTAGAAGCTGAAAGAAAGTTTCAAAAGACTTTCTCGTCATTAACAACCACACATTTTCTTGCTAAACAGAATTTTATTTAACGACATTGGTTCTGTCAAAGTCACAGGATTTTCACAGATCGGCACTAATTGCCTATACTTACCATGGTACAACCTATCTCAAATACTAAATGTGACCATAAAACCTCTTAATGTGTCATTGAATTAAAATTTTGCAATGTGGAAAAGTGTGTATTCCCATGAAATGAGTTCAAAGGCACTGGTCGTTTGAGATTTTCACGGCTTCGCTCCTGTTACTTAATGCAAGAAGAAAGCCTTCTGCATGCAGACAAAGGACATTCTGCCTTCAACCTACTACATCTGCTTGTTTGTCATAATCTTAGTCCCTATTCTCAGGTGCTTGAAAGTTGTTTAAATTAAACTCTTTAAACACATTGGTACGGTCTGTGAGAGGGTAGGACAACAGGAATTAGAAAACAGCTATTGAAAGAAATGAAACACATATGAACAAGCCTTTGTGTGGTTTTGTTCAGGTACGGGGGAACTCTACAAGACAAGACTTGGTTTGGGGTTCACCTGTATAGGCAGACAGACCAGTGGCAAGTTGTTGGGGTTTTGGCTGCCACAGGGAATATGCATTTTATTTCCCAGACAATGCTTAAGTTTAAGTGTTGTTGATTACAGGTGCTGGTCATAAAATTAGAATATCATGAAAAAGTAGATTGATTTCAGTAATTCCATTTAAAAAGTGAAACTTGTATATTATATTCATACATTACATACAAACTCATATATTTCAGATGTTTATTTTGTTTAATTTTGATTATTACAAATGACAACAAATGAAAATCTCAAATTCATCATATCAGACAATTAGAATATTGTGAAAAGGTTCAAAATTGATGGCCCCTGGTGCCACACTCTAATCAGCTAATTAACTCAAACCACCTGCAAAAGCCTTTAAATGGTCTTTCAGTCTAGTTCTATAGGCTACACAATCATGGGGAAGACTGCTGACTTGACAGTTGTCCAAAAGACGACCATCGACACCTTGCACAAGGAGGGCAAGACACAAAAGGTCATCGCTAAAGAGGCTGGCTGTTCACAGAGCTCAGTGTCCAAGCACATTAATAGAGAGGCGAAGGGAAGGAAAAGATGTGGTCGAAAAAAGTGTACAAGCAAGAGAGATAACCGCACCCTGGAGAGGATTGTGAAACAAAACCCATTCAAAAATGTGGGGGAGATTCACAAAGAGTGGACTGCAGCTGGAGTGAGTGCTTCAAGAACCACCACACACAGACGTATGAAAGACATGGGTTTCTGCTGTCGCATTCCTTGTGTCAAGCCACTCTTGAACCACAGACAGCGTCAGAAGCGTCTTGCCTGGGCTAAAGAGAAACAGGACTGGACTGCTGGTGAGTGGTCCAAAGTCATGTTCTCTGATGAAAGTAAATTTTGCATTTCCTTTGGAAATCAAGGTCCCAGAGTCTGGAGGAAAAGAAGAGAGGCACTTCATCCACGTTGCTTGAAGTCCAGTGTAAAGTTTCCACAGTCAGTGATGGTTTGGGGTGCCATGTCATCTGCTGGTGTTGGTCCATTGTGTTTTCTGAGGTCCAGGGTCAACGCAGCCACATACCAGGAAGTTTTAGAGCACTTCATGCTTCCTGCAGCTGACCAACTTTTTGGAGATGCAGATTTCATTTTCCAACAGCACTTGGCACCTGCACACAGTGCCAAAGCTACCAGTACCTGGTTGAAGGACCATGGTATCCCTGTTCTTAATTGGCCAGCAAACTCTCCTGACCTTAACCCCATAGAAAATCTATGGGGTATTGTGAAGAAGAAGATGCAATACACCAGACCCAACAATTCAGAAGAGCTAAAAGCCACTATTAGAGCAACCTGGGCTATCATAACACCTGAGCAGTGCCACAGACTGATCGACTCCATGCCACGCCGCATTGCTGCAGTAATACAGGCCAAAGGAGGCCCAACTAAATACTGAGTGCTGTACATGCTCATACTTTTCATGTTCATACTTTTCAGTTGGCCAACATTTCTATAAATCCTTTGTTTTTATTGGTCTTCAGTAATATTCTAATTTTCTGATATGATGAATTTGAGATTTTCATTTGTTGTCATTTGTAATCATCAAAATTAAACAAAATAAACATCTGAAATATATGAGTTTGTATGTAATGTATGAATATAATATACAAGTTTCACTTTTTAAATGGAATTACTGAAATCAATCTACTTTTTCATGATATTCTAATTTTATGACCAGCACCTGTATCTATTGAAGCAGTTAAGCCAGGTCAAAGGATTTGCTCCTTATCAGACATTTGAGGTAGCGTCCACTCGGAGGAGACAGGCAGGGATTCTATGATCTCTGATAATTATGATGGCAAAAGCAAATCAAGTATTTTCAATTCTAGTCTAGTAAGCAAACCGTAAGTGTTCAGCAGAAAACATGACATACCGAATTCATTGTTCTCAGAATTCATAAGGATTGTGCTCCCCGTCAGGGAATCGAACCCTGGTCTCCCGCGTGACAGGCGGGGATACTCTCCAGTATACTAACGAGGACATGTATAGTCCTAGTCCACGCCCCCTTTTTCGACCAGTGATTGCAAAAAATGTGCCGACGAGTCAGCACATACCCATGAGGCATCTTCGGCAAACATTTGGCAGCAAGACGTTTACTCTTCCGCAAAAACTGCACATCACTGGAACATTTACAGTATTTCATGACTTCAGCATAGTCTTGCCTGTATTGCCAATAGCTACACAAAGAATCCCCCACTTTTCAATAATAAGATTGAGAAACCTTCCTGGAGGGGAAGCGCAACGTATTCAGACCTTGGAAACCAAGTCCACTGGTTTGTTTTTTAAACTTTTATGGAATAATAAGAAATCATTCCATTTGGTGTGGTTGAGAATATTCTTAAGTTTGTAGGAAATGTCGCGGTTTCTCTGCTTTTCTTTGCTCAGCATCGTCTTTTTCAGGCTTGGCAAACAATGCCTTTATACTTGTTTCCTTTGATTGCGGGCTGTATATTGTTTTGTCCATTTTGCCACTAGAAGCTGAAAGAAGGTTTCAAAAGACTTTCTCGTCAGTAACAACCACACATATTCTTGCTAAACAGAATTTTATTTAACGACATTGGTTCTGTCAAAGTCACAGGATTTTCACAGATGGGCACTAATTGCCTATACTTACCATGGTACAACCTATCTCAAATACTAAATGTGACCATAAAACCTCTTAATGTGTCATTGAATTAAAATTTTGCAATGTGGAAAAGTGTGTATTCCCATGAAATGAGTTCAAAGGCACTGGTCGTTTGAGATTTTCACGGCTTCGCTCCTGTTACTTACAGCAAGAAGAAAGCCTTCTGCATGCAGACAAAGGACATTCTGCCTTCGCACCTACTACATCTGCTTGTTTGTCATAATCTTAGTCCCTATTCTCAGGTGCTTGAAAGTTGTTTAAATTAAACTCTTTAAACACATTGGTACGGTCTGTGAGAGGGTAGGACAACAGGAATTAGAAAACAGCTATTGAAAGAAATGAAACACATATGAACAAGCCGTTGTGTGGTTTTGTTCAGGTACGGGGGAACTCTACAAGACAAGACTTGGTTTGGGGTTCACCTGTATAGGCAGACAGACCAGTGGCAAGTTGTTGGGGTTTTGGCTGCCACAGGGAATATGCATTTTATTTCCCAGACAATGCTTAGGTTTAAGTGTTGTTGATTATCTATTGAAGCAGTTAAGCCAGGTCAAAGGATTTGCTCCTTATCAGACATTTGAGGTAGCGTCCACTCGGAGGAGACAGGCAGGGATTCTATGATCTCTGATAATTATGATGGCAAAAGCAAATCAAGTATTTTCAATTCTAGTCTAGTAAGCAAACCATAAGTGTTCAGCAGAAAACAAACATGACGTACTGAATTCATTGTTCACTGAATACATAATAGAAGAAGACATAAGGACTGTGCTCCCCGTCAGGGAATCGAACCCTGGTCTCCCGCGTGACAGGCGGGGATACTCTCCACTATACTAACAAGGACATGTATAGTTCTAGTCCACGCCCCCTTTTTCGACCAGTGATTGCAAAAAATGTGCCGGCGAGTCAGCACATACCCATGAGGCATCTTCGGCAAACATTTCGCAGCAAGACGTTTACTCTTCCGCAAAAACTGCACATCACTGGACCATTTACAGTATTTCATGACTTCAGCATAGTCTTGCCTGTATTGCCAATAGCTACACAAAGAATCCCCCACTTTTCAATAATAAGATTGAGAAACCTTCCTGGAGGGGAAGCGCAACGTATTCAGACCTTGGAAACCAAGTCCACTGGTTTGTTTTTTAAACTTTTATGGAATAATGAGAAATCATTCCATTTGGTGTGGTTGAGAATATTCTTAAGTTTGTTGGAAATGTCGTGGTTTCTCTGCTTTTCTTTGCTCAGCATCGTCTTTTTCAGGCTTGGCCATCAATGCCTTTATACTTGTTTCCTTTGATTGCGGGCTGTATATTGTTTTGTCCATTTTGCCACTAGAAGCTGAAAGAAGGTTTCAAAAGACTTTCTCGTCAGTAACAACCACACATTTTCTTGCTAAACAGAATTTTATTTAACGACATTGGTTCTGTCAAAGTCACAGGATTTTCACAGATGGGCACTAATTGCCTATACTTACCATGGTACAACCTATCTCAAATACTAAATGTGACCATAAAACCTCTTAATGTGTCATTGAATAAAAATTTTGCAATGTGGAAAAGTGTGTATTCCCATGAAATGAGTTCAAAGGCACTGGTCGTTTGAGATTTTCATGGCTTCGCTCCTGTTACTTACAGCAAGAAGAAAGCCTTCTGCATGCAGACAAAGGACATTCTGCCTTCGCACCTACTACATCTGCTTGTTTGTCATAATCTTAGTCCCTATTCTCAGGTGCTTGAAAGTTGTTTAAATTAAACTCTTTAAACACATTGGTACGGTCTGTGAGAGGGTAGGACAACAGGAATTAGAAAACAGCTATTGAAAGAAATGAAACACATATGAACAAGCCGTTGTGTGGTTTTGTTCAGGTACGGGGGAACTCTACAAGACAAGACTTGGTTTGGGGTTCACCTGTATAGGCAGACAGACCAGTGGACAAGTTGTTGGGGTTTTGGCTGCCACAGGGAATATGCATTTTATTTCCCAGACAATGCTTAAGTTTAAGTGTTGTTGATTATCTATTGAAGCAGTTAAGCCAGGTCAAAGGATTTGCTCCTTATCAGACATTTGAGGTAGCGTCCACTCGGAGGAGACAGGCAGGGATTCTATGATCTCTGATAATTATGATGGCAAAAGCAAATCAAGTATTTTCAATTCTAGTCTAGTAAGCAAACCATAAGTGTTCAGCAGAAAACAAACATGACGTACCGAATTCATCGTTCACTGAATACATAATAGAAGAAGACATAAGGACTGTGCTCCCCGTCAGGGAATCGAACCCTGGTCTCCCGCGTGACAGGCGGGGATACTCTCCACTATACTAACGAGGACATGTATAGTCCTAGACCACGCCCCCTTTTTCGACCAGTGATTGCAAAAAACATGCCGACGAGTGAGCACATACCCATGAGGCATCTTCGGCAAACATTTTAGCAGCAAGACGTTTACTCTTCCGCAAAAACTGCACATCACTGGAACATTTACAGTATTTCATGACTTCAGCATAGTCTTGCCTGTATTGCCAATAGCTACACAAAGAATCCCCCACTTTTCAATAATAAGATTGAGAAACCTTCCTGGAGGGGAAGCGCAACGTATTCAGACCTTGGAAACCAAGTCCAGTGGTTTGTTTTTTAAACTTTTATGGAATAATAAGAAATCTTTCCATTTGGTGGGGTTGAGAATATTCTTAAGTTTGTAGGAAATGTCGTGGTTTCTCTGCTTTTCTTTGCTCAGCATCGTCTTTTTCAGGCTTGGCCATCAATGCCTTTATACTTGTTTCCTTTGATTGCGGGCTGTATATTGTTTTGTCCATTTTGCCACTAGAAGCTGAAAGAAGGTTTCAAAAGACTTTCTCGTCAGTAACAACCACACATTTTCTTGCTAAACAGAATTTTATTTAACGACATTGGTTCTGTCAAAGTCACAGGATTTTCACAGATGGGCACTAATTGCCTATACTTACCATGGTACAACCTATCTCAAATACTAAATGTGACCATAAAACCTCTTAATGTGTCATTGAATAAAAATTTTGCAATGTGGAAAAGTGTGTATTCCCATGAAATGAGTTCAAAGGCACTGGTCGTTTGAGATTTTCATGGCTTCGCTCCTGTTACTTACAGCAAGAAGAAAGCCTTCTGCATGCAGACAAAGGACATTCTGCCTTCGCACCTACTACATCTGCTTGTTTGTCATAATCTTAGTCCCTATTCTCAGGTGCTTGAAAGTTGTTTAAATTAAACTCTTTAAACACATTGGTACGGTCTGTGAGAGGGTAGGACAACAGGAATTAGAAAACAGCTATTGAAAGAAAAGAAACACATATGAACAAGCCGTTGTGTGGTTTTGTTCAGGTACGGGGGAACTCTACAAGACAAGACTTGGTTTGGGGTTCACCTGTATAGGCAGACAGACCAGTGGACAAGTTGTTGGGGTTTTGGCTGCCACAGGGAATATGCATTTTATTTCCCAGACAATGCTTAAGTTTAAGTGTTGTTGATTATATTTTGAAGCATTTAAAAGTGTTTCAGCAGCGGGATCAGGCTACCAGCAGTGCAGAGCTTGCTCTGAAATGGCAGCAGGCAGGTGTGAGTGTATCTGCACGCACTGTGAGGCGGAGACTCTTGGAGCAAGGCCTGGTCTCAAGGAGGGCAGCAAACAAGCCACTTCTCTCCAGGAAAAATATCAGGGAATGACTGATATTCTGCAAAAGGTACAGGGAGTGGACTGCTGAGGACTGGGGTTAAGTCATTTTCTCTGATCAATCCCCTTTCTGATTTTTTGGGACATCTGGAAAACAGCTTGTTTGGAGAAGACGAGGAGAACTCCCCTGATCTTAATCCTACTGGAAACTTGTGGTCAATCATCAAGAGACGGGTGGACAAACGAAAACCTAGGAATTCTGACAAAATGCAAGCATTGATTGTGCAAGAATGGACTGCTATCAGTCCAGAAGTCCAGAAGTTGATTGAGAGCATGACAGGGAGAATTGCAGAGGTCTTGAAGAAGAGGGGTCAACACTGCCAATATTGACTTGCTGTATTAACTCATTCTGTCATTAAAAGCCTCTGTTACTCATATGATTGCAATTGTATTTCTGTATGCAATGTCAACATCTGACATGCACTCATGAAAACCAGAGGGCAGCAGATCATGTGAAAATATATTTGTGTCATTCTCAATACTTTTGGCCATGACTCCACAAGGGGTGAAATGTATTTATTTAGGAGATAATTTCAGCTAAAAAAAATTAAAATCGCGTACATGTTATTGCAGAAACTTTGCTTTTTTTTTTATCCCGGAATTGGCAGCTACTACTGCAGAGTTAAAACACCACAACTGTGGTTTATTGCTGCAATTTGCAAATCTATTAATGTCGCTACAGTGGTTGACATTTAAGTTTCCCGGTTCCTGGTGTGTATCTGCATGCGTCAGATAATGAACTCAAGCCTACATTACCGTGTTAACATGCTTTTCAATCCTTCCTGCACATTCTTTTCAAACTAAACTTTGCTTTAAACTGTTGTGTGCTTGGAAAAATATAAATTGTAATGTTAAAAATAAAAAAAAATAAAAATGACAGGTTAAAAACTTAAGATAAATCACCAGACAGAAGTCAATGTCACAAATAAATAACTTTTATTTTAGAGTCACGGTATGTTTATACAAGATAATACTATTAATATATATATATATATATATATATATATATATATATATATATATATATATATATATATATATATATATATATATATACATTTATTTTATACAGGGTTTCCACAGTCTGACATCATTTCAGAATTCCTTGACTTTTAACTGACTCAGGATTAGTTTTCCCAGACAAAATAAATGCAGCAACAAGACAATAATAATAACATAACAGGTCACCAATTTAACATGTTTAGCTCTATAACATTTAAATGCACCTCTCCAATGTCTGAGAGAAAACAATTTAATAAAAATTTTTTAATGTATGACCTGCATCACTGTACAGAAGACTGCCATATGATGGCGCTTTCTAGCTTGTTTGTCGTTTTGGTAACTACATCAAAATTACGGCTAGGTGGACAAAAATCACGCCATCTGGTGGAAAATCAACCGGCTTTTTCAAATCACGCAAGAATGTGTACAAAACAACAAAAATGGCGCCGGCAACGCTTCTGGGTTGTTTTTGTCGAATGTCAGTGATTTTAAAGCATTTTTGAGTGATAAATCATTTTTTTCATTGCACTTGCCCGGCGGGCAAATGACATTGGATTAATCAATTAATAATCTGAAGTAAAAGGTTCCTTTTAAGAAGACATTTTATGAAATTCAGCCAGTTGAAATTCAAACTTTTCCTCCTGAGGAGTTCTGGATAGAACATAATGACACACAAAAACCTTTTTCTAATCTGAAAAGTGTTTACATACTTTTTTTTTTTTTTTTTTTTTTTACAATTTTGGTAAAATTGCTGTTCAAGTTGAGTTGCTCTGTGAGCTAAAGACACATTATATAGAGAGTCTACACTCCAGTCAACAATTAATTGATAAATAAATGAATTGCCGATTATTTCAATAATCGATTGATCACAATTAATTCGATTGATTGTTCCATCCCTACTGTCTTTTGATATCCAAGCAGAAAAAACAAGAAACGTTTACAATCTAAAAGCAACATAATAAATTAGGATTACAGTACATTAAATTGGGATTTCTAATTATCATTCTCATTGCCTTATGTGGCCATTATGACACTTCCATGTTCTATAACCACGTTCATAAAGTTATCTGTTATATATTATTCCCTTCTGTTTGTCAATGGAGCCAGATTATTATATTTGCATCCAGAGAAACTTTAAATCAGTAATGTTTTTTAATTTACAGGAAATTTGAAAGTACTTTCTTTTTACTGTGAGCCTGTAGTGTATGCTTCACTGGCACAATTAGAGGAAACAATAAGCGAAGTCATCAAATATTGTGTGGATAAATCTTCACAGAGAGATATCTCTCACTGGCCTTGATCTTAAAACGCTGTATTATTTTCATATGGCTGTAGTCAGGGATGTCTCCTCATTTACAAACGTGTGATTTAATGATGTGTAGCAGGATTTGATTACTGGAGTATAAAATGCTTCTTTAACTTTTATTCAGTGCTGCTGACTCTCTAATGAAGCAAACCTGATGGTAGCGTCCTATCTGTGCAACGTCTTCTGTCTGAGTAAGATTACAGTTCTGTAAAAGTTGCTGTCATGTTTCCTATTCATTTTATTCATAAATCTTGTAAAGTGATATTTAAAGTGTTTGCTCAGACTGATCTCTTGTCAGGAAAGAAAGTTTAAACATGTAAACCCAGAGCTTTCTGTTCCAGCTAACATTCTAGACAAATCATTTGTATCATTTCCCTGATTTTAGCTGTTAACTGTTACTGATCTGTGTTTCATTTCAGTCGATCTAGATTAACTGGTGAGGTGACATTAAATCATGTTTTAGATTGAGCAGAAAGTAGGTTCTGCAGTGAACCCGTTAAGAGTTAAAGAGAACCAAATAATTTTCTTTTTTTTTATGAGTGAGTGTTAAACTTCTTTAAATCTCCCTATTTAACACATTGGTTGAATGGAAATCAGGCAACAACACAGCCACCTAATTTTGAAAATACATTTACAAGTATTGCTGATCCCATATGTCAAATTTAATTAAGGTAGAATTGTTTCCCAGTTGCCAACTCTTCTCAACAAGGAGTCTAAAACAGTAATTCAATTCAATTTATTTTTCTTGTTAAAATCCACCCATTCGTCGGTGGCTGCTTTCACAGATTTCAACCTAACAAGTTGGAACACATGTAAATAACAAGGGTTAAACCTTTACCAATATGGACACTTTAGACATAATTAGAAATTCACAATTCAACCACCAAATTCATTTTATGGACACAGCGAGCACCAAAGCACAATTAACAGAAATATAGCAGCATGGTAACGTAAATATAAAAAAGCAGCTGTGACAACATACCTTTGAAGACACATTATAAATCCAATATTCAATTGCTTATATTCCATTCATCCATGAGGGTCCACAGATGAAATGTAATCCAGCATATTTATAATAAAAACATTCCAGGATGAGAAAAGTCGACATATAAAGTCCGTTTTCTACCAGCAGAAAAGTTTGATCCTTATAGCTAATGCTAACCATCTTGCTAATTACCCTAGTTTTTGCAAACAGTTCCAGTCAGTATTGTGTTTATTTGTTTTCCTCACCGTCCAGCCTACAAAACAAATTTGAGATAAAAAAAAAAAATGTTGTGTAAAAGCAATAAGCACAATTTGGAATAATTTGGCAGATTTTGGAGAGGTTCCGCAGAAGGTGCATCATCATGGCTACCGGTAAGAGTGGGAAGTTATTCCTTAAAAAAGTGAAAAAATCATCTGTTGGTTGGAACTGGTTTGGGTTTAGAAACTATGCTGCAACATGGTAAAAAAATTGACATTATGTGGCTATTTTCTCATCATGGTATGTTTTTAATTACAAATATGATGGATTACCTTGTATCTGTGCAGCCTCACGGACAAATGGAGTATAAACGATCTAAGATTGGATTTATAACATATCAATATCGGTAAAAGATTAACCGGTGTTAATTTTAAGCCTACTGCTTTGTTTAATGTAAGCATGTAAAATGGAGCGCCGGCGATTGGGTGGACGTTAAGAGGTAGGAGAGAAAATCGGAAAAAAGTCTTATTTCAAATGGAAAATAAAAAAATCTGAGATTTTATTTTTAGGCCATATCGCCTAATCGTACAAGCCTTGCAGGCCTTCCTGTCCCAAGTACACTGTAGACTTATCAACAACTGAAGTCTTCTGGCACTGTGACCTTTTTTATAACTGTCCTCACTTTTATGGTTCAACTAATTTTTACAGGAAGAAAAAAACCTTAGCACTCTTGACCTTCTGGTGGCTTCTTTTTAGGAAAAAATGAGGAAGCTGCTCCAAATGGCTTAATCATTTAGGCCTGTTTTTCTCTTTCTTCACTTAATGCTTCTCTTTAATATGATAGAACAGAGAAATTTCATTAGAAAATCATTTAAAATCTGCTGAGCCTCTGACACATTAATTTGGGGTATGTCTCTTCAAGCAGAGGTGTACAGGAAGCACTGCTGAGGCTAGGGTGTTAGTGGTGTTGGAAGAAAATGCTTTACTTTCTTTAATAATTATTTGTGGGGAAGCAAGTTTACCCCAGAAAGAACTTATCTCAGGTCGCTTGACAGGATCCACTCGCTCCTCAAACTCAAGGAGAGAGCTTGGTGCTTTTATGTGAGGTTTCCTTTATTTAACCACCAACAGACATTCAAAAGGTCCTTCTGCCTTGTTTGTCTTTCAGACCACATGCAGGGTTATGTTGGAAAAGAGGAGGATTTCTCTGACCAGCATCTCTGTGAACAGGAGAGGAATTCCAGTTTGGACCAAGAGGAACCTGAAGCTCTGCAGAAAAAAGAAGAGCAGCAACAACCAGAACATGCCTGGGCAAAAGAGGAAACCATGGAGCTCACCATAAGTGAGCATGAAGAGAATAAAGATACAGGAGAAAAAAACCCTTGTCATGGTTGACATGCGGAGAAACACAAAACCAGACATTTAATGGATTGCATGGAAACTCACACTTCACTCAGAAATCCGGTCTTGATTCACACATCAGAATACACACATAAGAATCCTTTTTCCTGTACAATTTGTAACAAGAGTTATAATAAGAGTCATTTGACTAGAGACATGAGAATTCACACGGTGAGAAACCTTTTGAATGTCTAACTTGTGGAAAAAGCTTCACCTCTAAGCCTGTTCTAAATAATCACATCAGAATTCACACAGGTGAGAAGCATTTTTCCTGCACAATTTGCGACAAAGGTTTTAAACGAGAAGGTAATTGGAGTATTAAGATGACATTGTCTTTTTCAGGCAAAGTACTAAACTGAAGTCCTAAAATTATGAAACATGTTTGTTTAAAATGATAAAAAAGATTGAAGATGTTGATGTAATTTCAACTGATCACTTTGAACCTCCTTTAACTTGGTAAAAAGTCTTTGTCTTAATAATGTATTGAATAAATCTGACGCTCCTCTAGAACTGTAAAGTTTCTGCTTTTTAAAGATTTTTGAAAGTATAATTTTCCTTTGAACCAATTTTAATAGTTTTTGTTCTTGATTCTGTAGATGTTCTATTTACCTGCTATGATTGAAAGTAACTATCACCTATTTTATACAACCGATTTTATGTATTATATTCTGCTGTGGATGTTTTTAATTATTGTAATCACTCTAAATTGATGAACAAGCAGCAATAAAAACCTCATGGATTATAAAAATCTGCTTATTCTTTTTCTTCTTCCCATTCCTTTGCCGCCACTAATGGGAAGAAGCCCAAAGGGATGCACAAACGCTCCTCTGTCCATCCGACAAAGGCAAACCATCACCTTCCAGTCTGCTGCTGATTAAAAATATATATTAAAACAAAGCATAAATGAAATGCATACAAAGAAGACATTTATTTAAAAAAACTGGCAGCAGTAATTCAAAACAGCACTTTGCATCCAATGACAGCCATGAAATGAAATAGAACAAAGTGCAACACATGCATTACACAAAGCTGCAGCACTGCTTTAAAGTTATTTACAAGACCAATGATTTTGCATCCCAAAGATAGCCATTAAATAAAAAAAAACAGCCATGAAATGAAATAGAACAAAGTGCAGGAGTATTCTGTTTTGCTTTACCTGCTCTGTTTTCCAGCAGGCCTGATGAGTCCTGATGTTAGATGCCCACAGCCACTTGTCGCTGCAGTATCCAAGCATTACCAAAATAGGCTGATGGAAGAACCTCTGGTTTGATAGTGACTGTTTGGTGATGAGTATCACCTGTAATGCCTGTAATCGGACTGTTTCCTCCATGAAACAAGTTGTTTTGAACTGGAGCTATAGATAAACAATGGATAGGAAAAATTTAAGAATAAAACCTGCAGAAAGAAACACAACAACAACAAACACTATAAAATGAACTACAAACTATTTACATGTGGTTTCAAATGTCTTTTCTTTTGGGGGTGGGGGGGATGGGGGTCTTTTGGGGTCCTTTTTAAAAAATAATTTTTTTAAGTCCTTCTTCCACTCCTCCACACTCTTACCCCCAGTTGCGGCACAGTACCAGCAACCCTGGTGTGTCCGGTGTCCAGTCGTTTTGGCTGCCAGCACTTGCTACAGAGGTACACCTTGTTTTTTCTCGGTGGCCCCTCCACAGCCTCCGCCAATTTCCTCCTCCTGTAAAGTGTTGATTTGGGCACAACAGTAGGAGGAAGGGGTGGAGGTGGAGCAGAGGGGAGGGGCGCAAGGTTGGGCAGCACAGGAAAACGGGGAGCCAGAGGAAGTGGAGGTGGTGGAGCAGGAGGTGGACTCCTGCTGGATGGCCCTGGCTGCTCCTCAGCGAGCTGAAAATCAAAGGGCTGTTGCGCTCCCACCAGCACCAAGGACAGCTCCTTTGATGGAAGCAGTGGGCCTTCTGCAGCTGCTGGAGCCGGGACAGGGCCAACTCCCTGCTCCAGCACAGACTTCTCCCACTGCTTCTGTCGCTGGTTGAACCTGCAGAAGCAAACACAGACTGATGTCAGAGCCCGAGGACATGTACCGCGTGTGAAAATACTGTCCGTCAAACGGCTCTCACCACTGAGAGATGGTTCTTTGATTCAGCTCAAAGAGCTGGATGGTGGTCTGAGCCATCAGCCTCGGGCATGCCAGCCCTGTCTCCCGTATCGCCACATAGTCACCGTGGATGAGGGACCATCTGCTCCTGCTCATGATCCCCCTGATACGGGTGGCTGCAGGATGCAGCCGACAGAGCTGGCTGCAAATGGCCTCTACCAGGCGGCTGGTGTCCGGCCAGTTTTTTTCTGGTACCTGGAAGGATAGATCAGTCTCTCCTTGCCTGGCCCCGGCAGGCGCTGCCAGAGCGCAATGAGACGGTCTATCCTGGACTCGCTGAGCCCGTTCAGGCTCCTCACCTCCACCAAGGCCTTGGCCAGCTTCACGACGTGCTGATATCCCGGCTGGCCATCAGGACCTTTGACCTTGTCCTAAAAGCAAACCACAGCAAAAATCAACTATCTAACGAAAACATTTTTTCAATTAAGATAATCAGATGGCTTTGAAAAGTCGTATTAAGCGTGAGTTGTGGTGTTCACCTCAGAGTCTGAGGAGGGTTCCTGAGGAGGAGGAGAGTGAGCCTGGCTTCCAGGAGAGGAGGAGCGTGGCTGGTTGCTCATGACTGAGAGGCTGCTGTAGAGGAGGAAGAGGGCGAGTCTGGTGGGAAGATGGTGGGGTCCTCCTCATCCACCTGTATCCCCTCATCCTCTCCCTCGATGGTGGAGACAGCAGCCGTTTCATCCGAAGTGTCAGGATCCTCACTTATATCCTCAAACACGCTGCCCGTCTGCTGGAACAGGTACTCCACCCCTATGAGCTCCCCTGTGAGGAAACAGAGAGCCAATAAAAAAAATGTTCTGCTGGTTACCTGTGTACGTAGCGGGCTTGGGGAACGCCTCAACCAGATCATGTCCACGCAACCTGTGGCACTTCTGGTTGAAGGCGTGTTTGAGGTGGCCACTGTAGGAATGCAGACGCACCTCAACCTCAGCCGCCCCCGCCGGCGCTGCAGCAGCTGCTCGATCCTCGTTCCACCTCACCACTCCATCTACCAGGAACGCCTGAAAGTATCTGGCACTCGCAGACGTCCCTGAGTAAACAGTTGGATCAGAGCAAACTGGATTTACATTTATGAAACAGAAACATAAACGTGTCTATAAAGAGCTGCAATTACTTGGGATGAAACGGTTCAGGTGGAGGTGGAAAGATCTCAGGGAAGTAGAACCCCTGGCGCAGCGATACACGGGGAGGCTGACTCCGCCCTTAGTCAGCGTCCCAGTCTGGGTGTAAAGCTGCACGCCAGGCGGGTCCTGGATGCAGCTGAGGTGGCGCATCTGCGTGTTCCAGATGTCCTGGATGCGGAGATCGTCCAGCAGCGGGATGTTCAGTGTGTTTCTCCCTGTATGTCCGCGGAAGGTGTCCAGGAGTTTCTGGATGAGGATGGTGGTTTGCTCTGCCCCACGCTCCTGCAGCGACAGTGCAATCTCCGTTACTCCTTGGAGATCCTCTGGATCACCTCGGCGTCGCTCAGGTCGAACATCCCGTGCTCCCTCCCCAGCTCGGACCGCTTGGCGTCGGTGAGACGGCGGGCATCTTCAGGGTCCACCTCGAAGATGCAATGAGACAGCTGCCTCATGAAGGTGGGGTAGAGCTCGTGGCTCTCTGTCGTGGCAGCACATGCGACTTATCGCATGTGGTGCCACGACAGAGACATGTCCAGACGGACCACGAGGTTGCCCCACTCCTACCCGACAGAAAGTAGGGTGAGTTAGATGAAAACGCTGCAGGGATATTAAAAGCGTCAATCATCTCAGCTCTCACATGAAACAAGGCAGCTGTCTTCAACACGCTGTCTCTGCTGCAGCAGTCCCGGTCGACGTACATGAGCTGCGGGGGAGTTAAATCTGCGTCTCGGTACCGCCGCATCAGTCCAGCCGCCATAGCACTCAGGCACTCGGACCCCTCAGAGCAGATGAGGACGCTCATGAGGACCTAGCCATGCTCATTACAGACATTGTTAACCTAGGCGCCTGTGTCGGCGGCAGCACCGGCGAGCTTCTTCGTGAACTGGATAGAGATGCGTTTGTGTAAGCAGCAGACAAAGAAAGCAAGCGATGTGTAGACACCTCTACGGTCGGCCGACTGAACCTTGTCATACCTTCTTGGTCGAATCCATCTTTAAGATGGACCCGAAGGTGGACCTTATGCGGACCTTGTACTCCTGCAGCCGCATGGTGAGGAGCCAGGCCATGGACGGTATGGCTGGCAAGGGCGGTGGCAGGGCGAACCTTGCTGAGGAGCACAAGGCCTGGAACTGCTCGCAGACGCCGAAGTAGTGGATTGATCTCCGCATCCAGGCTCCGCTCACTCTGCTCTGCTCTGCTCACGCACGGTGTTGTACAGCCGGGTCGCACTGTTTCCAAACGTGCAAGACCTCAGCTGTCCAACCACCCTCTGGTCACAGGACAGCCTGCAGGAAAACCATACCACATGAAGTTTCATTTTACTCCTTGTATTAATGACATTTTATAATAATAAAGAACCAAGACATTTCCTGTGGTTGTGTCTTACTTGTACATGAGTACAGCAGGAAACTGACAGCTGTAGGTGGGGGGCAGCTGCCTGATGATGCCCTGTGACCACCCTGCAACCTTCTTCTTACATTGATGGCACTCCAGGTACTCAGTGGCCATGAGGTACCAGCTGTAAATGTCCAGGACCCTCCGGATGGTCATGTAGAGCCCAGCCTTCGTCATGGACCCGTTGCACGAAGGCTGGGGGCACGTCAGCTGCAGACGCCAGATCCTGTGGGGCATCCACAGGAACATCCAACATGCGAAGAAGGGGTCGGGGGATGCGGGAGGCTGGTGGTAGACCGGCCGGGGCTGTGGAGGGGACCACCACAGGTTGAGGTCTGTGGTGACGCGAGACCTCCCCATGTGGTCCCTGACGAACAGCTTCCAGCTGATCCACTCCTGCTGCTTTGCTGTAAGCGCTGCCCTCCAGGACTGAGGCAGCATCTGCAGAAAGAAGACAGCAATCTAACTTGCAAACCAGGCTTCTACTGGTGCCAGAATGCTTAAAGTATAAAGTCTCGGTCAGCAAACCTCAGCAGCAGGGGGCACAGGGTCCCGTCTGGACGGGGTCTCCTGCGTGGAGGAGGCCTCTGTAGGATCCTGTGGCTGCAGATGTTCTCCATGCACCTGTGTGGCCGCCAGCAGCTCCTCGGGTTCCCCCTGTCCAGCAGTGGACACCCTCTGAGGCAGAGAGGCGGTGGAGGGACCCGCCAGTTCATCTGATGTTGAACAAAACATACATCTTGGTTTCATCTGCAGATCCCACAGTAAACACAAAAAAAGAAGCAGCAGAAGGAGCAGCAGGATGCTAGTAATGATTAATGGCTACAAAGGATAAAGACAGGGAAGGAGTGTGATTCGGTGACAGCAAGAAGAAGAAACGGGTGACGTGATGAGGAATCTACGGGTGGAAAGCACCGGCCCAGTTAGTGATGAGTGAGCTACAGCTGATTGCCAAAAACAAATTATTTATTGACTCCAACTTACTGTTTCACTTCAGGTTCATCTGGTTTATTTGATCATTTGTGAAATAAAATGGGAGAAAACCATCAGCATCAGTCATAACTTTTTTGTAAAAAAAAAGTCTGATAAATTAGATGCTTCTTACTTACTCTCCTCCATGTCGCCAGCAGCCTGGACCAGCTCCTCATCGGTGGGCTCCACAGATGTCTGTCTGGAAGGAGCTGGTCTATAGCAGGGGTCTCCAACATGGTGCCCACAGGCACCAGGTAGCCCCCAAGGACCACATGTGGTGCCCTCAAGCCTGTTCTAAAACTAGCACAACCTTCCAGTGAGCTGCCTCTAAAAGGTTATTTTAGTCTGTTGCTCTACTTTTGTAATCACACTTCTAAAATTTCAAAATGAGAATATTTAAATCAAATAAAGCATTGCAAATATGTTTATTGGTAAGCACTGACCCTTGTAGTTCAAAGGTCAGTATTGGTAGCCCCTTCATGTGACATGGTACCAATGAAGTAGCCAGTGATGGGCAGTAGCGCCGCTACATGTAGCGAAGCTATTAGTTTAACTACATGTTCCAATAGCTTGACCGTAGCGTCGCTGCTTTATTTATCAAGTAACTTTCCAGTAGTGACGTTATTGCTTTGATCAAGTAGCGATGTAGCGTCCACAAACATTACAAAATCCAGGGCATAACTAAGAAATGAAACCAGGTTTTCTATTTTGAAACAACAATCAGCCACAAAATTACTGTAAATAGCAGTTTCAGCTGACGCTCTAATAATTGGCGTAGTAGCACAGGCACACTCAGTAGGGTTAAACAAGCGCACCCTTTCCGAGGCTGTCGTTCTATTGGCTGGAAACATAGGTCATAGTGTGACCTATGTGGTTCTGGTGGCTTCTCTTAGGGTGGCAATGGATGACAGGAGCTCAAGCTGGCATCAGTAGTTCTCTTTAATTCACCATCTGTATTTCACACATGGGCATCGAGGTAAAGTCAGTCTCTAGCATAAACATGCTCCTCGACAGTAATCCTTATTGCTCTGAGGATTACCCATAATACAGTAATCAAAATAAAATCATTGAAAATTACAGTGATCGCATAGTGGATTTAGTTTACACTAAAGGAACAACCAGCGAGTATCATTTTTTTTAAAGAAAGTAAAGCAATTAACTAAAATGCTCTGAAAAATAAAATAAAATGCTGACATTTTATTTACTGCATGCCATTTTTATATTTTAGTTTATATAAACTTGTATCTTGAAATAATCCAAAAACATAAATGAACCATATCTTCATATAAAACTGTTAAAATAAAACTCGGCCTTATATTAACCATCTGCTACAAGATTTAGTAAAACATACCTGTATTTCACACATGGGCATCGAGGTAAAGTCAGTCTCTAGCATAAACATGCTCCTGCAAGGAGGAGCCACAATGTTAACGTGGGAAATCCCCGCCACACTTTCTCACGAGCTAAACATTTCTAAAACGCAACAAAAACAATATAATAGCAAAACAGTGTGACCTACATAAAACATATTTCAATAACATGCAAAAACGAAAACCATAAACATATTTTATATATAATATTTCTTTATAACATTGCAGAGACACGTTACCTCGACAGTAATCCTTATTGCTCTGAGGATTACCCATAATACCCTGCTCTTTCTAGGGTGAATGTTATACTCCATTAAACCAGCAGATGGTGCATTTTAGCAGGATTTAACCTGAACCATTTTAACTATGTTACACTAGGCAACGATCCAACTGCAATCCGAGAGAGAGCAAAAAAAATCCGCAATCAGAACCTACGGGTTTGCGAGCGTATCTGAGACTCGAGCAGAGTGCGGTTTGTGCGCGAAGAGAAGGAGGCAAGCGAGAGGAGAAAATATCTGTGCAAGAAGCATTAAATCTGAGAGAAGAAACAAAGATTTGAGAGAGAAGAGAAAATATTTGAGAGAGAGCGCATGTTTTGAGTGTGAGCATTATAAGTTTTGAGTGCAAGAAGATGAAATTCTTTTCTCAAATTGAAATGATGTGCTCTTGCATTATGGCAGGATAATTCTCCCATTTGTGCCACTAAGATACTCTAATTAGAGAGCAGTAGTGAAACTTCGATATTGTATTTTCATGGCCTAGTTTACCTGACAGGATGTTTACATAAATCTGTTTTTAGGCTTTGCACAGATAAGATTTTTTATTTATGGAGGAACAGCTCTACCGTATATAAAATAAATAGATAAATAAATAAATGCTTAATAAATAAATAAATAAATAAATAAGCATTCAATTAATTGCCCCCAAAAATACAATGAATAAATATGTAGGTTGAAATTAAATTATATGGTGAGACATAAATATATGTATCACTTAATTAACTTCTTTATTTTTTCACCTTTTTTGTAAACAGTTTCATTTGTTACTTGAATCGACTGTTTAATTGAGGTCTGAAGACGTTTTCTCTAAGGGAGACCCTAAAGAAATAAGATGCCTTTTGTAGGGTTTTGTTTTCCCTAGAGATGTCCATTGAATGTAAACTCATAGCCATGTCTCCATGTGTAGAACACTACACCGTACCTTTCATTTGGTTCTAATAACAGCAGATTGTTTACTAGTTTGTCTACTACTAATTACTTCAGTTTTTATTTTAATATGCTGATCATAAAGCATAAATCTTTAATAAATATTTTAACCAGTGTGTCAGACTCATTTTGATTTGACATTAGCTTGGTACTAGAAACTGACATTTTTTCGAGAATCCCACGGGTCACAGGATTCCCGTTGGATTCCCGTGGGATGGGAGTCAGTATTAGTAACGATCACGTGATTGGGACGGTACAGGATTAAATATTACTGGGAGCAGACGGGAGCGGGAGCAAACCAATAATAACTAAAAAAAAACTAGGATCGATGCCAAAAAATAAAATAAAATAGAAAGAAAAAAATCCCGTACTGGCACCGCCATTTTGTAGTTTTTTTCCTTGAAGCCTACACTATAATGAGAGTCAAAAAAACTACAGGACCCAAAAACCAAGAGTGCTTCCGCTCTGAGTTTTTCACCTGCGCTCAAAAACAAGAATGGGAGTGAAGCAGGAGCGGGAGTCATTCTGAATGGGAGTGGGATGGGAGTCAGTATTAGTAACGAACACGTTATTGGGACGGTACAGGATTAAACATTACTGGGAGCAGACAGGAGTGGGAGCAAACCAATAATAACTAAAAAAAACTAGGATCGATGCCAAAAAATAAAATAAAATAGAAAGAAAAAAAATCCGTACTGGCACCGCCGTTTTGTAGTTTTTTTCCTTGAAGCCTACACTATAATGAGAGTCAAAAAAACTACACGACCCAAAAACCAACAGTGCTTCCGCTCTGAGTTTTTCACCTGCGCTCAAAAACAAGAATGGGAGTGAAGCAGGAGCGGGAGTCATTCTGAATGGGAGTGGGATGGGAGTCAGTATTAGTAACGAACACGTGATTGGGACGGTACAGGATTAAACATTACTGGGAGCAGACGGGAGCGCGAGCAAACCAATAGTAACTAAAAAAAAAACTAGGATCGATGCCAAAAAATAAAATAAAATAGAAAGAAAAAAAATCCAGTACTTTCGCGGCGCCGCCATTTTTTAGTTTTTTCATTGAAGCCTACACTGTAATGCAAGTCAAAAAAACTACACGACCCAAAAAAAAGTTTTTCACCCGCGCTCAAAAGTAATTCAGATTCAATGTAGAAATCTTATTGAAGACAACAAGAATGGGAGTGGTGCAGGAGCGGGAGTCATTCTGAATGGGAGTGGGAGTAATTTCACCAGGAGTGGGACGGGACAGGATTTAGATTTCTACTCTGGCCCGGGATCGGGACGGGACACAATTTTTTTCTGTAGGAGTGGGACGGGACAGGAGTGAAAATCCACTCCTGTGTCAGTCTCTACTTGGTACAACGTTAAGTAGCTTCTGATGTAGTTAAGCTACTGTTAACACATTAGTGTAACTTAGCTTGCTATAATTCTTTAGGTGGTAGCTTTGGTGTAGTGAAGTTTAATTTATTGTTGAGTAACTGATAGCTTAGCTCACTACACTGGACAAGTAGCTTGCCCAACACTGGAAGTAGCTCTCAGTTTAAAAAAGGTTGGGGACCCCTGGTCTAGAGGCTTTGCTGCGGGCTGGAGATGAAATCGTAAACATTAAACCACAGAAGAGAGTCACGCTGCATCTCTTTGGAATTTCATCCCACCTGGAAATACAGGCTTAGGTGAGAAGGCGACCCTCTTCAGTGCAGCCTGCATCTCCAACCCAGACAGAGGCCTGCGTGACGAAACGAAGGCAGCGAACCTGAAATCACAAAGACACCTTAGAAGCTGCACTGATGAACTTTAACAATCTCTCAATTTTTAAAAATATGTTAGTAAAAATATTAATATTAATAATAAAATATAACTAATTAAAAAAAAAAACACACACTGTGCGGCAGTCCTGGCTGACAGCTTCCCTGCCAACGCTAGTCCCTTGGTGGAGGAGACAGAGCCTGCCGTGGCGGTGGAGGCTGCTGTGGTGGAGGCTGCCGTGGTGGTGGAGGAGACCCTCTCCTTGTCTCTGCACCGGACTTACTCCATAGCCTTTTCCTTTTGGGAACCGGGAACGGCTGACGTCCGGGGCAGATAGTTGACAAACCTGAGAGGGTGAGAAAAAGAGTCAGAAGATTCCGACATCCCAGCTGAGGCTAAACACACACAGTTTCTATCGTTCTCTCGTACCGGGTCTTCTGAGGGTCCTTAGAGCTGTAGAGGCTCTCCAGGGTCTCATATTTGAAGTCCCCAAAGCCAGCAAGGGCCAGACTTTTCCTTCGCCTCCTCAAACGCCTGGTGGAATTTTACCGCCTCGGCAAACTACTGCAGTAAAGTTGGCAACATATTCACAGATTCGGCCTTTCGGGATTAATAACTCGTCCACGGAGGATTTATTGTACAAAACAGACACCTCTCCGCAACCACGGCAAGCCAGACAGTGAGCTACAACCGTAGTTTCCTCAAAACGAGTCTCCTATCGCGCTGGGAGAATTACATTGGACCCAATGCAGAGCTTGCCGTTCCGCGAATGCTTAGGGACCGTCTGCAAGTTACAACACCGTAGAAATAATCATATAGAAATATTCAAAAGCGTCTCCAAGGAGTGCCGGATTATTGTTTAATTCATTTCATGTGTATCTCATCTCATGTCGTTCATACCACATTTATTGGATTTGAAAATAAAACTTTTTGAGGACTTTCCCAAAGCCTAAATGACAAATGTAACCTCTATGTTATTATTGCAATTAGTACAAAATGTCCAATAATTACACACACACAGATAACCTCATCTGGATCATACTACAGCTCTTACTTTGGGAATATATGCTAAACTCTATTTTTAGAGAATTTTTCTTTGTTGTTATAAGCATATATTTATCAATAATGGCACTATTTTAAACTGCAGCCATACCAAAATTACTGTACACATCATCCACACCCTACTGATGATACAACTCTTAAGATATAAATTAATTATCTTTTCATATTTTTGGGGAATTATTATTTCGAAAAAGTAATCAATTACTATACTATTCTGAATTGTAGCCTCACCAAAACCCCTGTAAACCTCATTTGTACCTTATTGGTTATGTTTATTTTATTAATTCATATAGCATATTTATAACATATGGACTTGACCAATGTTAAAGAAAAATGATTATTTTTAGTTTTTAATACAGTTAATCTTATGGCATGTGTAAAAGGTATGTTGAACACTGTCATTTTGAACATATCTCTTAATTTTGAACAAGTTTGTGTTAATGATTTAAAACTAAACTATTGATGGGTAAGTATTCAAAGTACAGGAGGCCATAAAATGAGTATCTCCTGGGGGGGGGAACATCATTTGAGCCTCGAGGAGAGAAGTCTGCTTGGTTCACAGAAGATCAAAAGTCTTCCAGAACTAACATCTGGGATGGTGTGAAACTGAATACAATGTAGAATGTTAAAACACAAACATTTAGTTTTTAAGACATTTTTCTAAGTACTAATAGCATGTTTTTTAAATGAAAATTGTATTATCTAATTTTAGAATTAACTAGTTTAGTAGATGACTAATGTATTTGAAAATTGTACTATCTGTGACAATATCAGAATCAAATGGAAATTGTTTGAATGAAAATGTTTTGTTTAGTATTAGAAAATTGCTCAGGATCTATGCTAAATGGGGTATTGGAAAATGTGTTAGCTTGTATACTTAGGATTGAGTATTATGTTTCATAGGTGAGAAAAAGAAATTGTATCTCATGGTCTGTTGATTCTAAGTGTTATTTTTGGTTTAAGGCAGGATTCAATCTTTTGGGGTGAATAGTGCAGAAGAGCAAAATTGGGTTTGTGAAGATAACCTTTCCTTGAACCAAATTACTGAATTTAAGTTTGTTCCTGAGAATTTATAGCAAGAGAGACCCTGGATTCCACAGCCATCTGTGAAATCTTATCTTATGTTTTCATTAGCCAGATGACCTTAGAATTCTAGAGGCCAGGACAAGCTCTCCGCTTTTTCTTGTTTTAACAAAGGAGCAAATGCCCCCAGATTTTTGCCGTAAATTAGGGGAAGTTCTAAGTTTTTCTGAGTGTCCAAGGTAGCTTCCTATTGGTCAAGCGGAGGGACGCCTTAACTGAATATACTAAAAGGAAAGACACACCTACATTATAAAACTTTCTACACAGAAGTAACAAATCAGATTTGCTCTTGCAACTCTCCAAAGATGTCTTTGTACGTCTTTGCTTTCTTTCCTTCTCTCCATCTATGTCAGGTAAATGAATGTATGTCTCCGTTGTTCTGCAGTTTCTGGTGTAAGTTTGTGCATTGTCTTATATTGGATTAAACTCTGTAATTCTGTGACGTCAACACGCATTGTTTTTTTCCTTGTGGCTACACGTGGCCGCCGAGAGGACCTGGGATCCAGAGGAAGAGAGAGAGCCAAACTTTTTTCCAAAGTTAACTTTTTAGAAATTTCTTCCTTAACACCAACTGGTTTCAGAAAAAATGGTGTGGCACATCTCACCTCAATTTGATCTCTTACAGATGAAAAAAGCAGATCCGCGGACGGACTTAAAACTGGGAAAAACAGTGCAATAATTACTTCTCCATGTCTCTAACTACGTTGCTTGCTGTTTTGTATCTTAGGTTTAGGGTTAGGGTCAGGGTTAGGGTTAATTCTATGTTAAATTCTATGTTATTGAATGGTGTGTAACATGTGCATGCGCAAGGATATCTTGTCTGGAGGCAAGACGTAAAAATATAACGAAATACCACGAAAAAAACGTCCAAAACGTACGAAATTACGGTGCATAACTTTTCGTACAATTTCATACGAACTGATAATGAGAATACACAGAGAGAGTGTGGGGTTTGGGGAGGAGGTTGCTTGTGAAACTATTTTTTTTCTTAAAATAAGTGCATTTGTTCTTGAATTGAGGAGGTAAAAGAGACATTCTGCCAATGGAATAGGACAATTTACACTTAAAATAAGAAAACACAATTGCATTATCTTATTTCAAGTGCATATTATCTAATTATCTTATTTTAAGAGTAAAATTATTCATTCCATTGGCAAACTATCTCATTTACCTACTCAAATTAAGAGTGAATACACTTAATTTAGGAAATTTTTACTTATTTCTAGATAGTTTTTGCAGTATATATCTGTCCAGAGCATCGCTCTGGACAGATATATACTTTACTGTCTGATAGTCATGTAGTTACCACTCAAAGCAGTGCATCCTTTTAAAATAGGTGGAATCCTCAAGTAAAAAAACGTAGAGACTGATTTCACAGCAGAATATGCTAAAGTTTATCCATGTCATCTGAAGGTGAAGAATTATGAATGGTGTATGTACAGGTGCTGGTCATAAAATTAGAATATCATGAAAAAGTAGATTGATTTCAGTAATTCCATTTAAAAAGTGAAACTTGTATATTATATTCATACATTACATACAAACTCATATATTTTAGATGTTTATTTTGTTTAATTTTGATGATTACAAATGACAACAAATGAAAATCTCAAATTCATCATATCAGAAAATTAGAATATTACTGAAGACCAATAAAAACAAAGGATTTATAGAAATGTTGGCCAACTGAAAAGTATGAACATGAAAAGTATGAGCATGTACAGCACTCAGTATTTAGTTGGGCCTCCTTTGGCCTGTATTACTGCAGCAATGCGGCGTGGCATGGAGTCGATCAGTCTGTGGCACTGCTCAGGTGTTATGATAGCCCAGGTTGCTCTAATAGTGGCTTTTAGCTCTTCTGAATTGTTGGGTCTGGTGTATTGCATCTTCTTCTTCACAATACCCCATAGATTTTCTATGGGGTTAAGGTCAGGAGAGTTTGCTGGCCAATTAAGAACAGGGATACCATGGTCCTTCAACCAGGTACTGGTAGCTTTGGCACTGTGTGCAGGTGCCAAGTCCTGTTGGAAAATGAAATCTGCATCTCCAAAAAGTTGGTCAGCTGCAGGAAGCATGAAGTGCTCTAAAACTTCCTGGTATGTGGCTGCGTTGACCCTGGACCTCAGAAAACACAATGGACCAACACCAGCAGATGACATGGCACCCCAAACCATCACTGACTGTGGAAACTTTACACTGGACTTCAAGCAACGTGGATGAAGTGCCTCTCTTCTTTTCCTCCAGACTCTGGGACCTTGATTTCCAAAGGAAATGCAAAATTTACTTTCATCAGAGAACATGACTTTGGACCACTCACCAGCAGTCCAGTCCTGTTTCTCTTTAGCCCAGGCAAGACGCTTCTGACGCTGTCTGTGGTTCAAGAGTGGCTTGACACAAGGAATGCGACAGCAGAAACCCATGTCTTTCATACGTCTGTGTGTGGTGGTTCTTGAAGCACTCACTCCAGCTGCAGTCCACTCTTTGTGAATCTCCCCCACATTTTTGAATGGGTTTTGTTTCACAATCCTCTCCAGGGTGCGGTTATCTCTCTTGCTTGTACACTTTTTTCGACCACATCTTTTCCTTCCCTTCGCCTCTCTATTAATGTGCTTGGACACTGAGCTCTGTGAACAGCCAGCCTCTTTAGCGATGACCTTTTGTGTCTTGCCCTCCTTGTGCAAGGTGTCGATGGTCGTCTTTTGGACAACTGTCAAGTCAGCAGTCTTCCCCATGATTGTGTAGCCTATAGAACTAGACTGAAAGACCATTTAAAGGCTTTTGCAGGTGGTTTGAGTTAATTAGCTGATTAGAGTGTGGCACCAGGGGCCATCAATTTTGAACCTTTTCACAATATTCTAATTTTCTGATATGATGAATTTGAGATTTTCATTTGTTGTCATTTGTAATAATCAAAATTAAACAAAATAAACATCTGAAATATATGAGTTTGTATGTAATGTATGAATATAATATACAAGTTTCACTTTTTAAATGGAATTACTGAAATCAATCTACTTTTTCATGATATTCTAATTTTATGACCAGCACCTGTATGGGGCACGATGTAGGTCGGTTGTCTAGGGGAAGTAGGAGAACAAGAAAATAAAATGACATTGCAGAGTTCAGCTCAGGATGATGAAGATGTTGCACAAGAAGAGACCGAAGAGAAAGAAGTAGGAGGAGAGCAAGATAAAAAAATAACATAAAAAAAAGAACTAAACTGAAACATGTCAAGAACGGAAATAAAAGTGAATGGAGAAAGTTGCCAGTGATGCCTAAGAGATTCACAATATCAGTGAATATAAAGAAATGGAAAAAAATTGTTCCGCGCCATGGTTCCACAAAACTTAGGCAACCATGGACAAGTGTGTTATATAGCAGTTTCCGCAAAAAGAATCCTTGTTGTATCCTTTCGTTCAAGAGCCAGCACATAAAACCGGTCAACAGCAGAAAAATTAACAGTCCTTATTTAAATGTAAGTGCTGTCTGTACATTCCCTTTCTGCAGTGCAAAACACGTTTTTAAAAGGAAAAGGGAGCCAGTGGGAGACAATCAAGTCAAGATAACTGTGCTGCAAACAGGAACAGTGGCACACAAGAAAAATGAAAAAAAAAATTCAGACCAGCCGCAAAAACACGGAGAGGGAGAATTGCCAAAGCCCTGCATAAAGGAGTGAGCCAAGTGTTCTATCGTTAACTCAAAAAAACACCAGTTGATGAACTGATTTCAAGGAACATAACCAAATGTTTAAACAAAAATGTGCTTAAGGTGATTAGTTCAGAGGTTACAAAAGCAACAAGAGTGCATGACGATGTTTTAATGGAGATGTACCTAACTCAAAAGATCATGAAGGAATGTGACTTCCATTTCCACAAGATGCCTGGGTACATACAGCACTTACAAGTTGACCCCTTTGGTGTACACATGTATACAGAAACTGGAATAAGCATAACAGTGCAACACCTAAGAAGGAAGGCTCAACTGACCCTGTACCTAGATGCTACAGGTAATGTTGTTTGTAAAGTTCCAGGTCAGACCAAAAGAGTACTTTACTATTTTCTTACCCTTCCTGGTGGTGGTCAGAATATACCTCCCCTCCCAGTCTGTGAAATGCTGACCAATGAACACTCTATACCAGGGGTCTTCAACAGGGGGTCCGCGGACCCCCTAGGGGTCGCAAATGTTTTGGTTGATTAGACATTTTTTTATATCCCCCCCTCTGGCAGGTGGAAAAAACGGCAGCGTGTGGAAGCGGCATTAAAACAACACGAAGACCCTCTCAAACAACATCTTTAGAGAGGGCAGGACTTCAGAGTTACAGTGAACAAATACGAACGAACAAAAAGAGAATAAAAGTTAAGTTAACAAAAGCAAACTCAAAGGCTGTAACAGCTTTCCCGCCCCTATTGCTGCTCTGCCAATCACGAGGCCGTATGTGACACGCTGGCTCTGTCAGGTTCCCTGTGATTGGCCGAGAGCCCATTCTTATTATGCTAGAGGCTAGTGCTTATGTTTGGATCTAAAAAATAAAAAATTGATCGTTCTGTGACACGACAAAAAAAAAAACAAGTACAGAAGAGAGAGGCCTACCCCCCACCTCAGAAACCGCAGGTGAAAATAAAAGTGACGATGTAGGCCTGCCTGCTGTAGGCCCCCCAGCTTTAACGGGTAAGCATAAAAGAGAGAAGACCCAAAAATATACAGACAATTGCCTGAAGTTTGGGTTTACCTTCAAGCAGACAGATGACATTTAATTTCCAATGTGTTTCATTTGTTCCACTGTGCTGTCAAACGAGTCTATGAAGCCATCAAAGCTGCAGCGTCACTTGGAGACAACCCACAGCCACTTAAAAGACAGACCCGTTGAATACTTCCAAACTTGTCTCAAATCCCTCCAAGGCCAACAGACATTGATGAAAAAATCAGCCAAAGTTGGTGAGCTAGCTTTGAAATGCTCTTATCAAGTTGCTCTTCGGATTGCCCAAAAGAAACAGCCATACACACTTGAAAAGGATTTAATATTGCCTTCAGCAGCTGACATGTGTAAAACAATGTATGGGAACGATATTGACATTAATGAACTGAAAACTGTTCCATTGTCGGACACAACCATATCGCCGTATTGACGAGATGGCATCAGATGTGAGGGTGCAACTGATAGAGAAGCTGAGATTGGCAGATGCATTTGCATTACAGCTGGATGAATCAACGGATGTGTCAAAGGACGCGCAGCTTCTGGCGTTTGTGGATCAGAATGAAATGCAGGAGGAATTTTTGTTTTGTAAGCGCCTTCCTGAATGCACAACAAGTGCTGAAATCTTCAAAGTGATTGACGCTTTCTTCAGAGAAAATGACGTTTCATGGGCAAAATGTGTCGCACTGTGCACCGACGGCGCAAGAGCCATGGCTGCATTAAAAAGTAGCCTAATCACGCTTGTCAGGGATGTGGCTCAAGAGGTGATTTGGACGCACTGCATGTTACACAGAGAGTCACTTGTCGCCAAGGACATGAGCGCTGAACTGTCTGATGTCATGGACTTGGTCGTGAAAGTTGTGAATATAGTCAAGAAGAGTGCTTTGCAAACACGACTCTTCTCTAATCTCTGTGCTGCTGAAGGAGAGGAGCACACTGGGCTACTGTACCTTTCTGAGGTGCGCTGGCTTTCACGCGGAACAGTGTTAGCACGCGTGTTAGAATTGGGAGTTCTTACTTCTCCAAAAGCGCACAGAGCTGGCTGCACTTTTCAGCGAAAGTGTCTGGATCACCAAACTTGCATATCTTGCTGACATTTTTTCTGAGCTGAACAAACTTAACAGTTCTATGCAAGGTCGCAACACATATGCCTTTCAGCTGTATGACAGGATGGAAGGCTTCGTCAAAAAAATCAGAAAATGGAAGGAGCATGTCGGGGAGGGAATATTTTCCATGTTTCCATCAGTGGATGAGCTGGGAGATTCTGCTGTGCTCTCGCCTCCCGTAACACATGTGATTCTTGCGCACTTGGAGTCGATCCATGGTCAATTTAGGAACTACTTTTCTGAGGCCGACTCTTGGCGCAGGGACAAGACATGGATACAGTTTCCATACAGAGACAACACAGCAGACGGGGCACTCCTGACAGTGACAGAGGAGGATCAGCTCATTGAACTGTCCACTGACAGCACGTTCATAAACATATGTGAAACTAAACAACTCACCCAGTTTTGGATATCTTGCCATAAAAACTTTCCACAACTGGCATCAAAAGCAATGATGAGCCTGTTGCCCTTTGCTACAACATATCTTTGTGAAAGTGGATTTTCCTCACTCACCTACCTGAAAAACAAATACAGGTCAAGACTGCAGTCTGAGGCTGATATGACTCTCTGCCTTTCAACCTTCATATGTCCAAGGTTAGACAAGTTGTGTGCTACACATCAGGGTCAGACATCTCACTAATGTGGGAGTATGTATGCCATCCAAAGATGGTTTGAGGATTCACTTCCCATATGTATGTTTAAAATTAAAACATGAATCTGTCAGTTATGTGAATAGTTCAGTATTGTATGCAATATAACAGGTATGTTTATGCATGCCAGTGGCACTAACAAGCATCACTTATTTTCCTTTTCACATTTACGTTTTAAAAATGTCAATTTAAATAGCTTTTATGCATGATTACATGCAATTGACAGACATTGTTGATCTTGGCAGGTATCAGTTTATTGTGTTATGTTATATTTATAAATGGCAGTGGCATGGCCACCCTACTCACTGTGCCTCGCACATGTTTAAAATAAAAACATGAATATATGAACCTGTGTATTATTTGAGTATCTTAGTATTGAATGCACAATAACAAGCTACATTTACACATGGCACTATATGACCAGTTTGATATAACACAATTGTATACAATATATATAATTAGGGGGTCCCCGCTCCATCTCGCCATCAGTTTGGGGGTCCTTGGCCTGGAAAACGTTGAAGACCCTGCTCTATACCACAAATTACATTCTGGTTAATGCAGTTTCTCAGAAAACTGTCACAGTACACAAAGGTAAGAGTGCACCGGGTGGAAACAGACTACAGCTGGGCACTACTCCAAAGTGTCCTTCTGTCATTCAACAAGGAGATTAATGAAAGCTATTTGGATAGGGCCTTTGCTATTTCTTCCAAAATAAAGACATGGAAAGAGATCCAAATGTTTACAGTGCTTCACATTTGCTCTGCACATGTGCTCAAAGCTGTTGCACAGGCTATTGGGAGAAAGACACATGATAAAGAGTTAAAGGAGTTTGCAACATTTGCATTTGCCAGGTTGCAAAATACAACATCAATGGCCTCTGCAATTACAATCTTCCGCTCACTTTGCATTGCATTAACTGGCAAATACAACACCAGCACTGTACAGAAAAATCTGAAGGTGATACAGGACTTGATAAAAAAAAGTGCAGATTCCTGACGTGGAAGAGACTGAGAATCTTGAAGAAAGTCCTGTAGCTCAGGAGGAAAGTGATGAAGAAGGAAGAAATGCACAAACAATTGTGGGCAAATCTCCCTTCACCTATGAGTTTAAGAAGGTATTGAAGGAGGTGCAAGGAGAGCTTAAAAAAGATAAAGCAGAAATCAAAGAAGATGTGGACAATCCTTACTACTGCCCAGTTGTTTTTGATGTTCCTTTTGACAACTACCTGGGCCTTTTTCCCCTTTGGAGTTGTCTGCTTTTGTGAAATTTAAAAAGGTTTGCATCTGACAAAGAAGAGGACACTTTTGGCCCAAGCAAAACAAGGGACACAAACTGCCATGTGGAGAAATGGTTTGGAATAGTGAAACATTCTATTCTAAAAAAGCAGAGGAGACTGAGGCCAGGGAGCTTTGTCAGGAAAATGTTTACCTCTCTACAGGGTAGATATAAAGAACACATCATGTATCATCATTTACCTGAGCAGTTACTCCTAAAACCAATGCAACAGAAGGACATATGTCAAGCACAGCAGAATTGGGCAAAGAGAGATGAAGCAAAACCCCGCACTGGCAACTCGAAATTCTACACTGCTCCAACCACTGTTCCTGTTCCAAAGAAAGCAAAGGCAGCTTTGAAGACTGGAAAATATCTTCAGAAAACAAAGAAGAGGACAACAGCTGCTCCAAGCCCTCAAAAGAGGTGCTTTTTTGGGTAAATACATTAAATTAAAGCCATTTAAATTTTGTGATGGTGAAACCACAACTTATTTTTGACAGCTAGAAACATTGTGAAGACACATTAAAGATCAGTCAGGCAGTTTTATTCATACAATGTGGTTTACTCAAAAACACAGTTCAACCAGAGCCCACCTTAGAAACATACACTTCCGTTCAATAGTTTTGGGTCACATTGAAATGTCCTTATTTTGAAGGAAAATCACTGTACTTTTCAATGAAGATAACTTTAAACTAGTCTTAACTTTAAAGAAATAAACTCTATACATTGCTAATGTGGTAAATGACTATTCTAGCTGCAAAGTCTGGTTTTTGCTGCAATATCACATGGCACTATATGACCTTTTTAAAATATGTTTAATATTTTTATCCCTATGTAGATTCAGTGTGGAACTTGTACAAGATGGTTTCACACGAAGTGTCTTGGAATGACAGCAGCACAAATCCCAAATGAAGATATCCCTTGGTATTGTGAGTTGTGCAACAGCCCTGAGTGATGAGGCTGTCTTTAAGTTTGCCAGACTATTATGAGAAATGGGTGTCTTTAAACCTCATGTACTGTAAAAACAAATATCGAAATAAATATCTGTGCTTGGAAATGTGTGTAACTGAGGTAAAAACAAGTTTTTTTTTACTCTGTAGTATACTCTTAAAGAAAAGGAAATCTTGAATACAAAGGTAAGCAATTACCTTAATTGGTTTGTCATATAGATTTGAAATAATTTATTACCTAATGTACAGAAAGATGCAGTGTTGGTCAAGCTACTTGTCCAGTGTAGTGAGCTAAGCTATCAGTTACTCAACAATAAATTAAGCTTCACTACACCAAAGCTACCACCTAAAGAATTATAGCAAGCTAAGTTACACTAATGTGTTAACAGTAGCTTAACTACATCAGAAGCTACTTAACGTTGTACCAAGCTAATGTCAATTCAAAATGAGTCTGACACACTGGTTAAAATATTTATTAAAGGTCAGCCAATGACATAACACAGTGTAAACATTGCTTTATGATCAGCATAATAAAAAAAACTAAATTACTAGTAGACAAAAAAATAAACAATTTGCTGTTATTAGAACCAAATGAAAGGTACTGTGTAGTGTTCTACACATGGAGACATGGCTATGAGTTTACATTCAATGGACATCTCTAGGGAAAACTGAACCCTACAAAAGGCATCTTATTTCTTTAGGGTTTCCCTTAGAGAAAACTTCTTCAGACCTCAATTAAACAGTCGATTCAAGTAACAAATGAAACTGTTTACAAAAAAGGTGAAAAAATAAAGAAGCTAATTAAGAGATATATATATACATTTATGTCTCACTGTATAATTTAATTTCTACCTACATATTTATTCATTGTATTTTGGGGGGTAATTAATTGAATGCTTATTTATTTATTGAGCATGTATTTCTTTATGTATTTATTTTTATACATGGGAGAGCTGTTCCTGCATACCTAAAAAATCTGTGCAAATAAGCCTTAAAACATCTGAACACGTACTTTTTATCAGAGGATTCAACAAGATTCAAAATCTCTGAAGATAAGGCGCTCTGCTCCTGTCTCCTCCTCCATCCTGTGTGTGTGGCTCTGTGTGTCTGCGTGTGTCTGTGGGTGTCATTCTTTGAGTTCCACTGCAGTGCACATGTTTCGTAGATACAGACAGGAGAGGCAGAATAGAGGCTCATGTGTGAATGTCCAACGAATAACTCAGATTGTTGTTTCAAAAATAGAAAACCTGGTTTCATTTCTTAGTTATGCCCTGGATTTTGTAGCGTTTGTGGACGCTACATCGCTACTTGATCAAAGCAATAACGTCACTACAGGACAGTTACTTGATAAATAAAGCAGCGACGCTACGGTCAAGCTACTGGAAAATGTAGTTAAACTAATAGCTTCGCTACATGTAGCGGCGCTACTGCCCATCACTGGAAAGATGTATGCTGTAAATACTCAAGACCGGTTTCTTTTGCACGTATCATTTATAAATATTTCAGTTCCTTTACTTTGTTCAGAACTAATTAAAATGTTGTTTCATAGTTCAGAATTAATATCTTATGACCACTAAGTGTGAGTGAATTGATATCATTGAACAGATCTCTTTTTTTTCTTTGTTTTAATGTTTTTTATAATAATAACTGTGTGTTTTTGTTTAATGTTGAATAAATGAAAAAAAGGTTTGATGGTCCATTTGATATATGCATCCTACAAATCGTAGAGTGTCTTTAGTTGCAGGACTTGTTAATGGTTCTTTCAGTGAGAAACATAGATATATCATTGGACTCTATATACAGAAAAGCTAATGTAAGTATATTCCATTGTTTTGAACATTTAAACTATTACCAGATGTGTGTGATTGATGTGTACAGTGATTTTAGTGAAGGTACAGTACATAATAGTGGAGTTGTAGTTTATTTATCCCAAAAAAGAAACAAATATATAAAATATTATTTGATTGATATAATAATAGGTGTATTATCACCAGGACAGTGTGAATGATGTGCACAGTAATTTCGGTGTGGCCGCAGTTTATAATAGCGTATTTGTTGATAAATATATGCTTATATGGCACTGAAAAATTCTCTAAAAATAGAGTTTAGCATATATTCCCAAAGTAAGAGCTGTAGTATGATCCAGATGAGGTTATCTGTGGGTGCTACAAGTTTGGTGGCACTACAGTGATGTACAGTGTAATTATTGGACATTTTAAACTAATTGCAATAATAACATAGAGGTTACATCTGTCATTTAGGCTTTGGGAAAGTCCTCAAAAATTATTATTTTCAAATCCATTAAATGTTGCATGAAAGACATGAGATGAGATACACATGAAATGAATTAAACAATAATCCGCCACTCCTTGGAGACGCTTTTGAATATTTCTCTATGATTATTTCTACGGTGTTGTAACTTGCAGACGGTCCCTAAGCATTCGCGAAGCAGCGAGCTCTGCATTGGGTCCAATGTAATTCTCCCAGCGCGATAGGAGACTCGTTTTGAGGAAACTACGGTTGTAGCTCACTGTCTGGCTTGTCGTGGTTGCGGAGAGGTGTCTGTTTTGTACAATAAATCCTCCGCGGACGAGTTATTAATCCCAAAAAGCCGAATCTGTGAACATGTTGCCAACTTTACTGCAGTCGGCAAACTCGGGGTATGAGGAGGCGTAGAGCAGGAGGCCGTCCTACAAGTATGCGGGGCGGGATCAGAACTGAAGAGAACCAGAATGCCCTGAAGGACAGATTAAATGCTACCTTGTTGGCCATGACGGGGTACTGAGACCCTGTCCTCTCACGCTCCTTCTTGTGGGAGTCCACCAGGAGGACGGCGTAGCCCACGTCGTTCTCCAGCAGCCAGTGGAACGTTTGTCTGGCGTACTTCCATTCAAATCATAACTACCTTACTCATCCCAAAGGGAAAACAGATAAATTAAAAAGTGAATTAAATACATACTTAAATACAACTGCAGGGTCCACCGGCTGAGCACCCGAGTGGCGTTGGAGACGTCCCCACCCTCTTAGACGACGCGGATCCGTGCCTCCACCTCCTCGGCGGGTTTGGCCCTCAGGGCCCCCCTCTGGGCTGCGTTCTGGGACCTCAGAGCCGCAGTGGTGGCCTTCAGGATGAGGCTCCCGCTGGGGAACCTCCTGAATTTAGGATGCTCTGACTAAAAATATTACATTCAAACATTCACAATATGGGAAATAGAATTAAAGATGCATTAATACAGCAGTCATTTCAGCTCTCAGAGCATCATAGCAATACAGATTTACTTACAGCCATTTGCACTGTTGAACAATGTTAATCTAGAGAAAAAAAGACAGGAAAACTGATCAGAAACAAAGTCAAACTTTGTGACAGAAACTACAGGGGTGAGATTCCATTTAAGCAGAGGTGGGTAGAACACCAAAGCATTTGAACTAGGCAGCTATAAAACTATACGACCATCACTGTTCCTAACAACCTCCTTTTCCACAGTTTCTACCTTCAGTCAGTTAAATAACATGCTGCTGTCATTCTGCACATCTCTGATGTTGCTGCTATTTTTAAATATCTATTACTGGAAAAATGCCCATAGCTGGATATTGGTTATTTATTCTCTAGGTGCACAGTTTTATATTATTAAAACACTTTACAGTACAGGAATTAATTTTATTTTTTTAAACTTCACTATAATGTTATTTTACACACTCCTCATTTTACACACTCCTCATTTTTTAAATAACGTTTTTTTCTCCGGCACCTGATTGGTTGGTATTGAGACAGAGCGCTCTGATTGGTTCTCATTTCGGAACCATATTGAAACTTTGGAACCGAGAACATCTGCTCCCCGGAGGCGCAAAGGATGATACGCGTGATCGTGAAGCGTTTCCATATTTTCTTAACTCATGACCAGGGGAATTTTGAGTCTCTAATAGGGTATCCTGCCGTGACAAATTTCACATGCAAATGACTGCAAAGGGCCCACTCACACACTGGAAATTTATAAGTGTATACTTCAAGAACTGTGTGGGCTTTGGACACGAAAAGGCCCACACACGATCATATGACAGTCCTGAACACGTGGGTAAAATTTGGTAACTCTACCTATAGTAGAAAATAGAACTTTATTGATCGCACAATAGATAAATTACCTCTCTGCATTTAACCCATCCCCTTGGGGAGCAGTTGGCTGCCAGTGTTCGGCGCCTGGTGAGAAAGGTGGGGTTAATGGTCTTGCTCTGAGAGCCAGCTGTAGGTATCTCAGATAGCACATCTAAACACTGGGCCAATATTCCCCCATATGCAACAGTTTGGCCCAAAGAGGTGCAACACTGGAGTCCTTGTGTTTTCCAAGAGGCAACCTCTAAATATGCTGCTTTAACAGTAGACTCTCTTATTTTTGCCAGCAGGATATCTTCGTATGGTCTCACAAGGCTAGGAGAATACTCCATCATAAGATAAACCTGCTTCCTCATAATGTGGACTCCATGGTGATGGCAGCTTGCATCCTCCACAACTTCCTGCTAAGTAGAAGGGAAAACCAGCAGCTGCTGGATGAGGCCCTGGAGGAAGGACGTAGGATACCACCTGTTGACAATATGGCTGGAAGACGCACATTGGCTGAAGCCAGAGCTGTCAGGGATGCCTTCTGCACTTACTTCAACTCTCCAGGAGGGAGTGTTCCACGGCAAGATAGAATGGTGTGAAACCTGCATCCTGCTGTGGATTAAACGATCAAAATAAACACCTTTAAACCTCTGATCTGCTATGTTGTTTCTTGCATCTATAATTACCTTTACTTCTGTACTCTAAAAGCTGGTCTGCCTCCAACATATTTATACATTGAACACATGGTGACAGAGCATTTATATTCCTTGAAATATGGCCTTTGTAGAAAAAAACTGGGCATTGTAATGCTCAGTGGTTTAGTTGACTCGTATGGTTTCCAGGATTACGCCCTTACGAAACAAAATAACTGGAATGTACTGCTAAATATCATGCAATACATGAGTAAATATATTCCCATATATGATATTTAGTATTTATATTTTCTAATATATTGCAATATAAGCATAGACCATATATGTGTATATACTGATAAATATAAGAAAAATGTATTGCAATTAAGACGAAAAAATGACAATATATTTTTACATGTAACCGTCTGCCTTTATAAGCTACAACATTTTAAAATATATATTGTTCCATTCAAAATGCATACAGACACACACAGAAAGTCAGAGATAGCTATCCTATAAAATGTATCCCTGCAGAAAATACAGTGAAGACAAAAATCTGCATTGCACAAATTTATTGATCATCTTGACCACTGAAATATTGCATTACATCTTCAGTCCTCCACACTGGATCTTGGAGGTATGCATGCATAGATGCTTGCATATTTTGGCAGATCAATTAGCATACATTTTCTTTGAACAGTGTCACATAAAATATTTGTTTCCTGCCCCGGAATTCCCTTTTTAGACTAACTACATTTTCAATATGAATCAGTGTAGTACAGGCATGGACTGGTAATCGGGCGTACCGGGCATTTGTCCGGCGGGCCGACGTGCTGTTTGGGCCGGCAGACCCGACATGTAGATTAATAATATGTATTACAGTCTAAAGGGCTAGGCCAATCAGAAAGTAGAAAAACACCTTCACTCTGTGCAGCGGTGTTCACAGTAGTAATGGATCAACGCAAGGGAGGCGCAAAGGAACCGTGCGAGAAAAAGAAACGAGTTCTTCAAACGGATGCTTCGAAATGTATCAAACTGGCTGACATGTTCCCAACAGCAGGCCCTTCATCTACTCCGGTGTCTGATGTAAAATGTGCTGGTGGTGGTGGTTGTAGTGGAGGCAACGGCGGACCGAGCAGTGAACATGTCAGTGCGGCTGCTGCAGTAGTAGAACCTGCGGTAAACCCCAAACTATGTAATCCAGACATCCAAGTCTCCCAGAAGTTCCGGGAGTCTCCCTGATATAGATAGTTGTTCACGGATGCCCGCGAGTCGGATAAATTATCCCAGATTTTAGATTTTGAGAGGTGGTGTTTTTTAATGCGAGTGAGAGCGGGCAGGTAATAGAATATTTCATGCATCATTTGCGGATTAGAACTACTTCAATTTCGCAGACAACAAGAGAGATCGTGGTGTGGGGAGGAGGTTGCTGGTGAAACCTGTGCATTGCGTATCTGTCCAAAGCGATGCTCTGATCAACCAGCGTTCCAGGAGACTGGTTGATCAGAGAGCTGATTGGATCAGTCCGATAAGTTTCTCTGGGTTACTCTCTGGCAGTCACCTAGTTACCACTCAAAGCTGTGCATCCTGTGAAACGGCTGTGGTTCAATCCTCGAGTATATCCACGTCTACTGAAGGGGAGGAACAGTGGTGGATCTAGACCAAATGTACCAGGGGTCCAGGAAGGGGGCAGCATGTTTTCATGGGGGAACAGAACAGCATGAAATAAGTGATCAGGGCAAGGGATTCAAATATGTTAAGAGAGCTGCATGAAGGGAAATTTATTTTCAATGAGGTCAACATACATTTAAAATTTAGAAATTTTACATATTTTATGACTTAATTTAAGTTAAAACTACAGTTTTCTATAAATTTGAATTTGAACTCAAGAAAACCTGTTCAATTCATCTTTAAAACTTAGCATTTTTTTATTTGAGGTGACAAAAAAAACATTTGACAGATGAAAACTGGGATCCTATCTCAATCCCACTGAAGCTATCACCTTATTGTTTTTGAATAATTAGTAAAACAGAATTTGTAAAGAAAATAACGAAATAGATCCAAAGGACCTATCAGCAACCATGTCTTTTCCAGTGCATATCAACCTCAGAATTTCTTTTAAGTATTATGTCTTCAGTACAGGGGCCATAACAGGGGCCAGGACATGATCTACAGGGGCACTGGCCCCTGTTTAGAACCGGCCATGCTGAGGAATGATGACACGGTGGCGAGGTGCACTGTATGCTGAAGTCCCATGAAAAACAGAAAGCACCACCGATGTTCAAGGCTACAAGATTGAAAGTATTAAAATAAAAGACCAATGCTGTTCTGTTCCGTGTTTAAGAAATTACTGTTAGTTAATAAACAGTTGATGAAAAGTTGCTGGCCTTAAGTGTGTATGTATAGGGCACGAGGTGGGTCCGTTGTCCCCGGGGGGCGGGCGGTTGGGGGATAAGCATCTCCCTGAAATGAGTTTTTGGAACTTGGGATGTCTGGTAGGATAGGATAAACCAACCAACCCCTTGATGAATATGATAAAATAACATAACCCCAATAAAAATATCTTGGTTAATGTTCCATGGTAAAGTTAGTTTAGTAAAACATGGGTGCTGCTACCCACAAACTTCAAGCTAGCACTAGTGGCTAATGATGATTTTTTTTTGTAGCCTATACTGAGTGCATCCTCTCTGACAGGATTTCTACACGTTTCAAATGGTTCATCATTTTGTCATGGGCCTCCTTTTTTACACAATGAGTGCACAGTAGTCCAATGTTACCCTACAGTATCTGGAAGTTGTACTGTTAACACATTATATATATATATATATTTATATATATATATATATATAATTATTAGTCAAATCTTTTTATTGTTTTAAACATACAAGAACAACAATCAAACAAAATAAAAATGATAACAGGTGCTAACAACACATATTGTGTAAGAGGGGAGAGGAGGAGAGGGAGGGAGGGGGAGGTGGGTGGATGGGAGTGCTATATACTCAGGAGAAATCTGTCTCAAAGTACAAAAGAAATGGCTGCCAGGTGGTATTGTATTGTTGAATTGAGTCGTTAACTGTATGTTTCAGATGCTCAAGCTTCAGGTGGAACATGACATCTTCCATCCATTGCTTATGAGACGGTGGAGCAGCTCTCTTCCAATTGGATAATATTAGGCGTCTTGCAAGTAGTGTAACAAAAGCTGTGGCATTGGCCTGCTAGGTTGTTATTGGTGTAGTCGAAGGGACAACCCCGAATAAGGCAGTTAGTGCGCTTCGATTAATATTCCTCTTACATATATATGTAATGGCCCTAAAGATTGAATCCCAAAAAGGGAGAAGACTGGGGCAAAGCCAGAACATATGACTGAGATCAGCAGGGCTGTGCCCACACCTAGCACAAGATGAGTCTACGTCAGGATACATTCTAGATAGTTTTTTAGGGGATAAGTACAATCTGTGTAAACTGTAGCAGGCTATGTCTAATACAAATTGAGGACGAATGGATTCTTGAGATTGCGGCCTGCCAGGTTGTATCAGTAAACAATTCCCCTAACTCTTCTTCCCATGATTGTTTCAGATGTCTAAGTGATGGGGATCCAGCGTTCTGAATTTTACCGTATATAACTGATATTAAGCCCTTATCAGTTGGATTCATATCCAAACATCCATCAATCCATGTTGTTCGAGGTAGCGTTAATGAGAAATTGCCTTTCACGTAACTACGTACTTGGAGATACCTGAAGAAGTATATATATACAGTGGGCACTGGTTGGAAATGGACGGTTTCCTGTGTGATTCCTGTGTGAATCACGATGTATTTCCTGAGGCCAGTTTTTTTATTTCAAAAAGAACTGCAATGTACCCGGAACACCACCAGGTGGCGCTTGGGACCTCTGCCGTGCTGAGGGTGATGTTTGTGGGCCTGCAGTCAACTGAAAAGCAGGTTTATTGGGGATCTTGGTGTGATATTGTGCTATTTTATTTTGTTTTTGATTAAAATAAAGTTAATGAATTAATTTAACATAGGGACTGCATAATCCTATTTTATGAAAATGGTTGCGTAGTTATAGATACACCTCCGATCTTATCTGAGATCTGTTTATTTCTATTTATCTGCTACTCTTATTTAATGAAAAATAAAATTAATTAAGTTGGAGCCGGGGATACGGACTGAGGCACAACCAGAGAAAGGCGACAGAGACAGTGCTGTGGCTGGTGATTTTGAAATTAAATCATATCCAAAGTTGATTCCTCATTAAGATAAGCCAAAGTTATTCAAAAGGGTATGTAAGAAAATATATTTTCTTTAGTTTTGTAAAATATAAGTGCCGTTGACAGCTTTGAGGATCAAAAGTCAAGCTAATCTTTAACTGTGTTCATTAAAATCCATCGAGAGTTTCTGTGCTTGGTCTGTAATTAAAAAAAAGCAGCCACCTGTCGCTATCACACCGTTTTTTATTACATTAGATCATAGGGATTATCATTCTACTGCCTCAACATCGTACTCTTATAATAACAGGCGTATTGTTATACTGTTTTTGTGTGTTACTTTCTTGCCGTGCAATACGTGACACCCCTCCCAGTCTGCTCAAGAAGCAGACTGCGAGGGGTGTCACATGTTGCGAGCTGATAGCGTAGAGGTTAGGCTCAGTGGTCTGTGGTTCAACAGGTTGCAGGTTCGATCCCAACTGTGGCCGGTTGCCTTAAATGTTTTTTTTATTTTTTATCGCTTTTTTATTACATTAGACCATAGGGATTATCATTCTACAGCCTCAACATCTTACTCTGACAATAACAGGCGTATTGTTATACTGTTTTTGTGTGTTGTTATTATTTATTATTATCATTATCATTACATAGTTTCCAGTGATGGGCAGTAGCGCCGCTGCATTATTTATCAAGTAACTTTCCAGTAGTGACGTTATTGTTTTTATCAAGTAGCGACGTAGCGTCCACAAACGCTACAACATCCAGGGCAAAACTAAGTAATGAAACCAGGTTTTCTATTTTTGAAACAACAATCGGAGTTATTCGTTGGACATTCACGCATGAGGCTCCGATGTATAAAGAGGAGCTGAGCAGCTCCTTTAGTCAGAGACTTACAGTAGACACCCTGTCTGTAAGAAGGAGCGCTACCGCAGGTCATTCGTTCCTGCTGCCACCAGACTATAATAATGCACTATATCAACAATAACTCCTGTAAAAACCACTGTGCAGCTACATTATAGTTTTGTATTTATTGACTGTGAACAATATGCTGTGCAATATGTTGAATGTGCAATATTTCTCCACCTGTATATAAGCCATCCGGATTGTACATATCTTTATTTCTTATTTTTTTTATTTCCTATTTTTGTTTTGTTTTTCATTGTGTGCGATACAGGTACACATGCACCTTGATCCTATTTATCTTGATATACTGTATATACCTGGATATACGGTATATATATTGCTTATTCTTAATGCACCTTTTTCCTCCATGTTTGCACCTTCAGTAACTTCTATGCCAATATGTGACGAGTGAATTTCTCCGCTGTGAGATCAATAAAGCTCATCTAATCACATCTAATCCAATCTAAATAAATACATAAATATATACATGTTCAATAAATAATTAAGCATTCAATTAATTACCCCCAAATAAATGGTGAAATGATATGTTCTCATAATAAATCATTTATTTAAAAAATGCTGTTATGTTCCTTTTTTGTAAAGATGCTTTTAAAATACTTAACTGTTTTTATTCTTTTATTTTCTTTCAAAAACTAGTTTTTGAAAACACTCACAGTTTTTGAAAGGTATTATATATATATATAGAAACTAAAACGCTCGGATCTGTCTTTCTGTCATTTTGTGTGCTTGTGTGGCATCTGCAATGTTTTCGTTAAATATTCAAATAAATAAGATGGACTTTAAACTAGCAGACACGTTTGGATTTTTGCCATTTAATTTTTTTATTTAATTTTAAAAACAAAAGAAATGGAAATGGGGTTTTTTGTCAGGATCTTGGCGCTGATGGTTTGGTTTTTTCCTTTGCTCCTTGCTCCCTGTCTAATTGGTTCTGCGGTTCTAAGTTGTGTGTTTGCCTCCATCAGCGCCAGGTTATTCGTGTGTTTTGGTGAGACGTTTCCTAGCTTTCTTTAGTCTGTCTGCTTCCCTGATTGTGATCAGTTTTCTGTCCTGTGGATCAGCGGCGTCTGCCGCTCGCTCTCTAGAAACTCTGGGGGCGTGGCCGCCGCAACTGCGGTCAAATCTCCCTTCTGGATTCTGCTGAGTTTTCCGCGAATGAACTGAACTTTGAATCAAGTCAGTGACTTTGCTCCAAGTCGCATTCAGCATCCAGTCTCTGACCTGTATTCTCCTATCCCTGCAGAGATCAGCCCCGCAGCAGACGAGCAGCCCTGCGCACCTGTTTTGATTAATAAACGCTTTGAACTTTCCCACTGCCTGTCTCGCCTTGAATTCTGGGTCCAATATTCTGAGATCATTACAGAATAACCTGGCCAAAACATGAACCCATCGGCAGACGGGCAGTGGCGAAATGATGTGGATCAAAGTATTTCCCGGCTAGAATCAGGCATGCAGGAGATCCTTGATTATTAATCAGGCTGCTCCAGCTGCCCCGCCCGTGACAGCTGCCGCACCCACTTCTGCTACTGATAGTCCAGCTTCTCTTGAACCGCGTCTGTCCCCTCCTGAAGTGTTTAAAGGGGATCCTGATCAATGCAGAGCCTTCCTGACTCAGTGCGAAATTCATTTTGAATTACAGCCCTCTGTGTTTCCTTCTGATCGAGCTAAGGTGGCCTATGTAATCTCTCTGTTAGCGGGAAAGGCCAAATTATGGGGAACGTCAGAGTGGTTGAATAATCCTGAACTCTGCAGCTCTTATAATAATTTTTCTTTGGAAGTAATCAGAGTTTTTTGCCCAGTTCTTCCGAGTAGGGAAGCCTCAAGGGGACTTTTGACTCTCAGACAGGGAGACCGGTCAGTGATGTACTCCATCACTGACTTCTGCTGCTCGCTCTCTAGAAACTCTGGGGGCGTGGCCGCCGCAACTGCGGTCAAATCTCCCTTCTTGATTCTGCTGAGTTCTCCGCGAATGAACTGAACTTTGAATCAAGTCAGTGACTTTGCTCCAAGTCGCATTCATCTCCACATCCAGTCTCTGACCTGTATTCTCCTATCCCTGCAGAGATCTGCCCCGCAGCAGACGAGCAGCCCTGCGCACCTGTTGGTGTTTAATAAACGTTTTGAACTTTCCCACTGCCTGTCTCGCCTCGAATTCTGGGTCCAATATTCTGACATCATTACATTTTTACAGGTTTGTTTAAAAAGATTTATATAGCAGCCCATAATATAATAGTGAAACATAAAGTCAGGAAAATGTCTCATAGAAAATGTTTTTTATTTGCATTTCAAATCAATATATTACTGATAGCAAATGACATGTATCGCTTGGTCCTGGGAATATTACATGCCAGTCGCTGCTCCATTCAAGGCTATGACCTCATCGTTGTCTTGGAAAAACCGATGTGTAGACATTTACTCTCTTGTTCTCTGACAACAGAGTTCAAGCACCGCTATTTACAGTAGTAGCGACATTCCTGCATTAAGTGGTTTGCTTATTTAATTGGTGATGTTTAGAACAGGATGACATACAAAAGAGGAACCCATTATATCCAGATTACGTTCTGGTCATACGTGGTTAAATAGTACATGATTTAAAATGGGAATAAACCGGATTAGCTCACTGACTTGCGCGTTGATCACATAACTATGTTCTTCTCTCCAAAACACACAGCTGCACCGCAGGCTTTGGAAGAAAAATCCAATCCGTCACGGCGGGCGGTGCTGATCCCCGCAATATTAACCCTTCATTTCGTATTGATGATTAAAAGTATTTATAGCTATATTATTTTATAGTACAGTACAGTTTGACTGTATGATCTGGTTGAACTGTAAAGTGCCTTGAGATGACATGTGTTGTGAATTTGGCGCTATATAAATAAACTGAATTGAATTGAATTACAGTAGTTAACGTTTATACGGTACTTTTATTTGTTAAACAAATGCTTGGGCCTGTATAAAGTTTTTATTCCCTGATTTCAATGTTGTATGGAGTATTTCATTGTATGATAACTCTAAAAAAAAAAAAGGTTTCTACTTCACGTATTTCACCTATCGCGGGTTCTTTTTGGAACGTAACCTCCGCAATAAACGAGGGTTCACTGTATTTAAAATGGGAATACTCCCGATTAGCTCACTGACTTTTGGGTGGATCACAGCCATCCCTGACAACAGTTTAGAAACGCCACTATTCATCGCGGCAGCAAGCAGCATTCTTGCATAATGTGCCCAAAAAGCCTGGGGGGTTGGGCCTTTCATGCTTGTTGTAAGGCATCATAGCGTCCTTTTCCAGATCAAACTGAAAATTTTACCAGCTAGATGATAATAAAAATAACAAAAATAGTATAACAATACGCCTATTATTATCAGAGTAAGATATTGAGGCTGTAGAATGATAATCCCTATGGTCTAATGTAATTCCTTGGAAAGATGGAGCGCACATCAGCTGATCTAAATAAAAGAAAGATGCCATAAAGTCAAACAGCATAATAGGCTAGTATCCGTAATATATATAAATAAGTTATTGTACAATTTCTGATATCATGGGCCATCAAGTGATTAAAAAAAAAAAAGAAAAACATTTAAGGCAACATTAATAACTTGACCACAGCTGGGACCGAACCCTTAACCTTGTGAATTGCAGACCATTCACCCTACCCTCTACACTAAAGCTGGGGAAGAATAATCCGCTGAGCTCGCAACACGTCATACCCCTCCCAGTCTGCTCATTCACCTATCTAATCCTGACTCATGGGACGCCGAAATGGACTCAGACTGCCACCTAGTGGCTATAGTAGTCACATGTTTTTCACACAATTTGTGAAACACGTGGAGCGTGAGTGAAGTGTCCATTTCCAACTATCAACCACTGTATATATATATATATATATATATATATATATATATATATATATATATATATAGTTTCTTGCCTGTGAGGAAAAATTTCAGGTTAAGTTTTTTTTTGCTTTTTTTTTTTTTTTTTTTTTTTGCTTTAATCTCTGCCAGGAGGGGCTGTTTTCTCTTTGGTTATACCACAAACCAGAGCAGGGGGGTATCGGTGCAGGGAGACTAAGGAGGGTGATCATTGTTGTTCTGTTTCATAGATGCAGTTCTAAACCAGTTTCCGACAGCCAAGGAAGCTGATGTTAGGAAGTCCATTAACGGTAGAATCTGTGAGCTAAGACAGCAAGTGAAGCGGAAAAGCATGTAAGAATGCTGGTGATGAAGTAAATTAATCTGCACCAATGATTAGAATATATTGGATACATGTTTTACATATTGAATAAATGTTTTACACTAAATACATAGGTCACAGAGTCCAAAAGAGTGTGCGCCACCAAATGTGGAGAGATAGAGAGCAGTGTGTGTGTAGGGCTCTCTGCAGGTGCAGCTTTGAGCGCAGCCTTGAAGTCTGAGAGATAAGACCAGGGTAGGAAAACACAGAGAATGAGCGGGAAACAGGAACATTGAAAGGAGTCCAAGGCCATTTGAGGCCTTTGAAGCCCAAGGGTGCAGAAATTGAGAATGGGTTGTTCAGGGTTGCACAGCTCAGCTGAACTAATTGTAATATATTGAATTGTCATCTCAAAGCATGCGGTGCGGTACTGGTCACACAAAAAGAGATGTTTTACTGGGACTTTGAGTTTTAAACTTATGCTGACCTTTTTTGATGTAAAGTTATGATTGTAAGTCACACTGGATGAAAACATTGTTTTGACATATTGATGATTAAGACTATGATGTGTTTTTGATTTAACTGCAATAATTGTCATCATGATCTACAAGAAATGTCACTATGACTTGTGAAGAAAAAGCTTTGATGGATCAAAGAAAGGCTTCAATTAAAAATATAAAATATGGTTTGAAGATGGGTCTTCCACCAAGATGAAAGAGCCCCAAGCCCCGGGAGTAAATAAAAGGGGGCCCTTTTCTGCATGTAAGTCAGTTGCTCACCGGTGAACAGCTCATGTGTGTTCTATAAATAAAATTCTCCGGACCTGGACCCAGTTGCCTCTGCCTAATTTTTGATCATAGTTTGAAGACTTTCCTACTGCTTTTTAAGAACTCTGAATTTTTATAAGACTTAGCTTCAATTTTAAGTCGTAGGGAGAACAGTTTCCACGACACTGGTCTCGAATTGTTTTTACTGTGTCCCAACAACAAGAGGAGTTACAGCACTTTAAAGATTTATTTTTTGCATTTTAGTTCTGTTTTATTGCAGTACAATGCTGAAGGTGTTTAATTACTTGAATTTATTGTTGTACTTTATATTAGTATGTTACACTGTTACAGGATGTTAATGATGATTCTGTGTAGAATAGCACTGTTAAGAATTTGCTGTTATATGTTGTGCTGTTAAATGTACAGCCTCTGGATTTATGCCTGCTTAAAAGAAAATAAAGAGGGCTTTAGTCTGTGTTAATCATCATAAGATTTGCTCAGATAAACTTGTTAAATTTCCATAAAACTTAATGTATACTTAAAGTGTATTCTACCATATATTTAGCATATAAATAAATTTTTGTCCACATTTTCATTTAGTTTTTGATACATGTAAAATGCATTTGCTATATATTAATCATGCGATGTAACACTATATGTAAATATGTGTGTGTGTGTGTGTATATGTATATGTTACCAATACATTTTACCATATAAAATTGTATAAAGAACATAATATATATATATATATATATATATATATATATATATATATATATATATATATATATATATATATATATATATATATATATATTTTTTTTTTTTTTACAAACCAGAAACTTTATTCAGTCTCACTTGTCAGGCTCAATCTCTCTGCCAGAACATACACTGTTGGAAACCATCCTGTTATTGAACCCCACTCGTAAAGGGCTGGTTTCATGGCTTTATAATAAAATGTTTACTATGAAAGACACCTCCACACTTAAACTTAAAGCCTCATGGGAAGAGGACTTGAATATGACCATACCGGTTCAGACATGGGACTCTATACTTAAACTGGTGAATACGTCATCTCTGTGTGCGCATTATTGCCTTGTTCAGTTTAAAATAGTACATAGAGCCCACCTCTCCAAAGAAAAACTATCCCATTTATCCCCCAGGTGGAAGGGTGTGGCTCCTCTAACTCACAAGCAGTGGTTATGTGACCTCATGTCGCATCTGAAACTGGAAAAAATTCGACATTCAACTGGTAAATTTGAAGAAATATGGGGGCCCTTTCTTGACTCATTCCAAAACTTACAATAATGCTCCAGATTAAAAAGGTTCATTAGATTTAATAAAATGTGTTCTGTCTCATTCAGGGATAGGAAAGTAGTGCGTTGAGCTCTTTGTACTGACCTGGGTGGGCTAAATGGGATTTTTTTTTTGTTTTTGTAGGGATTGTTTTTTCTGTATATTATTTTATATATATCTTTACTGGATAAATATATTTTTTGTATTTACAAACTATGTATAAAAAAGGAAAACTCAATAAAAAGATAGTGATATCTCTCTGTCTCTATTCTCCTATTCTGCAGAATCTGTTAGTTCAATCTCTAATGTTCTGCTCTCTATGCTTTTCCTCAGAGTAGCTTTGCCTCGTCTGTTCCTGTTTGGCCGTGACTCCATCCTGGAGAGAAATATCAGCTGTGTTGCTTCCATCAACACCCTTGTTTATAGATGCTGGAGATCGGGCTGTTTTCCAGTGTAGTCCTGTTTCTCTGACTGTGACTGACCGGATGATCTCTCTTCATCCTCTGACATGGGAGCTGGCTCGGAGCTCGTCTGCCTGGCTGTGTGTTTCCTGGAAGGGGCTGCCTTTTACAGCTGCTTTTTGTATCTCTGCTTCTGTCTCCTTGAACCCCAGTCGGCCTCAGCAGATGGCCGCTCACACTGAGCCTGGTTCTGCTGGAGGTTTCTTCCAGTTCAAAGGGAGTTTTTCCTCTCCACTGTCGCTACAAGCATGCTTAGTGTGAGGGATTGCCTTCGAGTCAATGAGTCGATGCAATCAACTGGTTTTCCATAGATAGAAAAGTTTGAATCAATTTGAATGGATGATTTGATGAACTGTAAAGTGCCTTGAGATGACTTGTGTTGTGAATTGGCGCTATATAAATAAACTGAATTTAATTGAATTAACCCCAGTCCAGCGAAACCACAGCCAAGGGAACGGGCTTGGCAGAAGCGGGGAAAGAGACCCTGCTGCTATAGAAATTAACTGAATTGAATTGAATTGTTAGTGCGCACACGGGTGCATGCATGTGAATGTATATGTGTGTGTGCGGGCGTGCATGCATGTGGCTGTGTGTATGTGTGTGTGTGTGTGTGCCTTCATGTGCCTGTATCTATCTGTCTTTCTGTCATAGAAGATGTTCTACTGATACACAGGATATTTATCATTTAAATGTCTTCCTCCCAACTAGATTCCTGACACAGTGACACCACAGCCAGATCAGAGGTTGGGGAAGGAAGGGAAGTCTGTTGCAGAGATGCACCCCCACCCCTGACACCAAACAGCAGAAAGCCCTGGAGAACTCAATGGAAGAGTGGATTGGGTGTTCTGACCTCCCTGCAAGGACCATTGAGGATGAAGACTTTGTGGATATGGTGAAACAAGCCGACAAAAGGTTCAATGTGTACAGTGGGATATATGTTAAAAAGAGAATCAGTGTGTGAGGATCTATTTTGCACAGTGTTATATAAATAAAATAGAGAAAAAGAGAAGCTGTGTATGTGAAGTTTTATTCTGTACATTGAGATATATGTTTAAAAAAGCAGTGTGTGGAGAGGTTCTATTATTTACAGTGTGGACTAAAATGACAAAAATGACTAAAATTTGACTAAGAATACAATTGATTTTCGTCATATAGACTAAGACTAAAACTAAAGCGGGAAGGCAATGACTAAATATGACTAAGACTAAAATAGATTTTTGGCATTGTGACTAAGACTAAATTTAAAAAAGCTGACGAAATTAACACTGGTGGAGAGTTTAATCATCAAAGTGAACACACTATGACTGTGAGTTACTTCTGTTCTTTTACTCTTTTACTACTTGGACACAGCAGATGACTCAGTCGGGACTGAGGACACACCAACAGTGATCAACAGCATTGCAATCATCCTTGAAGGAATCATTGTTATAAATGAGATTCCCTCAGTTCAATTCAGAAGGGGAACAAACTAAGCTTTTGCACTCTGCAGCACTGCTCAGCAACACAGAGGAGAGAGAAAGTGAAACAGATTCTTTACAATTTATAACTGCACTACTCAATAATAATCTTCTAAAATTGATCCTTCTTTTGGGGGTGGAGAACTCTGTAATCCTGAAGGTTATTAGAAAGTGGTCAGAGCGGACAGGGTTTGGAGGAAATACTGTTATTTCTTCACATTCTATGCTGTATGTCAGCACCAGATCCAAAGTATGAAGATGAGAATGTGTGGGACTATTCACATTTTGAACAAAGCCAATAGTGTCTAAGATAGCATTAAAGGCTGCTCTTAAGCTATCGCCTTCAATGTCAGCAAGGATGTTAAAATCTCCCACTATGATGACCCTGTCAGTATTTAATACCAAATCAGATCAGGAACTCTGAAAATTCATCTAAAAGACCTGTCAAGGACTTTGTCTTAAGGTCTTCTTAATATATGAACTCCATCTGGATTCCTCAAAAGTTTTAAAGAACACATCTGAGTTCATCCAGAAGATATTGTTGAACCCCTGGAAACTAAAGGTCAATCCAAAACAGCAAACATAAAAAAAATGCTCTTTTGGGTTAAATGTTGTGGCTAGTGGTGGCTATAATGGTTGTTTATGCAAATGTGGTGTGAAAATGAGTTTGATGGGACTAAACGGTAGCCAAATCTTATTTAATATTTCATGCATTTGTTTTACTGGATTGGGTTCTGACCGTTTCTTACTCTGGCCATTATTAATTGGCCCTGCGTCGACTGGGTGTGGATGGGGTACTTGGATTTCAGGTTTTCACATCAGGATTTCTTCATTCTCCTTTTTGGCTGCCTCAGTCATAACCTGAACATTTAGAACGACTAAATTAAATATTTGATTTCTGAGTTTCAAAGGCAGCAGTTGTTATATTAGGTTGATTATTCACAAAATTTGTATTATTCTGCTGATATAAGACAAAAGATGCATCTTAAAATAGGCTTTTCTCAGCAGTACCCAAATTCAGTCCACATTTTTTTTCAACAGCCAGAAGCTTCTGAAAAAAATCCTCCAAGGACAGCTACTTAAATCCTGAAAAATGTTGGGATAATAACAGATTTAATAGAGAGTAGCAGAATAATTCAAATTGATCTGGACTTGTGTTTATTCACTCTCCTACCCGCCCCCCTTTCATCATATTGGCGTGACCTATTGCTGCTGGCATCATGAAGGACTACGGAGCTCATAGTCTTGCTGCTGAGGAGGGTATAAATACAAGAAGTAGCAGCAGCAGATCCACTTTCTGTATCAACATTTGAGCGAATCACAGAGCCAAATGACATCTGGTAGAATGAAGGTAAGAGCATCTCCGTTTATCCATGTCAGTATGTTACTTTGTTCAAAGGAAACACTTGTGATGATTTTTCCTGATCATGTTATTCTTTGTTGTCTTTTTAACAAGTGTTACATTTTGGAAACCTGGCAGGATCTTGATTGCTGCTCTTCTGCTTTGCTTTTTGTCTAATAGGGATTGAGGGGCATCACTTTGACCCACCTGCTCACCCTTTTGCTGCTTGCCTCCTTCATCTCACACTCTTGGAGCGTGCCAAAAGTAATAACCTTAATACTACAGTGAAAAGAGTGACTTGTTGAAACTGAAAAGGTTAAAAAGCAAAAATAAATGTTCTTGGTTTTGTCTCCAGGGATCATTTCAACGGAGAAACTGGACTCCGCAAGCAATGTTGTACTTAAAAGGCACACGTATGTATTAAGTGCTTTAATCTCTGAGGTATTTTAATATTATGGAAAAAATAACTGCAGTGCTTTTCAGAAGTATTCACACTACTTAAACCTGTTTTGTCAAGTTCCAACCACAAACTTGAATCTATTTTTAAAACAAATGAACAAATAACTATGATATGGAAGGAAATAGGACCTGTAAAGATTTTAGATGTGAAAATCAAAGTGTGTCATGTTTCTGTATTCAATCCCCCTAAATTAATACTTAGGGAGACTAATAGGCTAGGACTTATTAGTTTGTCCTTATAGACCAATAAGTGCTATATATCATGTGTGAACTGGAATATTAAAGGGCTGTCCCAGACCCTATATTTATTTAGGTTTGGCCTTTGACTCTATAAAACAGGAGTATGCTCTGATCTTATCTTTCAATTGCACCTAGTTTCCAAGTTTGCCCTGCCTCCTGTGAGCCTCATGGCAAATCAGGCATCCTCTGTCTTTCTCCTCAGAAGCAGGATAACTGGACTGTTCGCCTCATTTAGAGGAAAGATTGAGTCAAAAGTCAGATAACAACAGAAATAAAGGACATCAGAGTTTGCGGTCAGACTGGACATGTGAACATGTTTAAGGAGTTGGAATACATACAAGCTACTGAACATGATAATATTCTGGAAATAATATTTAATATTTGACAGTTTGAGTGATAACAGGTGAAGAATGATTTCAGATTGGCCTGTTTGACTGTGCCTACATTTACAGAACAAACATGGTTTCACGATCATGGAACTGACCTATAATACTTTCTGTCAGAGGGTCGTAGGTTCATCTCTGAGGACCGAAAAGAAGGAGATGTCTATGACACGCTACACTTAGGTACAACTAAATTTATTCAGTTCTCAGTTTCATTGATTAAATCGTCATTCTGAGCAACGTTTGTAGAAAGTCTGAGAAGAACAATCCGAGTTCCTACGACCCGTTAGAGACCTGGAATCAGAACAGAGCTATGCAAACGCCCTCTGATGGGTCTCTGCTTTGTCCTGTTGTTTCTTTCAGAGACCCGCAGTCAGAACACAGAGAAGCTGAGTGTGGACCAGGCAGCCACCGTGCTGCTGAAGTTCCTGCAGCAGGCCCGGGAGGGAGGTGATCAGCCACAATCTCACCTCTAACTGCTCTTTGTGGTGTTTGTCCATGACTGACAATAGCATCAACCCATCAAATAAACCTGGGCAGTGATTTCGTGTCTGTCTTTTTTCTCCATCCCAGCGGATGAAGGACCTGAGGAGCTGTATTTCCAGGAACTGCCGGTCTGGAAGAGAGAATACTTCTGACAGCAGCAGCCAGAATAGTTTCTGTTTGATTTGTGTCTGTTGTATTGCTGCTTTGATGGAATAAGAAATCTCTCACTGTGTTTGAATTATATTTTAATAAACATTTGGGATTATTGCTCTTTAACTGTGTGGTTCATTTAACACTTATAATAATATCACAGTGTTTTCAAACAGTCTGCATCCAATGAACGAGATTATGTCCATAATGTATGAACACTAACTGTTGCGGTAGCTAAAATGAGCGCTTCGTAGTTTCTGCCATTTTGGCTTTTATCACGCTTTAATGTGTCAGATCATCAGAGAAATGTTCATATTAGAGACACAGAACCGTTGCAATTATTATAACTGCTTAGCATATGGATTATATTTAGGAAGGCTAAACAATCTGGCCCAAATTGAGAAAATAGTTCCCTCTAAAATTAATACAAAGTTTGTACAACCTTAGCATATATAGCTGGCTCTAAATATTACTCTTTTCGCAGAAATGATTAAAGTTTATCTTAAAGAATATTAAGTGGACTAAAGGCTAGGCCAACCCAAAACTGTATTATTTAACTATTAATGATTCAAAGATTTGACATTTGAAGGCTTTTTGGATGCTTCTGCAAATCTTATGAAAAGTTGAGAGTTTGTATGAAATGAAAAAAACTTGAACAGTCGGATATTTAAGCCGTAAAGGGAATATATAAATAATACCAGGATAAAGCTTCTACAACCAGAAGAGTGGCGGTACATAAACCAGTTAACATCAAATCTACCATTGCACCAGATAATTGGTCAAACGACCACCCAGATTTATCTGTTCCTGTTGGCTGCAAAAAGTTTGTGATGTAGGTATGAATTGCAAAGGAATATTAACCAGATCACCTAATGAAAAGCTCAACCTCTAGTCTGCTGGAAGCTGGAGTTTTAAGCAATAACTTCACTCATCTGTGAGTCCATTTAAAACCAACGAGTTTGGCATAGAGTGGAGTGAGATGCTGAAGTAGCAAAGTTTAGCAGGTTTATTAAAAGGTAAACCAGTTTAGTAGGATTGTGGGGGAGTTGTTATCAGTCGGCGGTCATGCATCAGGATCAGGTCCATAACAGATCTCTAGGTGGGCTAGAGAAGTAGAATACCAATGAAATCCTTTAATACAGTTGCCAAACTCACCCAGAGCCATAGCTCTGTTGAACCGTCCATTCCACCTGCTCTTAGCAGTAATGATTTTATGGGATTCTTTATCAATAAGATTAGTTGGTGATTATTCCTTTATTTTTGGATCTTGTCTCCCTCCAGTGTCTCCCTTCTCCTGTTTAAACATTTCTCCCTCAGTTATACCTTTCATTTATAGGTACACTCAGTTAAACTTTTGTTTCCCCTTATTACCAGCAGCTGGGTACTCCTTTACTTTTGTTGCCATTTCCCTCTTTGTTTTGCAGGATCCTCTGCGTTGTTCCCCAGTGTTACATCAGTGTTGGGCACATTACTTTGAAAAAGTAACTAGTTATAGTTACTAGTTACTTTTTCCAAAAAGTAACTGAGTTACTAACTGAGTTACTCCACAATAAAAGTAACTAGTTACTAGTAAAAGTAACTATTTCGTTACCTTTGCGTTTCTCGCCCCTGTAACCTTCACCACCTGGCCGCCACATTCTCGCTGTGTGTTTCAAAAGCCAGCTGAATAGAGTGGACGACAAGGACAAGAACCTGCAGAGAGTTTTGCATTTATTGCAACTTAACCTAAATGACATCAGGGTGAAAGCTATCTGACGGGCCTTTAAACTCCGTCAAATAGCTTAACGTGGGGGGAACGGTATCTGATGGTGTGTAAATATCATCAGGCTGCATTACCTCTACTCATGGGTGTGAAGTTTTTTAACAGGGCGTTCAGATCTGGTGAGTGTATGAAATTAATAACTGGGGATGTCTGATTCTGAAAACCTGTGTGTTTGAGTTGTTATAGATACTGCAACATCTATCTATCTATCTATCTATCCATCCATCCATCCATCCATCCATCCATCCATCCAGATTTCTCCCTTTCTCCATATGGGCTAACATTTGATCGTTCACGCTCTCCATAGTTCCCCTTTGGCGTGAGCACAGGGCGGCTGTTACGCGCCTTTAGCGACCATGCGCGTTTCCTGTCGCTTGCACAGTGAATCGTGCCGCCTGCGCTGTGCGGAGATGCAGGGAAAACCGTATCTGATGGGAAACGCAGCTCAACGTCACACCGGTATTTCCATCAGGAAAACGCTGTTTTGCTGCTGGAGTCATCCTCACTCTCCATCTCTCTGTGTGTGCTGTACGTTAACACCCACCAGCAGAAACACCCACCTACCCAACTGACAGATGGAATCTCACTATTTATTATTGCAGATCTCTGCCCAGGTCCCCCTTGAAAATGAGATCCAGATCTCAACGGGGTTTACCTGGTTAAATATATATTTACAGTCCAAGTAATTAGTTAGATTACTCGTTATTAAAAAAAGGTAACAGCGTTATTAACACCGTTACTTTCAACGCCGTTACTCCCATCACTGTGTTACAGTCAGTTCAGTGCTTGCCTGCATTCTCTTTGCCAACCATCCCCCTTGTAAGATCCTTGTGATAAGAAATCTCAATAAACCTTATCATGCTGCTCTGCTTTGGTTCTCTGCATATTGATCCACAACAACACTCTGACATTTAAAGTCTACATTTAAAGTCTACTTGATATGGTGAGTTCTACTGCACAAAATTTCTCTGAAAAGGCTTCCCGTAGAATAGGTCTGTTATAGCAGTGCCGATGCCACAGCGTTTTAACCGACTCCACATCCAGCGGGTCCCCAGTGACAGGCTGCCATACCATGGCGCCATCGGGCCCTCTGAACACCAGCAGGGGAAGGCAGGTAATGATTCTTGCCCAAACATCAACCCCTGCCCAGTAGTTCAGTTAGGGTGACCACCTGCTAATAAGCCCAAGGGGGGACAAGGGGTATGTTTCTGAGGGACAAAGTGGGACACTGCTTGGTGCAGCGGTGCCCCCACCTCACGGGCAGACTCACTGATAGAGGTTTACACATTTCTAGCACATACCACTTTACATGGTATATTAATAATGCCCTATTCCCATAAACATGTAATTGCTGATGTATGCTCATGAATAGGCCAACCAATGTGTATTTCTTTCTAAAAAAAGATTCATAGTACTTTGAACATTCAATGAACAGATGCACTTCCAATTCCGATTTACTTTAGCTATTCAATTTTATTTATTTTTTATTACAATTTATTCACTTTAAATAAATTATAATTTGAAATTAAAGGATTAACAGGAATTGTAGTTGCTCTACACCACAGGAACTGTAAATAAAAAAAAAAGGCTTAACTCACGACTCCAGAGGTTCACAGAACGAGAAGGGGGAGGAAGGATGGTGAACTTGGATGTTGGTAAAAGCAGGAACAGGAAAAAAAAAACTGTTCAGTGTTCTGGGGACACCTTTAGGACTTTAGGGTCACCTTTAGGACTCAAACCTTTTCACCAGCATCTGAATAAAATAAGAAAGAAAGATAAGAGACAGAATTAATTTAAGATAAGCTTCCAAATGGTTTTCCAGTATAGACAGAGGAGTGCAAACCCATCACCATCACAATACAAAACAATACAAAAAGGTGCCAAAATACAATCCTATGCAAAACAATGACATATTTTGACCTAAAAGGCTACTGTTTCCTAAAAGTGACACATTTGCAGCCCTGTAGACAGCCCACCAATGTTTCAAAATCCATCAAACTTCATCTTAGACAAATGGGGTCTTACATATCTAGGTTCCTTACCTTCAGGTTTCTTCTTGAAGTTGTATTTCTTGTTGGAGCGTGCAGCATTGAGGAGAACCTTCTCTTTCACTACATAAGTGTAAAAGTCCTTGCAACTGAATGTGAAGTTGCTGTTCACTTGAATTTCTGACTTGATGAGATTTACGGAACATCTGTTCCTTGTGTCCGTCCAGCATCCTTTTATCAGTGAAAAGACCCTCTCCACTGAAACATTGGTGATTGGTACACTCAAGAGGAAAGAAGCTAATGCTGTCATGTTTGGTGTGTGTGTGTCCTTGAGTAAGGTGGCCCACTTTTCCACAACTGGAGCTCCAGACTGCACGATGGCCTGTTGGTGCGGCAGAATGACACAATACTCATCATATAGCGCATCCATGTCCAGCTTCTTGCTTAGCTGCAGGACCTCTACAGCTTCACAGAGATGGGAGAAGTTAAATGGGCTTTTCTTTAGTGCCAGGCTAGCCAATTTCTTCTGGTAGTTGGAGTCTGAGAAGTCATAGCGCTGCTCCAGGTAGGTGAGGGAGGACTGGTAGAAGTTGCACATGTCCTCTCTGAGCACAGCTGCCTGTCTGTCTGGAAACTGCTGGAGGAGTACACCTGTCTGGGCCCCAAAGAAACCATCACTCTGTCGTTGCTGTAGCTTGGTTTTTGGGGGGACATCATATCGAAGAGCTCACAGACAGTCCCATCTTCTCGCTCCAGCACCAGCACAGTGTCGTGGAAAATCTTCAGAGCATTGCTGAGGAAGGACAGGTAAACCTAAAAGACGTAAGGAGAGTCAATGATCCTGTGTGCTGACACTGTTTGCATTATCATCATTTCTCTAATCCCTGTTTCATGTAATAATACTTAGATGAAAAAAAAAGTTGAGTACAATTAAAATTAATTACCTGTAGATCAAGGGGGTTGCCCTCACCATCCTGGTCATCCTTGAACAGCCGCCATAGTGACTTTGGGCACTCGTCCACTCCCATTGAGAGAAAGTAGGTCTTGATAGGAGCCCAGATGTCGTGAAGCCTCTTCACTGCAGGCCACAAGCTCAGCCATCTTGTGGGCACATGTCTAAGCAGGGACTGGTACTCTGTCTCGACAAAGGTGTGAATTGATTTAAGTTCCTCAATGCGTTTGGCAGATGAGGAGAAGTGGCTAAAGGTCTTGTTAACAACATTTTCGATGTCGATATGTAGCCGATCTCCTGCGTGTTTTGCACTGTTGTGAACAATGTGGGCCACACAGTTTGCCTTCAAAATGCAATTGTTGTTCTCATTCAGTTTCTGGAAGACAGAGTTGTAGGCCCCGTAATTCACACTAGCATTGTCAGCGGAATACGCAGATATCATGTCTAGTCCCAGTCCGTTTTCCTCCATCTTGGTGACTATCTGGTTGTGGATTGCGGCAGATGTTTCATCACTGTCATCATAGAAATCAAGGACCTTCATCTGTACTCCCAAGTCTGGCGTCCAGTAACGCACTGACAGTGGGAAGAGCTTGGTGGTCCCATGATTGGAGGCATCTGAAGCCACTGAGAAGAATGGTGTGTGGGATGTGGAGACACACACACAGATGGGATGAACTTAAAAGAGATGCTCTAAAAACAGATTATTATTATTTAAAAAAAAATAAAAGATACTGCTTTACTGTTTTGATCATTATTGATTTCATATAAATATTATCTATATAAATATTTATACCTTTTCAAAAAATATAGTTGCTTTTGTTTGTTTAGTTTGGGAGATATGAAATGTTGTGATGATGTGAAATGTTGCTCACTATCATGTAAGGATACACAGAGCCTGGTTTCATGAAGGCACGGATGAGCAGCATTATGTTAGCTAACATTAGCTACTGATGCAATGTGAACTGAAGGAAAAGTTGACTTTTAACATACCAGCAGAAGAACATGATTAGTTAACATTAGCTAGCTAATGTTACACAAATAGCCAACACACATTACAGTTACATCCATGAACATAACATTAAATTTACCTTTGGTTGTGGCCTCTCGTTGCTCATTCAGTGGTCTTCTGAGGACTTTCAAGCAATCTTCGACGGAGGCAGGGGCAAGTACATCCACGATAATGGCTTCTGCCTTCGTCCGACCACAGGCTATCCTCTTGGCAATGTCCGAGTCCGGATAAATCGTTGGGGCTAGCTTTGTGCCACAATCTCCTGCTCGATATGATGTAGCGTGTTGGACAGTGTGATACACACTCGTCACCTCTGCAGCAGTCACTTTGTCAGCTATAAAGTCGTTTTTAGGTCGAAGGAAAGCATCCATAGATTTGGATGTTTCTTTCTGTTGGACACGTTTCTTGTGAGTCTCCATGAGTCTGTGTCGTTTGACATCATATTCCCCTCCATGTCCGATTGAGAAGGATGTTTTGCAAAGCTCACAAAAAGCCCTCTCGGTATCCCCCTCAACACCTTTCAGCGCTACGCGGGACGGGTGGTCACCCTAAGTTCAGTGGTCCCTGGGCCAGTGACGATACTTGCCCTCTTTTCTAATGCAGCCCAGAAACAATGACATGTCAGACCGCTCTATGTAGTTTTCCCAATAATACCTCAATTGACTTAATATCATCTAATTTCTGCTGTTTGATCTCAGGGAGGAACGATTAGGGAATAACTAAACACTGCCCAAAGACTAGTGAGAGATAATAATGGATGCTGAGTGAACTATTCCTTCATCCTGAGTCCATCCACATGGATGACACCTATTCTCTCACTGAGCGAGCCACTAGTTCCTTTAATAAAATGTCTCTTTGAAGCTGATTGGCAGCAGTTAGCGCCACCGCCATTAAAATGACCTGAATCAGGAGCAGATTGATGGTTTTACTGGAAACACAGGCAGCCTGCATGGATAGAAAATACACATTAGGCTAACTGGTGTAACAGTGATGTTTACTACTTGGAAAAATTAAGAGACAGGCAAGAGCAGTTAAGAGATGAAGTGCTGTCTTTAACATCCAGATTACGTTTTTTTATTTGTCATCACACTAAATATTTCTCACATATAAATTGCACTTAATTTAAATTTTACATCAAGAAAAGTTTTTTTTCCTTATTATTCCATTTTGATCTGTTATGTCTGATAAATGTGTATCACTAAGGTGCAGAACTCTAGCAGGATTGCTTAACAGTTAATGAGGCTTTGCTCATCTAGCTGCATATAAACAGACCTGGACATTGAAATGTTACCTTCTATTAACGTGCGGACCAACAATATAATCAGAAGAGTTCAAGCAATTATACTAACAAACATGGAATGATATTAAATGCTAAATAATACATTTCTATGTTCACCAAAAAAATTACATTTTCTCACTGCCTTCAATTATGGCGAGACTTACTCTCAGACTTTCTGCTATTCTGTACGAGTCACAAAAATATCATGACATTCATGTACCAGTAATATAAGCGGAGTTCACGCAAGGTTTCCCTGGCGTGGGAAAACCGCCAGTTACCCTGAAACTCACATCCAGGAAAAAAACAATGGGGTGGCACTTCTAGGTACATCACATAAGGACTATTTTAGTGTAACTGGTTAGATATATACCTATATCCTATGATTTCATCATTTAAATTATTCAATAAAACAATATGTAACATAATAAAATGTAACATAAAAATACATTTACAAAAATTCTCCTGACCCAGTACCGTTGAGCCCTGACTTTCATGAAAGTGGGACAGATGGACCCAGTATTCAGGAGAGACAGGCAGCGGGAAGTTTCAAAACGTTTAATGAAAAATAATGAAATAAAACAGAGACAGACCAGGAAGGGGGCTGCTGTGTATGAGCGAACCTGCGTTGGCTGCGGGGGAAGGAGCATCACCCATCACTGGAATTCTGGTTCAACAGTTCAGTCCATCCTCTGGGGTGAGGCAGGATCAGTCGATGGACTGAGCCTTCCAGGGCGTCCCAAATGCAGCAACCCCAGAGAGCAGGCAGGAGACTGATCCAGGTCAGGTAAACAGTTCAAAACAGGACTGTTCTGAGATCCAGGAGTCAGTTGTTGGGATCTGGGGATGTACCACCTTCCTCCAGCAGAGTGCGCCGTGGGTCTCCTGGGCTGGAGCCCTCCAGCACACCTGAGATGCATCTACTCATCAGGAGATCCTCCCTTTATAAGCAGCTGCCAGACCTTCCTTCGACGCCGCAGTGTTGACCTTAGTTTGGTTAGCAACCTGAGCCTCTGTTACCTGAAAGAATCTAAGTTGTCTCTAAGTGAGAAGACTGGTTCTAACCTTCCTCTGTCTTTGCTCACAGGAAACCTGTCTCAAGCCTGAAGCTCTGGGTGAGCTTAACCTGCCTTCCAGCCCTGGTGAGCCAAACCTGAAGATTCCTATTTGGATTTCCCCTGCTGCTCTCTGTGAAGAGCTGGAAACTCTGATCAAGGTCTGCCATTCAAAGTCAGACGCTAGACGCTGCAGCTGCTTGTGCACTCTGCTGAACCAACAGTCTCTGGACCCAACGGTTCCCTCTCTCAGAAGAGAAGCCTGGACTCCGTCAAGGTAGAATCAGAATTATCTCAAAGGACTCATAAGTCTTCTGTCTGCCCAGCTAATCAAACTATCCATTTCTGCAGACTTCAGTGAACCCAACCCGGACCAGTTCCAGATCCAGTCCATGTTCTTGTGTCTAACTACTTCAATAAACTCTGTTAAACTTTTTACCCAGCCTCCGTTTGTGTTCTGCATGTGGGTTTGATTTAAAACCAATCATGACATCAGTAGCCCCACCAGGGGTTCCAATCCAAACAGGAACAGACAGATCTAGGGTTCCAGGAATCCGCTGAGCATAATTAGATCAGCTACCGGGGCTGCAATCATGACACTGGCCTGTTTACGAGGTCCAACAACAGAAATGGCCACGCCCACCTAGCATAGCTGATGTCATCATCAAAAGTCATACCGACATCTTTAAGGATGAAGAGGCACCTTGTCACTACCCGCTCTGTCCCGGAAGCACGATCCGTTCTGCGCATGCACCATCAGCTCATTTGCGCATCCAGATATACATCCGGGTCGTCCTCGATTTCATATTATTAAAAATACCTAAATGACTTTTCCCTGCCCAAAAATAGTAAACATGCTAAAATATAATGTGTTAAAGGTTAATAATGTATTTCCTGGGAAAATAAATGCCTTTTATAACTCGTCTCTGTCCGATCTGCACCGGAAATGGGATCCTACGCTACTTTTTCTGCTTTGGATTTAACTATAAATCTAGTCTTTTTGAGTTTTATGTTTTTGTTTGGTTTTAACCTTACGCTCTATAGTTGGTAATCTAAAGAAAGAAACAACTAAAATGCAGATAAACATGGTTTAATCATATTATGCCGGACTGCTCTGAGCATGACCCATGATTACGTCAGAGAAGCAGTCTAAAGAATAAAATGTAAAAAGCATAAACATTGTCTCACAAGTCATAAAGCATTTTTTACAGATGTGTATTAGCATTCTTTAGTGAGTTAAGGATAGAAATAAGTAGTTTTAGTACCATGATTACATTATTTATGGACACCCGGATGTATATCTATTCGCGCATGTGCAGAACGGATCGTGCTTCAGGGACGGATCGGGTAGTGACACACCCTTCTCTTCACTGACAGCATCGTATCCAGCAGGGATGGGGGGCAGAGCGGGCACAAGGATGTTTGTAATTAGGAAAAGAAAGTGTTGTCTGACTAGCTAGCTGTATATTACAGATTCTTTACTAATCATAAAGGCGAATAAATAAGTAAACTTCTAAATGTTAGTTAATATGTGAGCAATATTAACCTCAGCATAATAATAATGCAGATAATGGGGAATTTAGAAGTGGGTATATGCAATGCTGATTGAAAAATAAGTGGGTATACGCCATATACCCGCATATACCCTTGACTATACCACTGCCGCTACCACCTGAGCCATTATTTCCTGTCATAAATATCCCACTGATCAGGTCCTATTAAGGAAATATTTGCAGTTTATATCATGGGTTCCTCTGTTAATGTCCTGTAGGCCGTCCTGCCTTCTCTACCACTGGATCACGTTCTGTTCCTGATGTTTGCTTGTCTGATTATTTGGGTTGGACGTCCCCTCCTGCTGGCATCAGGCCAGGCTTAGTAGGAGGCCCTCTCCCCTCATGACTCTGTGCTGCTCTTCTATACTGCTTCATTTTAGGACGGATCCTGGTGGGCTCAGATCCTACACCTGCGACACGGCATTTTTTAAATGCTTCAGACGACCGGCTATTTCCCTTTGGTTTCTATTTCACCCCTAGCAATAATATGCCATTGTCACGTTCCCTTTCCATGACGTCCCTGAGTGGACTGTTTCCAGCCTGGGAGGAAGATGAGCTGCCTGTGGAGGACCTGCTGCTATTTGAAGTGGCTTGGGAGGTCACCAACAAAGGTCAGGCACGCTAGTCAACTATTGTTGCTTTTTAACATGTTGACAGTTTTTACTGTAAAAACAGGCTTCCTTAAAATAAACCTTAGTGCATCTTCCCAGTTATTCATATTTCTTCCACAAATATTCTGCAAAGGGTTTGAGATTAGAGACTGCGTTAGTTTGACAAAAAAAAGCTCTTTCAATAAGAAGGACTTTTCTGGCAAATTAGTGAGTGAACTTGTGGCAAAGCAGTAACGGCTCATCAATTTGACTCTGCCGTAACTGACTTTGAGTTTTGTTTACATAAAAATGAATCTTTGCTCCTCAAAGAGTAAATATTGCTCCAGAGAGCACAGTGTCTACTCCCTCTGTAGAGTTAACCTCTGTAGATAATTGTTAGAGCCCTGCTCTATGTGTTACTTAAAAGCCAGAAAAATACCAAAACTCTAAGAAATATTGAGAATGTCTGCAAGAGAAAATATCTTTGTCGTAAGTGAAACTGAAAGTGAGGTGGAGAATGGATGGAAATCTGAGAGCTGGGATCATTAGCAGTAGCAGGAACTTTGCAACAAGCTGTCTACATTTAAAAAATAGCTAAAACCTCAAGGAACCTCAGGACCAGAAGAATGAGAGAAGTGAGACACAGAGAAGCATAGCAGAGCTGGAGGAATACAACATGGAGGTGAAAAATGTGCTGCCAAAGCCAACAGATGCAGAAATAATGTCCTGATCTTCTGGCTGCCCAAAGACAAAAATTATCCAAGACTTGTTGGATCAATTCCTAAAAAACAGACCTGATCTAGAAACCCAGAAAGCCCAAAGACTGGGAAGTGCATATGTACAGGAGCTAGACCGGTTCCTGAAGGGTTTGTGTTAGTATTTAGTCAGTCACCAATAGTGCAAGTTCTCCCACTCAAAAAGATGAGAGAGGCCGGTAATTTTCATCATAGATATACCTCAACTATGAGAGACAAAATGAGAAAAAAAAAATCCAGAAAATCACATTGTCTGATTTTTAAAGAATTTATTTGCAAGATATGGTGGAAAATAAGTATTTGGTCAGTTACAAACAAGCAAGATTTCTGGCTCTCACAGACCTGTAACTTCTTCTGTAAGAGGCTCCTCTGTCCTCCACTCGTTACCTTCATTAATGGCACCTGTTTGAACCCGTTATCAGTATAAAAGACACCTGTCCACAACCTCAAACAGTCACACTCTAAACTCCACCATGGCCAAAACTAGAGAGCTGTCAAAGGACACCCGAAACAAAATTATAGACCTGCACCAGGCTGGGAAGTCTGAATCTGCAATAGGTAAACAGCTTGGTGTGAAGAAATCAACTGTGGGATCAATTATTAGAAAATGGAAAACATACAAGACCACTGATAATCTTCCTCGATCTGGGGCTCCACGCAAGATCTCACCCCGTGGGGTCAAAATGATCACAAGAACGGTGAGTAAAAATCCCAGAACCACACGGGGGGACCTAGTGAATGACCTGCAGAGAGCTGGGACCAAAGTAACAAAGGCTACCATCAGTAACACACTACGCCGCCAGGGACTCAAATCCTGCAGTGCCAGACGTGTCCCCCTGCTTAAGCCAGTACATGTCAAGGCCCGTCTGAAGTTTGCTAGAGAGCATTTGGATGATCCAGACGATGACTGGGAGAATATCATATGGTCAGATGAAACCAAAATAGAACTTTTTGGTAAAAACTCTACTCGTCGTGTTTGGAGGAGAGAGAATGCTGAGTTGCATCCAAAGAACACCATACCTACAGTGAAGCATGGGGGTGGAAACATCATGCTTTGGGTCTGTTTTTCTGCTAAGGGACCAGGACGACTGATCTGTGCGAAGGAAAGAATGAATGGGGCCATGTATCGTCAAATTTTGAGTGAAAACCTCCTTCCATCAGCAAGGGCATTGAAGATGAAACGTGGCTGGGTCTTTCAGCATGACAATGATCCCAAACACATCGCCCGGGTAACGAAGGAGTGGCTTCGTAAGAAGCATTTCAAGGTCCTGGAGTGGCCTAGCCAGTCTCCAGATCTCAACCCCATAGAAAATCTTTGGAGGGAGTTGAAAGTCCGTGTTGCCCAGCGACAGCCCCAGAACATCACTGCTCTAGAGGAGATCTGCATGGAGGAATGGGCCAAAATGCCAGCAACAGTGTGTGAAAACCTTGTGAAGACTTACAGAAAACGTTTGATCTTTGTCATTGCCAGCAAAGGGTATATAACAAAGTATTGAGATGAACTTTTGTTATTGACCAAATACTTATTTTCCACCATATTATGCAAATAAATTCTTTAAAAATCAGACAATGTGATTTTCTGGATTTTTTTTTCTCATTTTGTCTCTCATAGTTGAGGTATATCTATGATGAAAATTACCGGTCTCTCTCATCTTTTTAAGTGGGAGAACTTGCACTATTGGTGGCTGACTAAATACTTTTTTGCCCCACTGTATATATATATGTATTCTGAAAAGAAATTATGCAACCGTTTTTGGCATTTGCTTATATTAAATATTGCTCATATTTAGTTACCTTAATACAATTGTTTCATGTTAGCAGGGTAGGACATAAAACAATTGTGTTAATGTAACCAAATATAATTGAATTAATGCCAAAAACGGCTGCATCATTTTGTTCAGTGTACATATATATGCATATGTATAACTATATATCCAAATAAAGTGATAGTGATGTTGTGCAAAAACAGTGCAAAGAATGAATAAATGTCAGTTACAGGGGAGGGGGGGTCCCTGAATCACTTGAGGGAGGCGTTATAGAGATTGATGACCAAAGGCAGGAATGATTTCCTGTGGCGCTCTGTGGTGCATCTGGGTAGGAGGAGTCTTCTGCTGAAGGAGCTCATCTGCTGGACCAGTGTGTCATGGAGAGGATGTGAGTCATTGTCTAAGATGGACTGAAGTCTGGAAAGCATCCTGCTCTCTGCCAAGGTGTCCAGAGAGGACACTGTGACGTTGTCCAGCTCCTTCCCCACAACATCACCGGCCCTCCTGATCAGTTTGTTCAGTCTGTTGTTGTCAGCGACCCTCAGCCCACTGCCCCAGCATGTGGCACGTTACTTTGAAAAAGTAATTAGTTATAGTTACTAGTTACTTCTCCCAAAAAGTAACTGAGTTAGTAACTGAGTTACTCCACAATAAAAGTAACTAGTTACTAGTAAAAGTAACTACTGCGTTACTTTTGCGAGTGTATGAAATTAATAACTGGGGATGTCTAATTCTGAAATCCTGTGTTTGGGTTGTTATAGATACTGCAACATGTAGCTATATCTATCTATTCCATCCATCCATCCATCCATCCATCCATCCATCCATCCATCCATCCATGCATCCATCCATCCATCCATCCATCCATCCATCCATCCATCCATATTTCTCTCTTTTTCCATATAGGCTAATGATCGTTCACGCTCTCTGTAGTCCCCCCGGTGGCGCAAGCACAGGCCGGCTGTTATGCGCCTCTAGCGAGCATGCGCGTTTCCTGTCGCTTGTGCGATGCAGGGGAAACCGTACCTGACGGGGAAACGCAGCTCGACGTAACACCAGTATTTCCACCTGGAAAGCGCTGTTTTGCCGCTGGAGTCCTCCTCACTCTCCATCCTCCCCTCTCTCATGACGCGTGCACGAGTCCTATCATGAAAAAAGGTTACTTGTTCGACCTGAGTAACGCGCAGTAACGGGGTGTCGGCAGTTGTAACGGCGTTATAGTTACAGTAAGAGTAATAATTTTTATTACTCGTTACTAAAAAAGGTAGCGGCGTTAGTAACGCCGTTACTTTCAAAACAGTTACTCCCATCACTGCTTATACTCCTCCACAGTGTCAACAGGAACCCCCTGGATGGAAACAGGGGTCACAGGTGTTTTTGTCCTCCTCAGATCCACTATTAGCTCCTTAGTCTTTGTCACGTTGAGCTGTAGGTGGTTCAGCTCATTTCAAGTGACAAAATTGCACACCACAGTCCCGTATTCACTCTCCTCACCCTTTTCAATGCAGCCAACAATTGCTGAGTCATCAGAAAACTTCTGAAAGTGGCAGGACTCAGAGCAATAGTTGAAGTTCGAGGGGAAAAGGGTGAAGAGGAAGGGGGAGAGGACAGTCCCCTAAGGGGCCCCAGTGTTGCTGACCACCCTGTCAGACACACAGTTCTGTGGGCGTACATAATGTGGTCTGCCCTTCAGGTAATCAACAATCTAGGACACGATGGGGGTCTCCACCTGCATCGCAGTCATCTTCTCAACTAGTAGAGCCGGGCGGATGGTGTTGAAGGCGCTGGAGAAATCAAAGAACATGATTCTCACTGTTCTCGCCGACTTGTCCAGATGATTGTAGACTCTGTTCAGCAGGAAGATGATGCTGTCCTCAACTCCCAGGCGGGGCTGGTAGGCGAACTGTAGGGAATCAGTGAAGGGCCTGACCATGGGCCTTAGCTTCTCCAGGACTAGCCTCTCAAACGTCTTCATGATATGGGACGTCAGTGCCACTGGTCTGTAGTCATGAGGGTCGCTAGGGCGTGGCGTCTTTGGCACACGAACGAGGCAGGACGTCTTCCACAGCACGGGTACTCTCTGGAGGAGCATGCTCAGGCTGAAGACTAGACTAAGTATTCCACACAGCTGATAGGAACAAGCTTTTAGCACCCTGGGGAGTACACCATCGGTGCCTGCAGCTTTGCTGGAGTGGAGTTTGGTTAGCTGTCTTTTCACCAGGTCAGGAGTGAAGGACACTGTAGAGGTAACAGTAGGGGGAGGGGTGAGGTCTTCAGGTTGTGGAGGACATGATGTGAAGCAGGGGGGAGGGGTGGAGTCCGTGGATGTGGAATGAGATGGTGAAGAGCAGACGGGGGTCTTTAAGGAGGAGGAGTGGAGGAAGGTGGAGTGGTTGTTGAAGGGAAGCCAGCAGCAGAGGGTTGTGGGGGATCGGCCAAAATATCAAACCTATTGAAAAATAGGTCCACACACCCTTTGTTGGTCTGAAGTTAATTCTCCAGCTTTCTCCTGTATTTGTCTTTAGCCTCCTTGATTTTACATCTAAGTACCCCCTTCACTCTCCTCTCCTCCTCACGGTTGCCATCTCTGAACGCCCTCTTCTTCTCATTCAGGATGGCCTTTATGTCCTTGGTGATCCAAGGTTTATTGTTAGCACAACAGGTGACAGTCCGAGCTGGAACATTGCAGTCCACACAGAAGTTGATATAGTCCGTGATGCACTCTGTGAGCCCATTGAGGTCCGCCCTGTGGGGCTCACAGGGTGCAGGCCAGTCAGTCACTTCAAAGCAGGCCTGCAGTGCCTCATAAGCCTCCTCCGACCACCTCCTCACAGTTCTTGTGGTCGTAGGCTTCCTCTTCACCAGAGGCACATAACAGGGTTTGAGATGAACCAGGTTGTGATCTGACCCAGAGGGGGGAAAGAAGAGGAGATGTATGCTTCTTTAATGTTAGCATACATCAGGTCCAGGGTCTTCTCATCTCTGGTAGGGCAGCTCACATATTGTTTGAAGGTCGGCAGAACTTTGTTCATGGTGACATAGTTAAAGTCTTCTGACATGATAATGAGGGTATTAGGATGTTGGGTCTGTAGTTCAGAGATGATATTATGAATGGTGCTGCAGGCAGATGTTGGGTTTGCAGAAGGAGGGATGTACAGGACAACAGCGATGACATGCGGGATCTCTCTGGGCAGCTGATATGGACGGAGTCCAACTGCCAGCAGTTCAACATCCAGGCAAAAGAGCTGTTTTTTAATGGTGATGTGACCCGGGTAACACCTTTGGCTGTTTACTAGACTGGCAAGCCCCCCTCTTTTACCTTACCACTCATAGAGTCCCGGTCGGCCCAGACGGTATGAGAGCCATCCACGGAGACAATCAGGTCTGTAATGTCTTTGTGCAGCCATGTCTCAGTGAAACGACTGTACTCCTGGTACTCCGGTTGGTTCCGCGTTAGTGCCGTTAGCTCGTCCATCTTGTTTGCTAATTGACCGCACATTTCTCATAACAACAGAGGGGAGACACCACTTAAAAAAACAAGAGCAATCAAAAAGGATAAAAGTAAGAAAGTTAAAAAGCAAACTGAAGCGGTGTAACTGCAGCATGCTGCTTTTCACACATGAGCATAAACAACAACATAAAACAACATAAATAACAACATAAAAAGGGCAAAGGCCGCTAAAAGAGCGTCCTGAGGAGGTTTTGATATAGCCTGTCTGCCAAATCTGAGAGTTTTCCTGCACAAACGACAAAAAAATGCTCCGGGGAGCTTATTCCTAATATTTTATTTTTAAACAAAGAACAATATGGACCTTTAAATGTGTTGAGGTAACAATGAGACTGTTAGGAAAAGGCCTAGAAAGAATTACCAGAAATTGGGGCGGAGAAAGGATTCCAAGGAATCAAATGGATAACAATCATGAAATAAATATTTCTGATGAAAAAAACTGACACATTGGATTTCTGTTTCAGCAAAACCAAAAACCTGTTTTGGTCTTTGTCCTGTGTCCATAGTTTGTCCAACAGCTTGAATTGTCTAAAAAGTCAAATTTCATATGAATAAAATGTAATTATCATTTTGGGGGTTTGTGAGATCTATCGTAATTCTCAGTAATTCATTTCTATTCTGCTTATTTCTATTGCGCCAATTCACAACACATGTCATCTGAAGGCACTTTATAGGAACAACTCAACCAGATCATCCAGTCAAACTGAATGAAAGTTTTCGATCGAATGCCGCTCACACTTTGATGATTTAGCCAGCATATGCCGATGTACGAAGTATGCTGGAATATGGCGGGAAATTTTGAGCGCTCAAAATTTACCGCCATATGCCAGCGTCTGCAATCCGTGGTCCATCAGTTCCAGGTCAGTTATCTGATGGTTGACATACGTTCAGTGTCAGTTCCTCATCAGTCGTGGCGTCTAGCTTATCCTAAACCTCTGAGTAACTTGTGCATAACTTCTGCGTAACTTATCTAGAACTTCTCTCCAAAGCACATCAACATATCTGGCGTGTTCCAGACGAGCACTGAACGTGTTTCTAACTTCCAGCTACTGTATAATGGCGCATTGGCAGCGTTTTGGTATAAAGGGGGTTCACAGGAGGAAATCGTCAGTTCTCCTCCAGACTTCATCCCCATCATAGGGTGAGCCAGAAGGTGAGTGTGATGGATCGTCCCTGCATTTACACCCACCACCAACAACCTTCCTAGCAGACATGACGCTCGATCTGCTGCCACTAAAAACCTTCTTTACGTCTTTTATTTATTATTTTTATTAATTCTTATATTTTTTGTCGAGCGGTAAACAGCAGCTAGGTTAATACCACGATCAAAGAAATCTTTTTCAGGAGGCCATGCGCCTCCGGGTGCAACGCTGCCACCCTCAGGACACTGTGCATCTTTTCGTGGGCATTACGCTGCTGTGCGTTATGCAGAAGTTAGGCTGTCGTTGGACAGAAGTTCTGGACTCGTTAATAATACTTTATGTTTACACCCAGAATAGAAAAATACATACAAAGTTCAGTGTATGCCAGCGTTTTGGGAGATTCTGGGACATCAGGCAGATGCTAGATAAATCAGCAAGGTGCGACAGGGGCTTAAGGAAAACCAACTGATTGCATCGAATGATTGACTCTCCAGCAATCACTCTGTAGCTATAGAAGTTGGACTTTTCTGTTGCTGTGAGTTGAATGAATTGGGTGTATCATCACTGGCTGGTGCTGTTACATCGACAGGAAACAGTCTGTAGCAACATAACTTTTTTAATTGTTTTGTTTTTGTAATTGGTTTATTTACAGTTGGAGGAATTTACACTGTTATCCAGTCTAAGGCTAAAGTCACGGTAGACGAATGGGGGGAGAACTACTTCATGATGGGACCATACTTTGAACACAACTTCAAGACACAAGTGGAAGGCTGTGTTCCACCCAACGCTGCCATCCAGAAGGCAATGGATGCTCTGACCAACAATGGCTGCCAGGTGGGTGTGTCTTCACACAGTACAGTGTCCTTGGGTTGGGCATCTTCAAAGGCAATTTAACTGAAATGTATTACTATTTGGAGTAGTTACGGCAATAAGTATATATATAAGAGAAAATTATTTTTTATTTCATAATTGTCAATATAAATAGAAAGAAGATAATTTTCTAAAAACTTCTGTTTCTTGAAAATATTCTTCAATTGTCTTGTACGTATATATATATATATATATATATGTATATGTATATATATATATATATATATATATATATGTATATGTATATATATATATATATATATATATATATACGTATATATAGACGTATATATATGTATATATATATATACATATATATATAAAACAACAATACTAAATCATCATTACCAGACCATCCCTACATATTGTGCTCACCATGTGGGGTCATTCTTTACTAAAGTAACCAAACATGTTTTTTTTTGTTTTTTTTCAACCAGTACAATAGAATCATAAATAACTACTGACTGCTCCACAGATTATAACTGAAAATCGATCTGTCTATGGTTATAATTTTGTATAGAGATGATAATCTTAAGCAGGAGAGTCTGGCCTGTTTGAACTGTATCCATGTTTTTTCTTTAAATCTTAATGCATATTTAATTTTCCTACTGCTGTGACAACTTCATTTAAACATGTTATACTCATGTTAAATGCTACTTCATCTGGACAGTTTCACCATTTATTGGTCACCATATGACAAATAAATGTAGTATTTAATCCAAACTCTTGTGCCACATTGAGAACCCTATATTCAGCAAATATAACCATGAATCTTAAACCCTTAATTCTCAGATTTTCACTGCTTCAGTATATATAATTCATCTGGATGATATTTTACTTTGTGTTTTAATGACAATAAATATTGTTTTACTACCAAATATTGCCAATTACAATAATTAAAAGTGGCAAATTTGTTTACGTTTAAATGTTAGCTAAGACAGCACACAGGTTTCATTATTCGTATGGTGAAAGTTACGCTATAAACAGTCATTTAGAAGTTGAAGTTGTTGGAGTTCGAAGATATTTTTGTCTTCTGCTGGGGCCTCTAAGGGGAGATGATGCAAATCTGAACTTTTTGATCAGACTGAAATCTGACTTTAAATTAAGGCAGAAGCCGAATCACCACAGTTAAGAAATAAATTAGCTTATGACATCAAGACCTGCTGTGTAAAAGTGGCATAAACCTTCTCCAGTTTTACTGTTTAATAAGATTTTAAAACTGGTGAACATTAGTGCCTGTAGGTAAATTCTGAAAAAACAAGGTTTTAAACACAATGACATCTTGTCATATTCCTTCTTGGGCTTTTCTGTCCGCTGCTTCAGGTTCATTTTGGCCGCTGGCTGATTGAGGGCAGCCCGTATGTCATCCTGTTCGACATCTGCTCTGCAGCGTGGAACCTGGACAGATGGAAGGGGGACTTATGGGAGACCTGCCATATTGGTTTGCCATATCATGACCGGGAGGCCAACGACTCACTCCTTCTGGGCTCATTAATTGCCTGGTTCTTCAAAGAGGTTTGTTGATTTTAGATCTCACTTCAGTGGAAAAAGGTCTCCACCTGTTTTTCAGACGTGTCAATGTATGATTTAACAACCCGTGATCATCTAACATCTGTTTGGTTTATGCTTGTTAGCTCACAGACACACTTGGAGACAAGCCCAATGTCATTGGTCACTTCCACGAGTGGCAGGCAGGGCCTGGGCTTATTCTGTCTCGCTCCCGCAACATTCCTATGGCAACAGTCTTTACTACCCATGCAACTCTGCTTGGAAGATATCTCTGTGCTGGGAATGTTGACTTTTACAACAACTTGGATAAGGTAAGAGTCCCTGTCCTTGGAGACAGGAGCAACATCAGTATGGGTATGGGGGATATTGGGCACTCTATTCACACCTAAAGCAGAAAGAGGAGCAAAAACGCGCGTGCTGCTTCAGTTTTGATGCTTGTACAAGTTAAATTCTTACGCGTGGCTGAAGCATCTTTGTATCACATTTTGGTTGTGGTTTAGAGGACCCAAATGCAGAGGCAGTGAGGCTGAGGTGATTTCTTGTAGTTTTAATGCAAACACTAATAACTGAGGCAAAATCCAAAAATCCAACTAAAAAAGTAACACAGACCAGAACCATGGAGACATCAGGGGGAAACACGCACGAGGAGCCAGGTAGAGACGAATTTAGAAGACAACAGCGACGACAGAACCAGCAACAACAAGGAACCAACAAGGAGTGCAGCAGAGAGAGAGTATATATAGCTGACTGAGACAAAGGCAGGGCTAACAAGCTGATAAGGAGCAGGTGTGAGAGGAGACAACGAGGGAGCCAAGGGGAAAGGAACACACACACAAGAGGACAACAGAGGACAACAACAGAAAAACCTGAGAACTAACATAAATCTAGAAACTACAACAAAATAGGAATTAAACCAATACCCTATCCTTTCTTTGCCTGGAACTAAGTCCCAGCTGATGACGGCTCCTCCGTCACAATCCCCAGCAATGATGAAAACACCCTCTGTGTGCAGACTGGAGCTCAGAGATAGCCTGGTATAGAGTCTTCATGGCCTCTTTAGTGTTAGCACTGGGGGGCACATAAACAGCAGTGATTCTAACCATACTGAACTCTCTGGGCAGATAGAACGGTCTGCAGGTAACAGTCAGAAACTCCATGTCAGTAGAGCGTGGAGGTTTCGTGGGGATTCGTCCTTAGCTTTGCAGTTAGCCCCACTCTGCAGCCTCGCTTTTTCCGTTTCATGCATCTCTTCCTTCAGCAGTTACGTTCCTCTGTTTTTTTGTTGAGATCTGTCCGTAGCACTCTGCAGCTTTTTAAATGGTCAAAAATGTCTGAATGTAACACTAGATGTCCCGGAGAATTTCAGTTTTCCTGCAAGCCCCCCTCCCCTCTTCAAGTTTGTGTATTCACTCTACCTTGCTAACTGTCCTTGTTGTAATGCAAATAACCTGTGATGTGACCAGCCCTTCTACATGAGACTGGATAAAGGCTGAAACAAACTGGCATCAGAACAAGAGCATGTTCCAAACACTTTTCATTACCTGCCACTGCAATATTAGACCTTTTTGCAGGAATATCTTGATAAGTCATATCTAAATCTTTTATTTAGGCAAACCTATTGAACAACCAGATACCATACAGGTCCTAGTTCCTGAGCTGAGAACAGGTCATAGCCATGCTTTTTCAACAAGGCAAGGCAGAGCCTATTTATATTGTCCATTCACCAACAGACTCATTTATATTGCAAAGCTCACTGTGTGAAAGAAAGAACAACTTCGAGAATAATTGTATGTTGTCTTGTCTTGCCTTTTCACGTCATACAACATTTCAGCTTAGAGAATGACAAACAGTATGATTTCAGTATGGCAGTAACATTGATTTCGCCCAAGGAAAAGCACTACATATGAAGCTACAATTTTCCCTTTTAGCAGTTTTTACAAACCCAAGGTGAGTCATTCCCGCATTTGTTACAGGTATACTTTGTACAGTGCACACAACGCTCAGTGCTGTGGTTCCTGTTGCAGAGATTGCACACCTGGCTTGCTTATAATAACAATGAAAAACTCTCAAAAAATAGTTTAGCACATATTCTGTAAGTAAGAGTTGTAGTATGAACTAGATGATGTTATTTATGTGTGCCATAAGTTTGGTGGCACTACAATGATCTATAGTGTAATTATTTGCTATTATATGCTTATAATAACAAAGAAAAAATCACCAAAAATACTTTTTGGCCAATCTTCCCAAAGTAAGAGTTGTAGTCTGATCCAGATGAGGTTATCTGTGTCACGATGTTTCAAAGTTCTGACCCAAAAATGCAGAAAACCGAACAGAGAGACCAGGAGAAAGGTTTAACGGGTTTATTGAAGAAGTAAACAGGGGGAGAAGCGTTACTCAGAACACTGCTCAACCGGATCTGCAAAGTGAGGGGAAGACAAAGCGGTTAGTTCAGGCTCAGTGGGGAATTTGACTCGTTAAACTTGGAGAAGAGGTTTTGGTGGCCGACTCACGTCTCCAGTGAAGTAGTTATGTCCTTGACTCCTGTCTGTGTGCTGTGGTTCCAGTGTCTGCATGATCCGGTGGAGGGCGGAACATGTTTTACCCAGAATGCGGTTTATTGTTGGAGAACGGAGATACTGACTGCCACTCAGATTTCCTGTGAGACTTGAACGGGTTGTTGTGGAGAGTAATCCCTTTCTCAGTCAAAGCTCAAACGATCTCTTGGGGAAAGTGGATCCAAACCTCCTGTTTGAATGCCAGCTCAGGCCCCGTCCACACGAAGCCGAACCCTGGCCTAAACGCACAAATTTTTCACCAAACCAGCCTCTCATCCACACGAAGCCGGCGTTTCGGGGGTCTGTAAACGATCTTTTTTTTATTCAGCCTTCAGAGTGGGAAGATTTTGAAACGCCGTTTTCGTGTTTCCATCTTTAAGCTCTAACCGCATTTTTTTTTACACGCATGCGTCATAGCGTTGCCTCTAAACACGCATGCACGACACAGTATCACAACAACAATGGCGCCGTACTGTGTTGAATGGTTGCTGCTAATGCTACTCACCCTGCTGTCGGGCTTACAACAGAATCTTCTTCTTCTGGAATATCTCCAGGAAGAACAGAGCAATATCGACCACATAGTTCAGCACCTGAATTTGACTGAACCACGAAAATGGACCCACAGGGCAACCATGTATAAATATTAGTGCGCATGCCCAACATTTCGTCGCCTATTTTTGCTTTGGCACCACAGCGCCACTTACAGGCCTGGCATACATTTTGCAGCGTTTTCATGCATTCGTGTGGACGATCACATTTATTTAACGTCTCCGTCTTTACGACAAACGTTCTGGAAAATATTAGCGTTTCGTGTTCGTTTTGACTTCGTGTGGACGGGGCCTCAGTTTGAAGCTCAGTTTATCTTTCCAGGTTGTGAAGGTCCGAGAGATCCAGTTAGCAGGACAACTTCCTGCCAAGAGGCAAAGACAAAACAAAGTTAAACTCAGGTTGACAAAAAACTCAGCTTGACTCAGCAAAAATCTCAGCTTGGCTAGAGTACCCTAAACTGGCAAAAACTTTGGCGTCGAAGTAGTGGCAGTCAGCAGCTTAAGCACACTCTGTTTAATGAGGAAAACATCTGCAGGTGTGTGAGGAGGTGGACCAGAACCAGGCGCCTCCTGGTGGATGAAGGGAGACAAACACAGAAACACAAACACAAAACAGGAGTCCTGACAATCTGTGTATCCTACAAGTTTGAAGGCAGTACAATGGTCTATAGTGTAGTCATTGCTGATTTTATACTTATTCTAATAATAATAAAATAGAGTTGCCATTTGTCATTTATGCTTTGGAAATTCCTCAGAAAAGTATTATTTTCGAATCCAATAAATGTGATAATAATCCACCTCTACTTGGTGACGCTTCTGAATATTTATCTCTGATTATTTTGCAACTTGCAGACGATCCCTAAAAGCATTTTTGGAGCAGTGAGCGCAGCATAGGGTCCCATGTACTTCTCCGAGCACGATAGGAGACTCGTTTTAAGGAAACCATGGTTGTAGCTCACTGTCTGCCTTGCTGTGGTTGCGGACAGATGTCTGTTTTGTAGAATAAATCATCTGCCGACGAGTTATTAATCAGGAAAAGCCGAATCTGTGAACATATTGCCAACTTTACTGCAGTTTCATGATGCTGTCTGCATGTCTGCAGCGGAGGAGAAAGGAGAGAGAGAGAGAGGAGAGATTGCTTGAGTTATATTTCCCCCAAATAAATAATGGTCATTATTGTATAAATGGTCATTATTGTACAAATATTCTTGCTTTCTACAGCGTTCCAGCTAATGCAGCTATTTGCATTGTACAGATCAGTTATCGTCTGTTCGCTGCGCTGGTGACTCCGCTGAAATCATCCCAGTGATGGCGACACTGATGACGTAGACCTAGTTATATTTAATTACAAATATGATTCCCCCCCCCCCCCCCCCCCCCCCCCCTGCTCTCAGGTAAAACACTCTCAAAGAGAGAGACTTTAGCTAAAACCAAAAATGAAAGGCCTCAGCAGATGGCCGCTCACACTGAGCCTGGTTCTGCTGGAGGTTTCTTCCTGTTAAAAGGGAGTTTTTCCTCTCCACTGTCGCTACAAGCATGCTTAGAGTGAGGGATTGTATTTGAGTCAATGAGCCGATGCAATCAACTGGTTTTCCATAGATAGAAAACTTTGAATCAATCTGACTGGGTGATCTGGTGAACTGTAAAGTGCCTTGAGATGACGAGTGTTATGAATTAGCGCTATAGAAATAAACTGAAATAAATTGAATTCTCCAGCAACAGCGCTAATGTAACATTTACATCTGAAAAGGGATTCATGAGTTGTGAAGCACAGTTGGGGGGACCGGATGCTGACAAAGATTATCGTATCTCTGGGATTGTCAGGATTAGATTGTGGTTTGAGGACCCAAATGCAGGAGCAGGGAGGCAGAGGTGAGTTTCTTGTTGATTTAATGAAGGTAAACAGACAGCTGAGGCAGGAATCCAAATATCCAAAAATCAAACATGAAAAAAAGTCAAACAAACCAGAAACCATGGAGACATTTGGGGGAAACATCACGATGAGGAAGAAACAGTTAGACGGAGTTGGAGGCAGTTAGACGAGGAACCAGCACTGAGGAACTGGATAAGGAGTGCATTTATGGGAGACTGAACAAAGAGAGGACTAACGAGCAGATTGTGAGCAGGTGTGAACAGAGCAGACTGGAAAGGAGCTTGCGAAAAAAGGGAACACAAGAGGGCAGCAGAAGGCAACAGATAAAAACCTGAAAAATAACCAGAGAACACAACAAAATAAGAATTAAACAACTAAAACTAGAAATCATGGAGCAAAGTAAAACTGAAAACTCCAAAGAAAACATAACGGAACCAAGACCGTGACAGGGATTTCTAGTGTTAATTGTCGATTATAGATGCTGGTTTGAAGTCTAGTTTCTATAGTTTTAAGCAACATATTCTGTGAAATTGTCAAGAGAAGCTGTTCTTGGCCACTGCCTTGGAGCGCTGCCATGGTAACACACTCCCCTCCTCAGACAGACATTAAAAGCCAACACACACCAAACCCCATTGAGTCCCCAATGTCAAGGTTAATGGATTTTAGTAGAAGACCCAAATAGAGAGATGGAACCTGGAGGTAGATGGTAACTGAAGCATAAATTCATACAAGTATGGAACTCAGGAAACTTGTCCTGTGACAGTTTTGCGACCTGTCCAGGGTGATGGATGGATGGATGGATGGATGGATGGATGGTTGCTTGGATGAAACACAGGAACCAAAACTAGGAGCTACTTGGGGAGAAACATACATAAAGAATGAAGAGAATCCAGCATTAAGGAACTGCAGAGGAGGAGTATATATGGGAGACAGAACCATTGAGCAATCAGCTATTAAAACTAATAATTGCAAACTATAGAATGGCCGAGGGGAGAACTAGAGGATAAGCGGAAGGACTGGAGATAATTTCATATAACTATGAAGCCATGGAAAACAACAGAAAGAATAACTAAAACTAAATCAAGGAATAAATAAATACCAAAAACTAGATAACTGAACGAAATAACAAGGAAGAAAAAGAAAAAAATCTAAATAATATAAATCTTGACAACAAAACAGTATAACATAAATTAAAGGACAACTGAGAACCAGAATGAAAACCTAAACAGACTAAAAAGTCCAGAAAAGCAGATCATGAAATCCATGGTGGTTGAAATACGTGGTTCTGTTTTCCACTGTGCTTTGAACCCAGCACTCTCATCGTATGTATTCAACCAGAAATACATTTTTATACACAGACATAAAATCTTATACATTACATTTTTTGAAATAATTGTACTTGAATTGTTCCAGTTTCATGTAATCTTTTTTACAATACTGAGAACTGTAATATGATGTGGCATCATTTGTTACACCACCAAGCAGAGGTGGGGACTCGAGCTTGTGACTCGTACTCGAGTCGCACTTAAGTTGCATATTTAATGACTTCGGACTCGACTTAGACTTGTATTTGAGGGACTTCAGACCTGACCGAGACTCGCGATTTCCGACTTGTGAACAATATTTTATTTTTTAAGTGTTTTTTGTTTTACTAACTTGACTGATCGCCGCTCGCCTTACCCGCATACAGCAGAGGTTAAAAAAAAAAATGGCAGAGGGGCTGTCAAACAGTCATGTAGCACTGATGTCACTGACGCAACGCTACGTGACAACGCTACGTGACATATAAGCATGTATTTTTCACTTACCAGTTCAAGATAATGATCATTCCATAGATATAATAGCGACCTTTAAGCTATACCGTCTCAGTGAAGGAGATGAAAACACAAGGAGAAACAAGCAAGCACGCAAATTATTGAAATTCTTTTTATTAATCATGTGATTAGAATTAATTGTGCGATTAATTTAAATTAATATTGCAACTGGCCTACTCTAGACTTGACTTGGACTTGCAAAAAATGACTTGTGAATATGTCTGCCACCAAGAAGGTGGGAAAGGTGCAGATTGGGATGGAGGCCTCTGGGCGCTCTGATTGGTCTTTATCAAAGACAGTCCTGGAACATGTAGGAAGCCGTCAGGTAAACTTCACAAGCAGCTTGAAAATGTTATTTTATCATTAAAAAAAACACCAAACAATTTGAGCTTTTGTAGATGAATTTGATGAGCTGCAAATTCACATTTAGTGTCATTTTTCTCAGAAGGTGAATTAGCTTCTACTGTATCTAAAGGTAAACCAGTGTCCCAGTTACTGGGAATGGGACTGATCAATCTACCCCTCAATGTCTAAAAATACTTTGAGAGCAAGTTTGGCTGTGGAATTTGGGTGAAGCCGAAGATGCATAAAGAATAGATTTGACCAAGGTTATATAACATTAAATGTGAAAGTTTTCCATCAAACATATACGCTGGCTTGCTCCAAACAGTAGTTTAGCTGCAATTAATAAATTAAGCTGCTTTCCTCATATTAATATCTTTAAAACAGCAACTGTTCAAATAAAAGTCCCATAAATCTGACCCTTCAAATAATTATTTGATAATTTTCTAATTTTTCAAACTTGTATTCAGAGGATTAGCTGTCCATACAGATTTTGGTATTAAAGTTTGGCTGGTTTAACTGGGTCTTACAGAACCAATTTGAATTGGTATGAACCTTGAACTGGTCACTGTGTATTTGCTCATATTTTCAGAAATGTTTCTGATTTTGTTTTTTTTAGTTTTTTTTACATCATTTCAATAAACAGCTTTCTGTAAGGAAAGTTTTAGAAATCACCACTGTGCTGTTGATAGAAACACACCCTTAGCAGCTATTAGATCTATTTGCACATTGAAAGGTTTTGGTATTTTACAACCATTTAGAGCATGATTAGTCATTTTGAACGGCTTTTGGTCGACTTGCTGTGATGCGTTTAATTGGGCCCACTGCTCACTTCCTAAAAGGTCAGCGCAGAGCTGACGATTGCTTACCTGCTGAATGGATAATTGACAGATGACCTCCAGTCTACGGGTGCTTCTATGATTCTAGTCACTAAATAACATTAATTCATTTTTTTTTAATACTGTCATTTTAAGACAAGCGGCTTCTTGAGCAGGTAAACAACCTGGTAGTGTGAGTTGTGTGCATACATTGATATCTACAGGGTTTAACAAAGAGTTGTGTTTGCATGCTCCATCTACAGACTTTCATAGCCTGATAGACCTGCAATTAGCTCTGTCCATCTAGTGGAGGGAAATAATGAAGCCATGTAGAGCTAATGATGTCATATGTTGATGTTACACTTTGCTGTAGTAAACAACAAAGGATTAGAAAGCTAGTGGGGACCACAGATCAGAGAGAATTAAGTTTTAATCAATGTGTTGATCGTACCTATTTGATCATGTTAGCTAGTATTTGTGATGGCCAATGCCATCCATAGACATCTGGAGGGAAGTGATTCTGATGCTGTGTGCAGGATGCCAGTGGCAGTAGAAACAGCAGAGGTAAATATTCATAACATCGGATTTTTTAAAAACATTTGTTTCATCCTCTCTTTAATGCATTTATGCTTTTTCAAAAAAGAAGAAAAGACACCTCAGACAAGCAAAAAAATTTTTGGAATCAGTTTGAATTTTGCTGTTTCCATCAAGCTTTCTAATGGGATACTTTAAAACACCCCCCCCAAAAAAAAACAATGGTTGATGGGAGCATGTCTGCTGTTTCCCCTTCATCACATTCCTCTCCTCAGAAACCACAGAGTGAGTCATCATTCTGCAGAACCCTTCAGGACGAAGCTGTGAATTAAGTTTAGTTTAGTTTAGTTTAGGCATGTGTTGGTAATGGTAAAGCTTAGGGTCTGGGTTTGCCATAGACATGCATGGGAAATGAATGAAAGTCAATAGGAAGCCCCCAGAAGGATAATGTGACACATGTTTGTGAGTGTGTATTTGTTACCCTGTGAGGACCAGACTTTCAGGGTTGGTGGATGTTGTTGTGAACACAAATGCAGAGTTGAGGATATTTCTTTAAGTTTTAACGGTGAAGTAGCTGGTACAAAATCATAAATCCAGAAGTAAAAGCCTTGGAACTCAAGCTTGGGAGAAACATACATGAAGAAATGAAGAGAATGACTAGAAAATAAGGAATAACCACAGGGAAAAATAGAGGATAGGAGAAGGAACTGGAGATAACTGAAGCCATGGAGAACATAACCTAAGCATAAGAGGAAGAATAACTATCTAAAACAAGACAAAAGAATAGATAATAGCAAAAATAATGGAAAGAGATAACAAGGAAGAGTAAAACTAAGAATTCAACAATGACATAAACCTTCAAAATACAGAATAACATAAAATCAGTGGTGTCAAAAGTTCACACATTTGTTACTTAAGTAGAAGTATACATACTCCAGCTTAAAAACACTCTGGTAAAAGTTGAAGTATCAACTTGACCTCTTTACTCAAATAAAAGTGAAAAAGTATGTGCTCCAAAAACTACTTCAAGTACAAAAGTATAAAGTAACCTATGAAAAAACATCCAGATGCCACTATATGAACTGAAAGCTCAATTTTATGACTATTTCGAAAAAATCTTTGAGATAGGGCCAAGGAGGAGGGAGGTCTTGTTGGTCTCCGTCTCCATCTCCCGATACGCTCTCGCCTGTCTCCGACCTTTCAGACATTTCAACATTCTGAATGTTCTGAATCCTACATTGTAGCATGGCATAGACAATTCACGTTAGCAGTTTGAAGAACACCTGCTTGCTTCTGATGATTTCCTTTAGCTAACCAATGAGTGTTTGCGTTACATGACTCATCCAATTACACTAGTTTCCACTAGATGTGGATGGAGCTGCATTGGCTGACGCACATGACGGAAAATAAATATTTATAAAAATTAAACCAGGGTAACCATAAACGGTACAGAACCAAGTTCTGTACTTTTGTAAATAAATCTGCCAAATAAGCACTATTTTGTGTCCATGAGAGGAATATTTAAACGTTTTTATATCATTAATATAACAACAAGTAGTTGCATTGGTCATATTTTAATCTGTTTTCCTCATTAATAGTCGCAGTTGTACAGAGCGAGGCGCGCTTCCGCGACTGGGGATGCATATCTCGGCAGGCATGCACTTTTCGGCATAACACTGGACCACGGTCCGCTAATCCCTGACCTCTGCATTAAAGAGTAACGAGTAACGTTTGTTTTAAAAATGTAAGAATAGAAAGTACAGATACTTCTGGGAACATTCAATGAGTAGATGTCAGAAGTAGGAAGAAAAATAAGTAATGAAGTAAAGTATAGATACCTAAAAAGTGAACTGAAGTACAGTAATGAATTATTTGTACTTCGTTACTTGACATCTCTGCATGAAACAAAGCATAACTGAGAACCCAAAATGAAAACTTACACAGAACTAAAGAATGCCAGATCATGACGGATTTATAGGTACTTGTGGGGACTAATGACCCCAAGAGGAAATGTAGTCTTCTCGGGGAAGGCTTAGGTTTAGGGTTAGGCATGTGTTGGGTTTGGGTTTTGCCATAGCAATTAGTCCAATATGAAAGAAAGTCAGTGTGTGTGTGTGTGTGTACATATCTCTTTAGGACCGTTTTTCTGTATATTTTCTAACTTTATGGGGACCAATGGGCCTTATGGTCCTAATGGGGTAGACCTCCATTTTCAATGTTAGGGAGTCCGTTTAGAGGTACGGTGTGAACAGATTTTAGCTTATGAGCCACTACCGGTAATATACTGGTAAATTAGAGGTTAATGTCAGGGTTAAATGCAATAGTGGAGAGTGGGGACAGTTGGAACATTGTTAATTTGACCTACACACAATTAGCTACAGTAGACAGATGAAACGCCTACAGAACATGCAGCAGACACATCCCATAATTCCTTCATAGATATCAGAAAATATTGGTTAAAAAAAAGTCATGTTTTCAGTGATTGCTTCCACAATGTCTGTAGGAACAATTCACAATAATATAGTTGGAAACTGAAGTTCCAACAGGTCCAACAGGCATTGCCACCGTGTGTGTTAGGTGAGCAGAGATCTTTAAAATGGTAGTTAGGTTAAGGGACGGTTGCAATTGTCTAGTTTAACATCAAATTGATTTTTAAAGTCTTTTCCCAAGTTGTTCATGTTCTACATCTTCTTTTCTTTTATTCAAAAATATGCTCTGTGGCAAGAAAAGGACAAATAGTCAAGTAAAACATTAAAGACAATAAAAAAAATGTAATAAAATAGTTTTATTGTTTTTGCTCTGTCGGACATCCCTGTTCAACCACTTGCTTCACATCAGGCATCTGAATTATGAACTTGTCTGGTGTTTAGGGGAAAAATTGAAGTAAAAAAAATGTAATTGGATAGAAGTAGAAACTTGTGTGAGTGCGTTAATTAAAAGGGTGTCTCCATCAGAACAACTGTCATGATCTTTTTAAGGGATCTGACCCACATGCAGGAAACCACTCAGAGAACCACATAAAAGGTTTAACAGGTTTTATTGAAAACACGATGAGTTAGATCCAGTGTTACTCTGAACGCTGGTGAACCGGAACTGGAAGTGAGAAGGGAAGTTCAGAGTTTAGCTCAGGTTCAGTGGGAAAATTGAGCATCGACTTGCAAAACCAAAAACTGAAACGGGACTCACGTTTCCAGAAAAGGTGTCCTTCCCAGAATCCAGTTGGTGTGGGTTATTCCAGAATTTGGTTGACTCGTTGGAGGGTGGACAGGGTCTACTCAGGTTTGGTTGGTTCCTTGAGGAGCGATGGAGCTGACTGCCACTTAAATTTCTTGAAGTACTTGGACGGTTCGTGTGGAGATTAATCCCCTGCTCAATGTGAAGCTCAAACAATCCTTTCGGGGGAGAAGGCCAAAACATCCAGTTTGCAGGATGACTTCCTGCCGAGAGGCAAAGACAAAAACAACAAGGTTAGGGCTCAGGCTGACAAAAACTCAGTTTGACTCAGCAAACACAGCTTGGCTAGAGTACCCAAAACTGGCAAACACTCTGGCGTCGAGGTAGTGGCAGTCAGCAGCTTCAGAGTCCTCAGATAATGAGGCAACCATCCACAGGTGTGTGGAAGGGCCAAAGAGAACCGGGAGCCACCTGGTGGTGGAGTGAGAAAACACAAAAACACAACCCACACATACTGGATTCCTAACATCATCCAAGACCCGAAGCCGCACATAAGAAGTTTTAGCTCCCAACATGTAAAGTTTCCCCAGAATCCCAGGAGGTCCATATAACAGCATCATTGAATGTAACCAAAAATTGAGTACTGAGCTTATAATAGATGTACAGAAACTGTGACTTAGGTCAATGTAATAATCCAACTAATAGCAAAGCTAGTGTACGTATGATGGCTGACCAAACTGTTGGAGAATAAACTAAACACAGAGATGATAAAAATACATTAATGAACTAAATGTAAAACTTTTCAAATAACACAAAGAAAAACTTGCTTACATCCTGTTCTTACTAAGATTTAGTTGTTATTGTCCAGCTTTAAATCACTTCCAATACTTTTGTTCTGCAGTTCAATGTTGACAAGGAAGCAGGAGAGAGGCAGATCTACCATCGGTACTGCCTGGAACGAGCGGCAGTGCACTGTGCTCATGTTTTCACCACAGTCTCCCAGATCACAGCTGTGGAGGCCAACCACATGCTGCACAGGAAGCCAGGTGAGGCTTATCAAAAGGTATGGATACAAATACTGCTTTGATTCACATGGATTCAGAATCGTCAAAACCTTTGCTCATTAATATCTTTTGGTTTTACTTTACATGTTTAAGATCATTTTATATTGTTGTAAATCAGAAAGCCTGTACACAAACAATCAGTTCCTCTCCCATAATGGAAGACTGTTGGATTATGGTAAAACCTTTTCTATCTCCATATCCTTTTATGCTCCATGATATGTCTTATCATGACCCATTCATCTGTCTTAAGAAAGGTCAAATTAAAATATGCAAAAAATATGGATGGTGCACTTTAAGATGATGGCAATCTCAACCATCTTTCAACAATCATATATTGTAATGCCTCAGAACAGAGATCCAGTATGGAAGGCAGGACATACAGTGAGATTACTTAAAAAGCGTTAATTTAAAACTGGATCTGCGGCTCTGCAGTAGAAACGGTTAAGGCATCTAAGACAGGGAGCTCTACAGGAGAGAAAACACAGGTTAGTGACCATGATAATCTGACTGACGATGATTATGAACACGTGAGACACTAACCTGGTTTTACAGTTCAGTCTCGGCCCAGAGAACAAGGATGATTCCAGCCGGTCTGCTGATAAGACAAGCGTTCCAGATGCTGAAGTCTTGAAGGCTGCAGAGCTGACAGGAGATCAGATCCAAGCAGATAAAGGAAGGCAGGACAATCCAGGTTATCGAGAAATACAGTGTTATGTATTATGATACGTATTTAAGGGCATCTAAAGCTAACTACACATGTGAATAAATGTCTAGTCAGTGCAGAGACTAGTTAAAACCAACTCCAAAGCACAGACTGGGGCGGATTATCCTTCTTTGGTTTTCTATAGGGTTATCTGCACCGATGAGTACATGTAATCCAAAGACTGCTGAAGTCACCAGCCAAGACCAGGGCTGTACACGACCCTAACCTAAATAAACCCGCCCTCCAGTCCTCATCCCTGCAGAAGCTAAACAGCCCAATCTGAGCTGATCCAGGAGGAAGTATTAACCAACTGCAACCTCATGAACCTCTACCCCACCTCAACTCCAGCATGAGCCCCCCCCCACCCACGCGGCAAGCACTCCCCGACGGATGCACAAAGGATGCTGGCCCTACCACCCAACTGCACCTGCAGCCCAGGGCGGTGCCTAGACCCTGAGATGTAGACCTACCCACACGCACACACACCCACCCCCGTACACACACACACATTCACGTTCTGCCATCGTCATTTTCATGTCTTCCTATGCCCTAACCCTAAACCTAACCCTGCACCTAACCATTAGTAATGCATACCTCACCCTAACCCAAAGGACACCTTAGCCCTAAACCTAACCAATAGCAAAATAGCATGTGAGGATCAGCAAAATGTCCTCACTTTGCAACAACTGGTCCTCAATCTGGTGATGAACTTGAAAAAATGGTCCTCACTTTGATTGCTAGACAGGCACACACACACACACACACCACAAAATCAAAAAAAGACTTGGAATATGACAGTGAGGAGGCCCTTCATGTAACAGGGAAAGAAGCCTAATGATTACTTTTGGCAGATGTTGCTGCCAAAGAGAAACCAGTCAGGGGGCAGTTACAATACTTCCTCACAGACTGAGTCACTTCTAACCTTAATCATTCAGATTATGTTTGTTGGGCATTAAGGTGTGTTTGATGATCTTTTGATGATCTTAACGATATAAATATGCAAACATTACTAGACTTAACGCTAACAGACTTAACACTATTAGACATTATTCGGCGTCATGCACTGCTCTATGTTTATTATGCTATAGATGTGGTGACCCCAAACGGGCTGAATGTGAAGAAGTTCTCAGCCATGCATGAGTTTCAGAACCTTCACTCCACCCACAAGAACCGCATCAAGGAGTTTGTCAGAGGTCACTTCTATGGGTAGGTGAGAAAGTCATGCAGCTTTAAGTCTAATTATAACTCCTTCTTCTTAATTTGCTGAGATGTTTAGTGTGGTCAGTTTATAAAAGTCTAATTTCTGCAGGCATCTTGACTTCAACCTGGATAAAACCCTGTTCTTTTTTATCGCTGGAAGATATGAATTCTCCAACAAGGGAGCGGATATTTTCCTTGAATCCCTCTCTAGGCTCAACTACTTGCTGCGGGTGAAGACTTTGTGCTTTTTGTTCTGTTTTGCTTTGATCTTGCGTTGGAAAGTCGATTTTACCACATTAATCTCTCAACAGATCCACAGGAATGACCTGACAGTGGTAGTTTTCTTCATCATGCCAGCTAAAACCAACAACTTCAATGTGGAGTCGCTGAAGGGGCAGGCGGTGCGCAAGCAGCTCTGGTAGACACTTTTCAAATATTTACACCTAAACTCAAATATCTCTTTATCTTCATTCTATACCTTTAAACAGCTTTTATTGTTATCACTCTCAGGGATACAGCTAACACAGTGAAAGAGAAGTTTGGAAAAAAGCTTTATGAATCTTTGCTGACGTAAGTATAAAATGAATGAATCACCACCTAAAACAAATCAGCAGTTTTCTCCGAAAAGCAAAGGCCACGTGAGTCTGCAATGCGTTGGTTTCCGTGTTCAGGGGCCAGATCCCTGACATGAATACCATTCTGGACAGAGATGACTTCACCATCATGAAGAGAGCGATTTATGCCACACAGGTACAGCAAATATCATCATTTTCATTGAGTTATAAAAAGGAAAAGCTTTATTAATTATCTGGAGAATGTAGTTTGTTTCACCATTTGCTTTGGATGAAGTTCTGCAGAAATAAAATCATCAGCTATCAGAGATCATGATCCAGTTCTGAGGAAACAAAAATATAACTAATGAGCCATAAATATGTTTCTGGGGTCATTTACAGCAGCCATATCCACCTGATTCTATGTGTTTTCTCTACTTCATGGTTATTCAGCTGAAGTTTATAGCAAAGAAGAAATCAGTAACGTTATCATATCACTCCTGAAAGATTAAATTAGAGCTTGTGTCTTTGAGGTTTACCTGCATGAAGAAAAAGGTTGAATGCCAGGCTTTATTCAGCGTTGGTGTTTTCTCTGCATCTTATAGATCTGTGATTCTGTGCTATAATTCTGTGGTATAATTGTTTTTCTTGGCAAAGACTGACGTTGTAGTAGAAAAGAAACTGCTTTGAACTGTAGGCTAATCTGTCAGATCTGTGAGAACAGTCCTCTTCACCTCCATTATTGCTTTAAATCCATATATTTCTTTCTTGTTTGTGTGTTTAATCAGCTAGCTAACAACTGCTAACAGCTGCTAACCAGCCAGCTAACAGCTGCCAAGCATTTAGCTAACAGCTGCTAACCAGCTAGCTAACAGCTGTTAATCAGGTAACTAACAGCTAACAGCTGCTAACCATCTAGCTAACAGCTGCTAATCAGGTAACTAACAGCTAACAGCTGTTAACCAGCTAGCAAACGGCTGCTAACCAGCTAGCTAACAGCTGCCAATCAGCTAGCAAATGGCTGCTAACCAGCTAGCTAACTAGCTAGCTAACAGCTGCTAATCAGCTACCTAACAGCTAACAGCTGCTAACCAGCTAGCTAACGGCTGCTAACCAGCTAGCTAACAGCTGCCAATCAGCTAGCAAATGGCTGCTAACCAGCTAGCTAACTAGCTAGCTAACAGCTGCTAATCAGCTACCTAACAGCTAACAGCTGTTAACCAGCTAGCTAACAGCTGCTAATAAGCTAGCTAACAGCTAACAGCTGCTAACCAGCTAGTTAATGGCTGCTAACCAGCGAGCTAACAGCTGCTAATCAGCTAGCTAACTGCTGCTAACCAGCTAGATAACTACTGCTAATCAGCTAGCTAATGGCTGCTAATCAGCTAGCTAATGGCTGCTAACCAGCTGCTAACCAGCTAGCAAATGGCTGCTAACCAGCTAGCTAACAGCTGCTAACCAGCTAGCTAACGGCTGCTAAGCAGGTAGCTAACAGCTGCTAATCAGCTAGCTAACGGCTGCTAATCAGCTAGCTAACAGATAGCTAATGGATGCTAACCAGCTAGCTAACAGCTGCTAACCAGCTAGCTTACTTCTTCTAACCATTTAGCTAACGGCTGCTAACCAGCTAGCTAACAGCTGCTAACCAGCTAGCTAATGGCTGCTTACCTGCTAGCTAACAGCTGCTACCAGCTAGCTAACACCTGCTAACAGCTGCTAACCAGCTAGCTAAAAGCTGCTAACCAGCGAGCTAAAAGCTACTAATCAGCTACCTAATGGCTGCTAACCAGCTAGCTAATGACTGCTAATCAGCTAGCTAATGGCTGCTAACTAGTTAGCTAACTAGCTAGCTAATAGCTGCTAATCAGCTAGCTAATGACTGCTAACCAGCTAGCTAACAGCTGCTAATCAGCTAGCTAACGGCTGCTAATCAGCTAGCTAACGGCTGCTAACCAGTTGCTAACCAGCTAGCTAACGGCTGCTAATCAGCTAGCTAACAGCTGCTAATCAGCTAGCTAATGACTGCTAACCAGCTAGCTAACAGCTGCTAATCAGCTAGCTAACGGCTGCTAACCAGTTGCTAACCAGCTACCTAACGGCTGCTAATCAGCTAGCTAACAGCTGCTAATCAGCTAGCTAATGGCTGCTAACCAGCTAGCTAACAGCTGCTAATCAGCTAGCTAACGGCTGCTAACCAGTTGCTAACCAGATAGCTAACGGCTGTTAATCAGCTAGCTAATGGCTGCTAACCAGCTAGCAAAGGGCTGTTCTGAGCACAGCATGCTAACGCTCTTTCTACGGTAATAACACACCTGGAGGAGAAGAACATCCAGGTGCGGATGCTGTTGAGTTTAGCCCGCCGATCAGTGCTTACGCTCCTCCCGCTGTAGCTAGGGTGGCTATTTCTATAGAACCAAAAAGGAGGACATTGTGCGGCATTTCAATAAATTACTAAGGTGTACATAAGAATAAGGTAAAGTCAAATTTATAGTACAATTCTTAGTAAAGAGGATGCTTGTGTAGCTGAATAGAAAAAAAAAATTAAATAAATGTAAAAAAGAATTGGTTCCCATTATGTATTCATTTAATATATTGTGGTGTTTAAAAAGTGACCACTGAGATGAATCTTTAAAGTGCAGAATACCACAAAGCATAAAGTGTGTGGACTTAAACGTTAAAAAAATGTTTTTAACAAGAAACATTCATAATAAAATTGTCTAATATTTTTTTAAACAACAAAAGAGATTGTAGAAAACACATTAAACTGCCCTAAAACTATAGCTTTATTTTTAAGAGCAAAAGTTTTTTGGGAACTTATCTTAACCCTTTAATGCCAGTTCCGAGAATAAAACAAAACAGAAAATTACTTTTTTTTGGTTTGAAGTCTTTATTTGGCCTTTTAACAAAATATGTAAAAAGAAAAAAACAGAAATACATTTTTGATAGTAATATTTTATCACTATGCAACACATCAAGATTATTTTTTGTGTAGTCTTCTGCCCTCTGTTATCAGGTATATCTGATTGTGTACAATAGGATTTTGAGCAAAGTTTTTACCATTAAATTTAGCAAAAGGTGTCAGATGCAAAACATTTCAGAAACCGTATGTGTCAAATACGATACATTTGGCATTACAGGGTTAAGTGTCTGTGTGTGCAGCAGACCTGTCTTTATGGTCATCCCTTCAGCTATAGGTGAATCACTGAAATCCACTTTCACGTCACAGTCTACACTTCCGTAGGACTGGTGATGTTTTATGGTATAGTCCACCTTGCAGCTCTGCACAAGTTATTTTAGCATCCAGGGGCAACAAAACTTAATGTAAAAGCCAACATTGAAGCTGCTGCACGTTTATTACTTTTGTGTTAATCCGTACTCCACACCGTTCAGTTGCAGCTTTCCCTCGACTGCTTACGCCCACATCGCATCGACAGCCTCAGTAATTCTGATCCTTGTTTACTTTTGTAACCAATGACAAGCAGATCTTTATCTGACACGCCGCCACTCTTAGCCAATCATCTGTTAGATCAGATAATGATGTATTTTTAAAGATTGGATATTGTGCTGCAGCCCAGCAAAAAATAAAAATCTGCTCTACGAGCCTAGTGCCTCATAAAGGAGGACAAATACACGTCCGGCTCAACGCCGGACGCCGGACAGTGCAAGGAAAATCCGGAATGCCCGCCCTAAAGCCGGACGTCTGGCCACCCCTAGCTGCAGGACCTTTAGATCCGCCTTGATGCATGACAGCCATACACTCTGCATATAAAGCGGTTGCTAAAGATAACAGAGACAATTAAAATCAAACAGACAGGTTATCTCAGTTTTTTCTCTTTGAGCATTTACCTCAGTTAAGAAGAAAAAAAAAGCTGAAGCGTTAAACAAAGCACCGCTGAATAAATACCAAACTCCTCGTGGCACTGCGGGTCAATACAATATCTATTTCTCTTTTTCCTCTGTTAGAGTTACTAATAAGCACCAACAAAAGGTCATTCACCATTTAATAAATGTATATAAGAGATGGTATTTCTGGGGGTTGGGCTGCTAGTCTTATTGATTAGAAATGTGAGCAATGGTGGTAATGAAACCCTTTAGTTTAGAAAGGAGGAAACATCATTAGGCCAAATTACACAAACCTAAAGCTTCAAACACTGAGAAAAATACTGAAAAGGTTCTCAGTCATCCAGGTCAAAGTCATTCCTAAAAAGTTAAAACAATCCACTGGGTTTTGTTTCCGAATTTTAAGACGTTTCTCTTCCATCCAGGAAACTTTTTCAATTCAAAATGTCAGAAATAGCGTTGAATTAAATCCTCAAAGCTCAGCTTAGTTAAAGCCTATAAACCTTAAACTCAACACTATTTCTGACATTTTGAATTGAAAAAGTTTCCTGGATGGAAGAGAAACGTCTTCAAATTCGGAAATAAAGTCCAGTGGATTGTTCTTAACTTTTTTGGACTGAGCAAAGTATTAATGGGAGGCTAGACCTACATTTTGGTTCGTATAAAGAATAGAATAAAATAGAATAGAAATATCTTAATTGAGTGGGGAGAGTTTGGTGTGAAAAAACAAGTATTTAGATGGAGTCTAAATAAAGAGGAACAATGGGAGCAATAACGTTACAGTTCCTGGAATAGGCAGTGAGAGCACTTCTGAGAGGACCATTAATAGGGCCCTATAAAATCTGTTTCATTTTTTCCCAAATTCCGTTTTATTTTTTCCCAAATTCCGTTTTTTACGTTTTAATTTTTGAAAATTCAGTTTTTCCCGTTTTATGTATGTATTTTTGCGCTCCCAATCAATGGAAGGTTGACGAAACTTGCAAAACAATAGTTCACCTGACACGTAAAAGTCACGAGGGAACTGCTCGGCTCTATACTCAGGGCTTAGCGTCGTGTTTCTTAACTTTTTCGCCGAAAGCGGAGCTGTGGAGAGCCGCTTCGCCATTTTCTCATGTTTTGATGGGGGAGGGTAAGCGGAAATGACAGAGCGGGAGGGGTTGTGTCGCCCAGATTTGTGTCCCCCGGTGTGCATTTCCCCCCGACGTACGTTCTTCTCCCACACAAAAACAGAATTTCATTTCAAATGTAGAAATTTACACTAGATTCCGCGTTAATTTGCCAATTCCTCGATTCCGTGATCGCGGAATTTATAGGGCCCTACATTAACGGGAAACTGGCAATAAAACATCGTAAAGCAACAGGAATAGTGCTTACTGTTCATGAGGGTTATGTAGAGAAAACCTGACAAAGGCATGTGAACCAGACTCCAATTATAAAGCAACCTGATGGCCCCTAGTAAAGGACCCCGACTCTGTACTCCTAGATTCCCCCGCAGGTGACCCTTCTCCAGGTTGAATCACTACTTCTAGCATCCTGCAGGGGGTAGAGAGCTGGTTCCACAGCCAGGATCAAAACCAAGATATTGAACTAAATAATCCTTCACAGCATATTATGTTTAATAAACTAAGCAAACACCACATGCTATTGGAACAAACACAAATAAATGAAGGACATATTAAACACAAAAGAGTTAAAATGAGTTCTTGGGGTAGAGTCTAATATTATTTAGCAGTAAACATAATATATGGCAAACAGTCAAATCAATTAGGTTTCACTAATTCAGTAATGAACATCAAAGAACACAATGTATATGTTGTGAAAGAATTTAGATGTTATGGAAAGTGATGTGGAGTTGCTAGCTGCTAACTGCAGCTGGCCATCAGGCCACAAACACGGTACAGAGATCCACTAACCCTGGTAGGTTAGCAGCGAGCTATACTGCTGTTCAGCACAGGTCAGGAACCACAAAATGTTGGACCGTAACAAAACAGGCCATGAATGAACCAAACTGCCTCTCACAATATGGCCGATGCACACGGATTCAAGTGACAGTCTGTGTAACGGATTAAACTCTGGCTAAGAGACAAAGACAATCAACAGGCAGAGAGATAAGGTGGTGATATGAAACAAGAGATGTTTGTCATAAACCTGTAAAATAGTTCAGGATCTCGTTTTTAATAAACCAATCAACATCTAACTATTAATTCTAACCTCACTAAGCAACATACCCATTAAATCCTGGGAACTGCACCACGTGGTGATCAGCCGGATTGTTGGGCCTGTCCAAATGTCCAGGAGGATCTGTTTCCTCTGTGGTTTTAAAGCAGGTGCAGGATCTCACCTCAGAGGGCCTGACTGTCAAAACAGAAAACAGATCCAGAATCTCATGCCCTCTGACAGGGGAGTTATAGTCCTGGACTGGGACTTAGTAGTTCTCATCCATTCCATTTTTCATCCATGTTCTCCCACTTAGTCCTTACAACCCTGATGGCGTCTGGATCATTCCAATAATTTCATCCAGTCAGTTCCATTATTTATTTTACTGAAATATGTAAAGAGAAGCTTTTTATAATATATCATTTAAAATCACTGGGACATTTTCACCTCTTGGTGGTAAACAGGTACCTTTGTATTCATCAATACTGCAAGATGATGTGAAATATTACTTAAGACCGCTACGTTACACAATTGCTACTTTTTCCTGTGATCAGTCTACGGGCGAGAGGCGGGGTCAACAGGTCGCCAGTCTGTCGCAAGGCAACACAAAGAACCTAACAGCTTACAGCTAATGGCTATTTAGATAAGCCAATTAACAGTCAGGAGGTATAATTCATAACTTATCATAACAGCCTTAAAATTTGTCGTCTCCAAATTGGCCATCTGTGGTAAAACCTTAATGAGCAATCTCTCTGTTTCATGAAAGAACTTGGTTAGTAGTTGCAGTATGCTGAAGATTCTCCAGCTCTACTAGAAACCAGAGGCAAACCTGTCATTTACTCAAAGTTAGCTTCCAATAACAAAACAGGTAGACGGCATTAAGGAAGCTCTTCCCTGCTTAGCAATCTGACTCTTTCACTGGAAAATGGTGTAGTCATGTTGGGTTCTAGGCGTCTAACCCACATGCAGAAACACTCGTGAAACAGAGAAAAAGTTCAAAGGTTTATTTACAAGTTTACAGTAATTGTGAACTGGTTCTTGGCTTAGCAGACAGGTCACGGTAGGAACACCACTGAGGAGGACAGAAGAGTTAGGGTAATTCCAGGTAAACTGCAGTTTTACAGATGATGGGGTAAATACCTGCTCAAAGGTGGAGCGGAGCTGCAGGGGGGGAACCTTGAGGGTCCAGAGGCTAGTCGGCAGGCAGAGGGCTGAGGGCAGAGGCTTAACTGAGTGCAGGCAGGCAGATTCCAGACAAAGATTATTCTCCAGGATATCAGGTTTTCAGACAGGACTCGATCTGTGAGGCAGAGAGAAACAGGGTCAGGCAGGTTCACAAAAACAGAGATTCAGATCAGGTTGGTTGGCTCAGGTCTAGCTCTACCATTACTGGCCAACACTCTGGCAGGGAAGTGTTAGCCTCCTCCTCCTTAAATAGGGCTTCCTGATGAGCAGATGGAAGACATGTGTCGCAGTTAGCTCATGCCCTCAGGAGATCTCGTGCGCCCTCTGGTGGAGAAAGTGGACAAAGCCTCCAGATCCCAACAGGTTTGGGTTTCACAGTGTGACAATCAGCAGGTTTAGAGAACTATGGGCTGGTTTGGTCAAACCTATCTTACACTATCTAGAGTTTGGAGCAGCAACTAAAAGCTGAATCCCTCTGGAATCAGCATACAGTAAAGCTGAGCTATCCTTCTCTCTGATGCAGCATGTTACATACTGAGCTAAAGATGGGAAAGTCAGGATGGCTGAGGTTAACCTCTGGTTACGGCATTGAAAGTAACATGTGTTACTAACGCTGATACCTTTTTTTAGAAACGAGTCATCTAACTAATTACTTTGACTGTAACTATAATGCAGTTACCATTGCAGACACCCCGTTACTGGACGTTACTCAGGTCGCACAATGAACCTTTTTTTACACTATAGGAGTCGTGCACGCCTTGTCATGAGAGAGGGGAGGATGAGAATGGCTGATGTACAGTGAGATTCCATCTGTCAGTTGGGTAGGTGGGTGTTTCCGCTGGTGTTAACGTACAGCACACACAGAGAGATGGAGAGTGAGGAGGACTCCAGCAGTAAAACAGTGTTTTTCACATGGAAATACCGGTGTTACGTCGAGCTGCGTTTCCCCATCAGATACGGTTTCCCCCGCATCTCCGCACAGCGCAGGCGACACGATTCACCGCGCAAGCGTCAGGAAATGCACATGCCACAGAGGAACTACGGAGAGCGTGAAGGATCAAATGCTAGCCTATATGGAGAAAGCGAGAAATCTGGATGGATGGATGGATGGATGGATGGATGGATGGATGGATGGATGGATGGATGGATGGATGGATGGATGGATGGATGGATGGATAGACCTGTTAAAAAACTTCACACCTATGAGTAGAGGCAATGCAGCCTGATGATATTTACACCGCATCAGATAGAGTTCCCCCATGTAAAGCAGGGGGAAGGCTATCTGACGGGGTTTATAGGCCAATCAGATAGCGTTCCCCCATGATGTCATTTACGTTGAGTTGCAATAAAAACAAAACTCTCTGCAGGTTCTTGTCTTTGTCGTCCACTCTATTCAGTTGGCTTTAGAAACACACGGCGAGAAGGTGGGGGCCGGGTCGTGAGGGTTACGGGGGTGAGAAATGCAAAAGTAATGAAATAGTTACTTTTGCTAGTAACTAATTACTTTTATTGTGGAGTAACTCAGTTACTAAATTTATTGAATCTTCTTTCCCAAACAAATTCAACTCAGAGAACCAGTCTTCCTCCGGTGACCACTCACAATATGCTGGACGACTCGACGGATCCGATCCTGTTTCATGTCAGACGCATCGGCCTCTTCAATGCCAGAAATGACCGTGTCAAGGTAGCTGAAACATTCCATCTGTTCACTTCAGCATTTTACACCCTGACAAACCTTCATCTGTGATTAAAGAAATAAAAACAACATGATGTGTGATCTTCAGAATCACTTCTCTCATTGATGTGTTAATCAATATTAGAAATGTTTTATTTTTGTCAGGTTTTGGACTAAAAACTTTTACCAACCTACTAATCTATTAACTTGATGTATTTATAGCTGACATTGTGTTATTTTGGCCCATTTCATGCTAGTTTCACTGTGGGTTTATCAGGGTCAAGATGTTAGTTTGAAAGTATGTTTGACATTTGTGAAAAAAACGGACAATTGTCATGATGGGTTTAAGGTTCTTAGCCCACATGCAGAACAGGCTGGGTAAAAGTTTAACAGAGTTTATTGAATGTTTTACAAAACACAAGATAATGCACAGGGTCAGGAACTGGTCCGGGCTGGATCACTGAAGTCTGCAGAGAAGATAGTTTGATTAGAAGGCAGGCAGATGAGTTATGCGTCTTTGATAATTCAGGATTGTACCTTGACTGAGTCCGGGCTTCTCTTTGATAGAGAGAGGGAACCGTTGGGTCCAGAGACTGTTTGTTTCAGCAGAGTTCTAGGGCAGCTGCAGCGTCTAGCTTCTGACTTTAATGGCAGACCTTGATCAGAGTTTCCAGCTCTTAACTAAGAGCAGCAGGGGAATCCACATAGGAATCTTCAGGTTAGGCTCACCAGGGCAGATTTGGCAGGTTAAGCTCATCCAGAGCTTCACCCCTGGCTCACACAGACTCCGGTCTTACCGTTGCGGTGCGGTGGGTGCGGCGCCGCAGTGATTCCAAATCATTAAAAGACGTAAACCTCTCTCACCGGCTGCTGAGCTGTCCGGCTGCGGTTACCGAGACACTCCGGCGCTGCAGAAAATTCAGCAAGAAAGCTATCCTTGCAGCGTCCCGGAGCCCTCCGCAACAAGCTCTCGCAAATATCCTTATTTGGGCCGTGTTATCGCGTGAAGTTACGTGAGCTCAAGTGAACTTCTGTTAAATCTCCGGACCTGTTGCCGGAGCCGCAGAGCCGCACCGCACCGTAGTCAATAGGGCGGTGTGAGAGGGGGTGTGCGGGAGTTGCGGTCTCCGTCGGCTCGGTAACCGCACCGGAGCCAGTGTGAGCAAGGGGTTAGGCTAGAGACAGGTTTCCTGTGAGGCAAAAACAGAAGAGAGTTAGAATCTGATCTCTCTCAAGAGACAACTAAGATTCTTCAGGTTCAAGGCTCAGCTTGCTAACCAAACTAAGGTCAACACTGCGGCGTCGAAGCAAGGTCTGGCAGCTGGCTATAAAGGGGAGGTCTCCTGATGAGTAGATGCGTCTCAGGTGTGCTGGAAGACTCCAGCTCCAGGAGACCCACGGCGCACTCTGCTGGAGGAAGGTGGTACAGCTCCAGATCCCAACAACAATAAAGTCGTCTAAACTAAAAATAATCCCAACTGATGCAAAGAGGCAACCCGTGGATGTGCAAACAATGGTAGATGGTGACCCCGGTGGTTAGAGTGCAGAGATCAAAGTTCACACCTTAGATTGCTGCTCTAGGTTCCTGAACAAGACCTTTCACCTCATAGCGCCCCATGTTGAAAGCTTCTTTCAGAGTTCTGGGTTAAATCAGTGCTTCCCAGGCTTTATTTGCTTGATTACCTCATCAACACTACCAACAGCTAAACAAAAAAATAAAGATTGTAATTATGTAAACAACAACCTCCTTTAAATCACAAAATGACTGTTTATTTAACTCTGTAACTGAATCTAACGTTACCCTCATTACATTTAACTTCATTTATTATAACTCTTAAAATGAGTCATTTATTAAATTTGTTTCTCGAGTCTAGACCGACCCAAATGCTGATCCAGCTGATATGATGTTAACCAGGCTATAACTTTAGGAAACCCTGGAAAGCTGAAGATCAACTTCTCTTAGATCAAAGTTAGTCGCTGGTAGAAGAAACATCTCAATAAAAGTAAAGCTGTTAGAAAATACACATTTTTTTCTCAGACTTCAGTGGTAAATTTAAATTAATTAATAACCACTTCTGATTTGATATATTATTGATATCAAGAAATCAGTTTGATCAGAAACAGATTTTCTGGTATTGCATTTCAGCTAAAAGGATAATCCTATTAGAAATAAATACAAGTTTTGATTAAAAATAAATTAGATTTATCATTAAATGTAATGTAAATCCATTTATTGTCAATTAAATTTAGTCTCTGCATTTAACCCATCCCCATGTGGAGCAGTGGACTGCCATTGTGCGGCGCAGCGTAGGGTTAAGGGTCTTGCTCAGGGACCCAGAGTGGCAGTCTGTGGGACTAAGTTAGACTTGAAATCTGAACCTCTGTGACCCAAACCGAAAGCTCTAACCACTGCGTCACCGCTCCCCATTCTTCACTTTGCAACACGATTGATAAAACTGAACCTTAGTAGTAAGAAGATCCAACAGAAATCTCATTGTTTTCATGTGTCCTCAGATCATTTTCCACCCTGAGTTCCTCTCCTCCACCAGCCCACTGCTACCGATGGACTATGAGGACTTTGTCCGTGGCTGTAACCTGGGGGTTTTCCCTTCCTATTATGAGCCATGGGGATACACACCAGGTAGCCTTTGACCACCACACTATAGACCATTAAGTACATGTAACCTTTTCAGGTATAAACATTTGCTAATGAGCAGTAAAATGTATGTTTAGGTGATGGTTTTTTGTGCTGTAGCCCACATAACTGCACTATACTTGCAGGTGATTTTAGCTACACTGGAGGCAAGGTTCGACAATGAGCCAGATTCTTGTGTTTAGTACCCTGACAGAAGCCTTCCTTGGAGGGTGAGAGGTGTGATCTCCCTATAGTTGGACCGCACCCTCCGGTCCCCCTGCTTCTTCAGGGGAAACTCCACCCCAGTCTGCCAGTCCAGGGGATTGTCCCCAACCTCCACGCAATGTCGATAAGGCATGTCAGCCACAACACACTAACAACGCCCAGAGACCTAAAGTACTAAGGGCAAATGTCATCCACCCCCTAAGGCTTGCCACTTTGGAGTTTTTGCACAACACTGATGACTCAAACATAAAAGGCATGTCAGCCAAGTTGAGGAGTCCTGCCAGGGTGAACATGACCATCAGATGCTCACTGATCATCCTGGACCCCCAGGCCTGGGCCAGGATGAGGTCCCAACTCTGTTGTACTTGGACACGTCATGTACTTCCATTTTTTTGTCATCATAGGGGACTTTTTGAATCACTCTTTCTCTTATTATCCAGAGTCTGTTTGCCTTGGTAGATCCTACCTGAGGCCTTTACGCCCAACTGACATCATTTCCTCTGGGCTCATCCAGGCAGTGACACCAATCTACTACTTTAAGTTTCTGGCCCAAGGAGGGCTCTTTTTCAGCCTTTCCAGGAAGATCTATGCCAGGGTTCTGGAGAGGGAATTTCGATGATTGTTGAACATTGGCTCCGGGAGGAGCAGTGTGGTTTTCTTCTGAGCCCTGGGACAGTGGACCAGCTCTGCAGGGTGCCCCAGGGTTTATGGGAGAATGTGATATCAAGAACTTTACAGTTCCATGTTTTTTCTCCCTGTTCTATCTGTTTACATTTGATCACTGCTGCACTTTAAGAAACGGAAATGTCATAAAAGCTTTACAAAACAAAATTTCATGTTATATACACTGTGTGTTTTCAAAATGACAAGAAAAGTTGTCTAAGCCACTTCAACTAGATCACCCAGTCGGATTACTTCAAAGTTTTCTGTCTAAGGAAAACCAGCTTTAATCTTCCCCCCAATTGGAGTTATTTTAATTTTGATGAGATTATCATTATGTACTCCTATGGGAATATTTGCTAATTTATTAGATTTTGGTCATGGGCAAGACACTGTCTGGATGGAGTAAAGAGTGGGTAACAGTAGAGAAGCTGCAGAGATGTGTGTTAAACTGCGACTCTGCTTCCTGGTCTGCACCCTGGGTGGTCAGGGTTTTGGAGGACTAATAAATGTGGCCAGATTCCTAGAAAGAAGAGCTGCACCATCCAAAGTGGGATGGATGCCGTCTCTCCGAATCAGACCAGGCTTTCCCCAAAAGGATTGCCAATTATTAATGTGACCCTGATAGAATACGATGCATGGATGGATGTTGCAGATCTGATCAAATATGATCATATCTGATTCTGAGGTAGCCACTTGCTTCATGTAGCATTGTAGCAGGGTTTGAGAATTAAAGATTGAAGCAACCTGCCACTCTGGAGATCTCACCACTGGAGAGAGAGTCTAGGTGGAAGGAAATGTCCCTTTGGGTGTCTGGGGCTTTGGCTCGCTTGCATCTGTGCTCTGGGAGGGTCGCGTCTTTGGCTCCTTACAACCACTATTGAGCATTTTTCCTTTGGATAAACTTTACATGCACAAGTGCACTTTCACAAACAACTACAGATGCTTGGTTCCAGGTACTCAGAGATTCACTTCCATAGAGAAAGCCCATATTCTGATCTTCAGGTAACACCGAGTACATGTCAGACTAAATATTACTACTTATATTTCAGCGATAGTAACCAGGTGTTACTTTATTGTATGTCTCGTACCATGTCTCTTGATTGTTCTGTTCTTTTTACATCTCTTTGCAAGTGATGAAGCAGACTGAAAATGTTTTATCATTATCTCCCTTTTTATCTCCTCTGTCTTTCATCTTTTCTCCTTTTTTCTGTTTTTTGCTCTTCTGTTTCCTCTTCTCTACTTCCATTGCAGTGTCCATATAATCTGTAAAACTCCCTGCATAATTATAATAAAGCTATCTATATGCATAAATCAAGAGGAACACTATGGCGATAGCCGTACTGCTCCACTTGTAAAAGTAAAATCTGTTGGGCTCTTTTTGGCATCAAAACAATTATTCTTATTGCCACATCGCCAGACAGGACACTGTAAAAAAAAAAAAAAAAAAGATAGGTGGAAGGAGAGTTTCTGTGAGGATTTTTCCCTCAGCTTGGATTTAATGCAGCAGAGCTTTGCAGAGCATTTGCTCCAGCAATACTCCTTGGTTACTATTAGGTAATACTAGGCAGCTGCCTAGGGCCCCAAGTTGTTGAGGGACGCCCGCGACTCTGATAAATTATCCTGGGTTTTAGAGGGTGAGGTGGTGTTTTTTAATGCGTGTGAGAGCGGGCATGCAATACAATAATTTGTGCATCATGTGTGGATAAGAACTGCTTTTATTGCGCAGACAACAAGAGAGCACGGGGTGTGGGGAGGAGGTTACTGGTGAAACCTATGAAAAGCAATGCTCTGTTCAACCAGCGATCCAGGCGACTGTTTGTCAGAGAGCTGACTGGATCAGTCCGAAAAAAATAGATTGTTTTTGTTTTTTTTATTTGTAAAAAAAATATATATTTAGCAGATTAAAACTGGGATCCTATCTCAATCCCACTGAAGCTATCACCTTATTGTTTTTGAATAATTAGTAAAACAGAATTTGTAATGAAAAGAATGAAATAGATCCAAAGGACCTATCAGTAACCATGTCTGTTCCAGCTCAGATCATCATTAGAATTCCTATAAGTATTATGTATTCAGTACAGGGGCCATGACTGTCATGATTGAGTTCAGGTTTCTAACCCACATGTAGACACAACTCGGAGACAGGTTAAAAGTTTGACTGTTTATTGAAATAAAGCACAATTGTTAGATGACTGGTGTTGGTCAATGATCCGGGACTGGTCACCAGGACTCTCTGCAGAGAGGGACAGTTTGGTTAGCCAGGGTTCAGATGATCTTGGTCAGAGTGGTTGAGCAGGTTTGTACCTGTGACGGGTTTCAGGCGGAGCAGCAGAGGGAGGGAACCAGGAGGGTCCAGAGGCTAGGAGTTGGCAGAGGGCTAAGCAACGGCAGGGCTCGACTTCAGACTGATAGTGTTCAGATCCAGGGATTCTCCCGATCCTCTTCTTGAGGGCGGGCAAGGCAGGTTCAGACAGCAGGTTCTTCAGAAGGGCTCCTAAGAGCCAACAGGCAGATCTCAGCAGTGAGCTCTTCCAGAGTTCCAGGATTCAGTCAGGTTTCTTCCTATGAAGCAGAGAAGACAAAAACCGATTAGGTTCAGATTCAGGTTTTCAGGAGGGTCAGAGAATCAGACAGGCTGGCTGGCTCAGGCTTGCTAACCATAACTGGCTTAACACTCTGGCGCTGGAGAACAGCTCTGCCGCTGCTTATATCCTGGTCTCCTGATGACTGATGGATCGCAGGTGTGGTCGTCAGCTCAGCTCCAGGAGACCTAGGGCGCCCTCTGCTGGAGAAAGGTGGACAGACCTCCAGATCCCAACAATGACATGATCTACAGGGGCACTGGCCCCCGTTGGCCCCTGTCTAGAGCCGGCCATGGTGAGGAATGATGACACCGTGGCGAGGTGCATTGTATGCTGAAGTCCTATGAAAAACAGAAAGCACAACTGATGTTCAAAGCTACAAGATTGAAAGTATTGAAAATAAAAGACCAATACTGTTCTGTTTAGTGTTTAAGAAATTACTGTTAGTTAATAAACAGTTGATGAGAAGCTGCTGGCCTTAAGTGTGTGTGTCTGGGGCACGGTGTGGGTCTGTTGGACCCGGGGGGCGGGGGATAAGCATCTCCCTGAAATGAGTTTTTGGAACTTGGGATGACTGCTAATCCTTTGGCTAAAATGCCAACAGTATGCTTATAATATTAAATGTGTCTCGGCCCCAAATGTCCTATATCCGCCCCTGTTTATGGGATAACATTCTGCTGAGAAACTGTTCTAATATAAAAGAGTAAAATAAACAAATGAATATTGAACAGTAGATTCAGGAGATTTAATTGTGGAAAAAACTGCAGCCTGTTTATGTAAAACTCTGCATTATGCATGAAGATGATCAACAGTCAGAGCTCCACCTTTCTCCACCCTCCAATGCTTCAACCATTATTCAATTCAACTTATCATAAAAATGTAGGCCATATTTCTCCCTGATCTTGCTCTCGTTTATCCTCATCATCATTGTTAGTATCTAAACTGATCTGCTACCTCTCTCCCTCAGTGCTTTCCTGGATCTCTCTCCAGGGTCTGAAGGACAGTTGCACTAATAAACCATTTAAACCTTCCTCACTTGTCCCCAGTATCTTCTGCTCTGCAGTTTTATTCGCTGCAACAGGAATAATTCAGGTTTATAATACAGATATTACATAAAATGATTCTGAATTCTGATCACTTTTCTTCTTTTCCAGGTGAGTGTACTGTGATGGGCATCCCCAGTGTCACCACCAATCTTTCAGGGTTTGGCTGCTTCATGGAGGAGCATGTCTCTGATCCTGCTGCCTATGGTAATCCACACACACATTCACTGAAATCTGTTGATTTATTTTCTCCACCAAAGGCTTATGGTCCATCAACCTTCTTTTGTGGATCAGGTATCTACATCGTCGACCGTCGATTCAAATCCCCTGAGGAGTCGTGCAACCAGCTGACCCAGTTCATGTTTAGCTTCTGCCAGCAGTCTCATCGTCAGCGCATCATCCAGAGGAACCGAACTGAGAGACTTTCGGACCTGCTTGACTGGAGATATTTAGGACGGGTCGGTTTGACTGTAGCACTACTGGAGGTTCAAAGATGGAATAAGTCGCTGATTTTGGCTATAAAGGCTCAGTCAATGGGAAGACTGATAAAAAATAACAAGCAGTGAAGAAAGCGTAAAAACTAGCTTGAAGCATTAACTTCTATTAATGCTGTGCAGCTTATACACAGTTTAGTTGGTTTTAGTGTTTAATTATCACCAACTGTTGGAACATTGTGGTAACATCTTCAGCACCAAGATTACCATAACAACAGATGACTGATGATTTTCTTACTCTGGAGAAACTGAATAGAAATATAGAAGTTAGAAAATGAATTAGGTTTAGGTTTTAAAAGACATTTCAGAGCATGAAATGTCTTTGATTTATTATTAGCCTTATTTCTACATTCTGATTGGTCAGTTCTGTCATAGAATACATGCAGCTTTTATTGAAGGTTTTCTCTAAATAATGCATGAACAGTGAGAGAAATACCGGCAAAATATTTTAATTCTTAGACATTGACCTTCTCTTGGGACAGTTCTACACCCACGCCCGTCATCTGGCCCTGAGCAGATGTTTCCCAGACAAATTCAAGACGGACCTCAAAGGCCCACAAAAGGCAAGTAAGAATAGAAATAAACATGTTATATATTTGCACAGGTTAACCGTTAAATGCATCCATGCACTGGTCTGTTACAGATCAGCTTACTATATGTCCTGCTGCTGTGGATCAGAAAGTGATTTTCACATAATAAGATCAAACCAAGAAAGCTCAGCTGTTAATAGTTTAGATTAGTGAAGCATCTTGGTTTGAATCACAGGAAGATAAACAAAACTCTACATTCAGCTCCTTCTGAACTGTAGGTAACAGTCAGTCGGACTCCAGCCAGCGCAGACGTATGCAGAGGGGATTTAGTTGCTGCTGTAGCTTTCAGCTGAAGATGCTCAGAGTCTGTAGCAGCCGAGCTGCTGGAAAAAGGAAGTTAATGTGAGGTTGGGTGGAAATCAGTCGATCAAACGCAGAGATGAGTTTTTCTTATTTCTTAAAGGTTCCAAAAGGCAATGGAGGCCAAGTCCAAGAACTAAAAACACAGAAAACCTAAATAAACCTAGAGACACCAGGAGAAAACACACAAGAGGCTTAGAAACAACAAGGAACCAGCAAACAGTGACAGGAGACAATAAAAGGGAGACTGAACAGATGTGGAGCATCTGTGGATGGAATCATCTAGAAGGGAGCTAGGGAAGGAAACTGACACAAGGGGGCAGCAGAGGGTAAACAAGAAATACATAAGAACTCAAAAACCATAAAAAACTAGAATAACACAAAGAGATAATGTAAAACCTGACAGCTAAACTGGAAGAATTTATGTTTATAGATGTAGTTGTATATTTATGTGCTTTTATTCTCATGTGTGCACGGTGTGAGCGCTGTAAACAAAGTAAAAATCCGATCCAAGGTTCCATGACCTTAGCTTTCTTTCATCCACAGACAGAGGGTTTCAGATATCCCCGGCCATCTTCAGTGCCTCCTTCTCCCTCTGTCTCCCTCCACTCTACCCCACACCACAGCGATGCGGAGGAGGATGATGATGAACCGTACAATGAGGAAGATGAGGCAGAGAGGGACCGGCTGAACATCAAGCTTCCTTTCATGCTGGGAGCTGTGCCAGAGGGCAAGAAGAAGCAGCCTGGAGAGTCCGGGAATTAAAATCCTTCTCCCGCTAACACTGATCTAAAACAGACATAAAACAATCAGAATCCCGTCCAAGCACATTCGTATGAACAACACGAAAACTTACAATTTAATAGTTAAATCCGATTCTTGTTTCACACACCTGTTAAGTTGGTAGTTTCTAGATGAGCTACTGGGATTATTCACTATTATTCTGTGAGTCGCTACATGTTTCTCACCATACACACATTGGTCACAGTATATGACGGTCACAGATCTTTTTGTAACGCCAGTATAATCTCATCATACTATGATAATTACATATTATGATTATTATGATGATTATTATGACTATTTTTGTTATCAATGTCTCATCTGATTAAATACTAAAAAGGTTAATCGCCATAATATTTGAAGCTACCAGTAAAAACAATCTAATAAATGCAGGTTAAACAGGCGGTTATCTCTTCCTCCTTCATTCTCAGATCATGCAGATCTTGTCTCATTCAGTTTTCCTTTTACTGACTCTTATTTTCTAGAATGAGGAACTTTCATAGATCCATCTGAGTGATAGAAAAGTAGATCTAAGCCTGGAAGTCTGTGCTCAGAAATCATGACCATAAAACAGCCAAACAACCCATAACTGTACTGACAATCGCTATCTTCAGATCTAAACTAAAAGTCACCAATCAGTTCTAGAAATATCTTTAGATGAACCCTTGTTGATCCTGGAGAACCACTGAACCAGATTAGCTCCTTATAAGGAGATTTAAATTGTTCTGCTTCATTTGATCTGAGTCTATTTCCTTCTGCAGCTGCAGCCAATGATCTGATGTTTGTTGACTAACTTGCTTTATCTTACATTTTCTCTCCTCATCTTTAGTAAAACAAACACATCAAAGCCATTTTTTATTTACCTGGGAAAAAACCAAACATTTATCCCAATAATCAGCCCAGTTAAGATCAACCGATGAACCTCCTCACCATCACACAGGGCAGCTGAGACCGCTGCTAACCAACTTCCTCGTCTGCTCCTCATCTATACTCTAACAGCTGATAATCAGCTAGCTAACAGCTGCTAACCAGCTAGCTAACGGCTGCTAACTAGCTAGCAAACAGCTAACAGCTGCTAACCAGCTAGCTAACGGCTGCTAACCAGCTAGCTAACGGCTGCTAACCAGCTAGCTAACGGCTGCTAACCAGCTAGCAAACAGCTAACAGCTGCTAACCAGCTAGCTAACGGCTGCTAACCAGCTAGGTGACCGCTGCTAACAGCTAAAAGCTGCTAATCAGCTAGTTAACAGCTGCTAACCAGCTAGCTAACGGCTGCTAACCAGCTAGGTGACTGCTGCTAACAGCTAACAGCTGCTAACCAGCTAGCTAACAGCTGCTAACCTAACCAGCTGGCTAACAGCTGCTAACCAGCTAGCTAACAGCTGCTAACCAGTTAGCTAATAGCCAACAGCAGCTTACCAGCTAGCTAACAGCTGCTAACCAGCTAGCTAACAGCTGCTAACCTAACCAGCTGGCTAACAGCTGCTAACCAGCTAGCTAACAGCTGCTAACCAGTTAGCTAATAGCCAACAGCTGCTAACCAGCTAGCCAACAGCTAACAGCTGCTAACCAGCTAGCTAACAGCTGCTAACCTAACCAGCTAGCTAACAGCTGTTAACCAGCTAGCTAACAGCCAACAGCTGCTAACCAGCTAGCCAACAGCTTCTAACCAGCTAGCTAAAAGCTGTTAAGCAGCTAGCTAACAGCCAAAACCTGCTAACTAGCTAGCTAACAGCTGCTAACATAATAAATAGCATAATAACACGCAGCATTTTACCCTCATTCTTTAGCTGCAAGCTTCATGTGAGCAGCTGACTAGAGACTACATAACAAGCAAACTCAGTTTACTGTTGGAAAAGAAAGCCTCCTTCTTTCTGTTCTTTCTAAAATAAATGTGACAAAACTCCATGAAAAGTCGTCTGAAAGTGGATGGAGCCTCAGAGTTTACTGAACCACATCTCGATATAACTCCTCTGCAGCTGTAGCTCTGTTTATCTGTCTTTTAAACACATTCTCCAATATATTTATTACATTTCTGCATTAAATCTCTGGTTCCAGTGGGGTGAAAAAGGCGCTTCCTATTGTCTGTTGCCATGGTGACTCGTTTAATCGGGGCTCGACTGATAACGGCTTTTCAACTTGTTACGCACGTGTTCCACTCTGAATGGACCTACTTAGAGGTGATTAAATTAATTCATAGCAGCTTTTTAGAAACTCAGAGTTTCAAATCTTAGGATAGATCGATTCAGAGTTAAGGAGATTAGTCTGAGTTTATCAAACCTGCTCATTTTAATTGCTGGAACCAAAACAGTTCAATCTTGTGAGCATACTCAATAAAAAAAACTTGCATTTAATTTAGTGCCACTTGTTAAGAGTCTTTGAAAATCATATCCTAAATGTAAATGACATTATGCATGCAGTATGAGAAAATAAAGTGTTTATCCATCCAAATACCTGTCATGTTTGATATTTTTTCAATTATTATAGAAAAGATTTTAATTCTATTCAATTCACTTAATTTCTATTGCACCAATTCACATCATGTCATCTCAAGACACTTTATAGATTCAGAATAACTAGATCATCCAGTCAGATTGGTTCATTTTTCTATCTAAGGAAAATTGCATTGACTCATTGACACACTAAGCATGCTTGCAGCAACAGTGGAGAGGAAAACCTCCCTTTGAACAGGAAGAAACCTCCAGCAGAACCAGGCTCAGTGTGAGCGGCCATCTGCTGAGGCCGAATGGGGTTCAAGGAGACAGAAGCAGACGTAGAAAAAGCAGCATAGATACAAAAGGCAACTGTCAACCAGCTCCACAGGCGGCCCCGTCCAGGAAACACACAGCAAGGCAGACGAGCTCTGAGCCAGCTCCCATGTCAGAGGATGAAGAGAGCACATCCAGTTAGTCACAGTCAGAGAAACAGGACTACACTGAAAAACAGGCTCCAGCATCTATAAACAAAGGTGTTGATGGCAGCAGCAGAGCTGATATTTCTCTCCAGGATGGAGTCACAGCCAAACAGGAACAGACCTGATGAAGCTACTATGAGAAAAAGCAGAGAGAGCAGAACGTTAGTCATGATCGCAGCCTCGTTAGCTTCTCTAATCACTCACTTCATTCACCTGCCGTTCCCCCCCCGGTCGTTATTCACTTCATTCACTCTCTATTCACCTGCTTCCTCTGCTATATCTATATATCTATATAGATATATATATATCTATATAGATATATATATATATATATATAGATAGATAGATAGATAGATAGATAGATAGATAATTATTCTAAGTTTATTCGTATATTATTAGTTTTTTCGTATATTATTCGTAGGTGTATCCCGCCTCTCGCCCATTGACTGCTGAAGATAGGCACCAGCACCCCTCGCGACCCCACTTGGGGCAAGCGTGTCAGATAATGGATGGATGGATGGATGGTGTTATGGTTTTGTGTCAGACAATCATGTTTGTTTCGTGAGTTTCAGCTAAAACAATTTCCAAAACAAATGATCATTTTAGAAAACCAATTTAAGTTTTAGAAATCAAACTAAAAATAAACAAGACACTTAAAATTTCAAAACAAATAGCATTTAAGAAAACAAATAAAAAACATTCACTTTTACAAGTCCCGAAAACAAATTTACATTTCAGGAATTCAAGCAGAAAGGGTAGGAACTAACTCGGAGGCTGAACCGGAGGTTCCAATGCAATAGGTCAGTTAGTTTAAAGTTAGATCTAGTTGCATTTTGCCGATTTTGTGGGGCTCATATGAGAATATTAATACCGTTTTGTTTCTGGTGTGTTCGGTCCTTGGAGTTTTGAAATGGTCAGACGGAAGGACCAGCTATGCTGGAGCAATGTAAACAGTATTTTAATGAGGGACACATGTCATGTTTACATGGTGTAAACATGAGGTTGGGATCTTTGAAAAGACGCTGGTTTATATTGTAGAAAGGCGTTTCCTCTACTGACGTCATAATAAGGCCAATACGACATGAACTTCGTGAACCTGGACAGCTGTTTGGTTACCGCATGATGTGGCGGGTACTCAGACAGTGGTACAACCTCCCAAGGAGCATGGATCAAGTGATGACTTTGCTCCTGGGGGCTTAATCCTCATGGATGCGTGAGGAGAGCAGAAGAAGAACATACCACTCCATGGGACCGAACTATATGTGGCAGGTAGATGGTTCAGACAAACTCAAACCATTCAGTTTGGCTATTTCAAGGTGTATTGATGGATTTTCCCCTAAAGTACTGTGGCTTCAATATGGAGCAACAAATAGTGACCCATCTGTGAGCGCTCACTATCTCCTGCCATGTGTGCGAAACCTTGGTGTCATCCCCATGAGAATGAAAACGGCACGGAGAACAGGACCATGGCCGCAATTCAGTGCACGCTACGTCAGCACCACTACCATTTATATTCTGGAGCGTCCAGCCACATGTTCATCCACAAACAACCAGAGGATCAAGTCCTGGGGTCCATATTCAGAAAGGAAAGGTAAGTAGTTTTATACATTAATTCAATCCTGGGTGACCATTATTAAACATGAATACACTAAAAATGATCAAACTTATTGATTTTGTAGGTGTCAGTTCTGTATGGAGCTATTTGCTGACCTTAGAGAAGCTGGACATTTTAACGGGAGTCATGAGCATTGGTGTCTCCTGAGATATTGCTTTGGTGATGTTATTCAGAGGGACTTGGATGAATGCATGACACTGTGGAACTGTCACAGGATATGTCCTTCCAGAACCACATTGAGCCCAGGAGAAGTACCAAATGAGCTCTACTACTTACATGTAGATATGTGATGGTGTGTTCCATTTTATCATAACCATTAAATAAAACTATATCTTCTCTTAGGTTTGGCTCCAAAGACTGGATTTAAAATCCAACAGACTAATCTGGATATGTTTCCTGTGACTCATCTGAGAAGGGCTCCTTGTTGGGATCCAGACATGCAAGGATACTTGGACTTAGCAAAGGATCAAAGTCATTTACAGAAGTCGGAACACTGGCAGGCTTCAACTGAACTGGATCTAAAACTAAAAGAAGCTGCTCAGCTATGAAATGAAGGAACGTTTATTGTGACAGCAGTGGAACATTGACGCAGTTTCTCACCCACAGCTTCCATATTTAAAAGTGGGGAATAAATGAAACTGTTTGGGTTTTTTGATTGTCCAAATGCTGTCTGTTGGGAAAAAAACAAAAAACATGCCAACCTGCCCCAATTTATTTGCATTTTAACAAAAATACAAAAATTTAAACATAATCTCAAAGAGCAAACATTTTACAGTCCAAGTTGTAGGACTGTGTTCACCAATGCTGGTCGTTAAGTTACACCTCTTCATGTTTTAGACCTTTTCCTACTTTAACACACCTGTTTGCAGTAAATTAAATATTAATCAGTTATTAACTGAGATCAGGTTTGCTGAAGCAGACAAATATCTAAAACACGACTGCTAAAACCATGGCCTTGAGAGTGAGAGACAGGTTTAAACAGCACTGCTGTAGGAGTTATGCAGCCATAAGGTTTACAGACAACCAAATCCTGGACTATTTTGACTTCCAGAGTCCATTAAATTGGTAAATTCAACAAGTCATCCAGGAACTCTACGTCAGCCCAGTTGCAAACATTAAAACGTTTTCCACAGAGACAGCAGCTTCGCCTTCTGCAAATAAAATATTCAGGTCTAGCAAAGTAATGTGACTTTTAAAGTAGGTACAAAAAAACTCCCACAAAACTTCAGTCTCATATCACTCAATGAAGGCCTGAGTTGAGGTTTGAAGAGGCTTTCAAATTTAAAGCCAGTCAGTCGCTTATCCCAGAGGCAAAGGTCAAGGGTCAGCAAAGTAGGATGTTACTGTAGTGCATTCAGGAACTGAAAGACCACCTTTGAATCTACAAAAAGGAACAGACTGTTATACAGCTGTGTAGATGTTTTTCTCCAATGCAACCATGTTTGCCACTTTGACTAATAATTAGTAGTCACACTGCAACAATTATTCAGATTAATCATGATTATTAGATTGATAAAATAATTGTCTACTAATTTTGAAGTCATTCAGTTGTTAACTACAGTAAACAGACTCTAAAACCTAAACAAACAGTCTGCTGTAACTAAACCAAAGCTGTACATAAAAAACATACATTTTGGATTTAAGAAAAACGTGTTAGTAAAATATACTCTGTCCAGAACTTCTCAAATGTCTGTTTTAGGTTCATCTAGTTCAAATTCTTTAAAGAAATCTCCTATGAATAATTTTTTGCAATCCAATTAAAAATCGATTAATCGAAAATACTAGTTCACAGATTAATCGACTTGCAAAATAATGTTTGGTTGCGGCCATACTAATAAACATGGCATGAAACATTTCAAACTAACCATTTATAAATATATAAGAATTCCGTCCAATGATGTACCAAGGAGAAAGTCTGTAACAATTTCCGTTTTTTCTTCCACAGCAGCCACATGTCTAAACAGCCTGCAGTCTGCAACATACTGCTGTGTCTCACAACACATTCCTGTATAGTATCCAATGTAGCAGCTTTTCAATCTGACACAAAAAGAGAAATACACAGCACAGCAAGTGACTAATCATCCATCTCCACCAATCTAGGACAGAGACAGAGAGGTTAGTGTTGATCCAGGTTAACTGCAGGCTTTCTGATGTTGGAGTAAATACCTGCTCAAAGGTGGAGCGGAGCTGCAGGGGGGGAACCTTGAGGGTCCAGAGGCTAGTCGGCAGGCAGAGGACTGAGGGCAGAGGCTTAACTGAGTGCAGGCAGGCAGATTCCAGACAGAGATAATTCTCCAGGATGTCAGGTCTTCAGACAGGACTCAATCTGTGAGGCAGAGAGAAACAGGGTCAGGCAGGTTCACAAAAAGTCAGAGATTCAGATCTGGTTGTTTGGCTCAGGTCTCGCTCTACAATTACTGGCAAACACTCTGGCAGGAAAGTGTCAGCCTCCTCCTCCTTAAATAGGGCTTCCTGATGAGCAGATGGAAGACAGGTGTTGCAGTCAGCTCATGCCCCCAGGAGATCTTGTGCGCCCTCTGGTGGAGAAAGTGGACAAAGCCTCCAGATGCCAACACATTTATTACGTTGTTCGCTAATAAGTGCTTTTTTGTTCCCTTTTTATTGTTATTTTTTAACCAGAATCAGCCAAGGGTTACATATTTAGCTGAAATTAGTGTTTATAGTCTTATTTTGGTTAATGCTTCACTTTTTGTCTGATACGACCGTGACAACCGAAAACTGGCATATTCTGTTTCGAACTCTGGCATACAGCGTGTGAGACGACATTAAAAGGTCTTTTTAAGTTAGCCTCATCTAGACAACTGCATATTAGCATATTAGTTTCTGCTTCTTTTGTTTAAAATTCGTTTGTAATCATTCATCCTTAAAATAATTACAATTTTTACATTTATGTGCAAGCAATGTTTCGAGCCAGTCACTGAGACAAACTAGCTTCTCTACATTTTCAGAGCTCCTAGAATTCCTTCAACGTATTTTAGATCGTCAATGGTTTCTACTCCCCAGCTAACAAGTCTATCCACCAGCTTCTCCAACTTCGCTTGAGGGAGTCCAGGAAGGGCTTTCAAAATAGCCCTCTGTATTTCCTTAGCTGAAATGGTTGACATTATTCTAGAGAAGGAAAAGAGTGGTGAAGAGCAAGCACTGACAATCCACACAGTTTATACATTGGTAATAGATAATAATCCAAAAGTTCTTGCTGATTAAAACAACAAAATTTTGTCAGTTTTTTCGGTAAGGCAGAAAAGGCCTTGATCACTGAGTGTTACAGAGCTATAGCATTCTGTTAAGAAGTGAACAGAGTTTTCTTTAAGTTTTCTTTAAATAGAATAGGTTGGATTCTACTCCCTGCATATTTATAATAAATAGAATAGAATAGAATAGAATTCAACTTTATTGTCATTGCACTGTCACAAGTACAAGCAACGAAATGCAGTTAGCATCTATCCAGAAGTGCTATACAGGATATAAATATGCATTTACAAGTGTACAGAGGGTATGTATAAATAGACTATAAAATGTATGTATAAACAGTATAACAGCATTGATAGTAAACAGCAATGAACAGTGATTGAGGCTGTAAATGAATATAAACACTATATACATGTATACAACCATACAGAGATGTTACCTGGATCATATAAATATATATATTAGTGGGGTTATAATGTATGAATGCGTGTGAGGAAGCAGTTGTGGTATGTGTGAGGAGCGTCCATGGTTATTGTTGTGTAGGGGGATGGGAGTACAGTCCTTATAGTTCGTGTCATGAGGCATTCAAAAGCGTGACAGCTGTGGGGAAGAAGCTGTTCCGGTGCCTGGTGGTTTTAGTCAGTATGCTTCTGTAACGCCTCCCAGAGGGCAGAAGGGAGAAGAGTCTGTATGCAGGGTGAGTGGGGTCCTTGGTGATTTTCCCGGCCCTTTTCAGACACCGCTTCCTGTAGATGTCCTGGATGGCAGGAAGCGGTGCCCCGGCGATGCGCTGGGCGGTTTTCGCCACCCTCTGCAGCGCCTTCCGGTCCGAGGCAGAGCAGTTCCCATACCAAACTGTGATACAGTTGGTGAGGATGCTCTTAATTCATATGCATAAAACAAGCGGAACACTATGGCGATAGCCGTACTGCTCCACTTGTGAAAGTAAAATCGGTTGGGCTCTTTTTGGCATCAAGACAATTATTGTTATTGCCACATTGCCTGACAGGACACTGTAAAAAACAAAAGGATAAGATTGTCCAAAATGACAACATTTGTGTTCCCTTAATATAAAACTAACTGAGAAAAGTCTGCATTTGCTCAGACTTGGACAACATTTATTGTCATTTTGTAGACAGTCTATACAAAACAAAATTTCATTTAGTAGCGCTTTCAGACAGTAAATTATTAAAAAATTTCCATTCCATTACGTGCAGCAGTGATCAATTTTAAACGGTGTGGGAGAAAAAAATATGGTGCAAAAACGCATTGATATGGAAGTTCACAGCATTAATATATTTGATGCAAATAAGCACTATTGCTTTGGTGTTATCAGTGTAATGCAGAGGTGATGTTAAGGTTATATGAAGAAGAAACCAAATATTTATTTGTTCCCACTAAATACTAGTTTATTACCAAAAAATACTAATTTATTCCCAAAAATACTACTTTTGTCCACAAAATATATAAAATGTATGCACAAAATACTAAAACATTATCTTCCCCCACACAGCAGACCTTCTCTAAGGAACAAAATGTGATGGACAGAAATCACCGGGTCAGGTTTTATTTTAGGCTGGAGATGAGCTACAAAGACATTCTGAGATGTTTATGCAGTCTGATGGCAGTGGGGAAGAAACTGTTGCATCGAATGCTGCGAAGCTTCTTCCTAGAGGGCAGCAGGGAGAACAGTCCATGGTGGTGGTGGTGGTGGTGGGGGGGTAATAGATGAGGTTAATGGATGCTGATCTAAACACCTGATATACTTTCATTTTTTATGTGTGATTGCATGGCGTGCATTTTTATGGACAAAAATTGGTATAAGTCCCAAGAAAGTCTCATGGAGACATCTGCTCCCTGGAAAACAAGGTGATGTTCAAGTTATGATAAAGAAACAGGAATGCAAATTCAGAGTTACATTTAGGGAACCACACATTGAACTAGTGTTGTCTGATATTAATATACTAACATTAGATGTGTTTGAGAAACACTATCAGTTAAATTGATCTTTTTGTGATTTGATGAACCTTCATTAAATTGTAAAATCCAAAAAACATTTTAAACTGCATTTACTGGAAAAACATGAAATGCACTGACAATAAAAGGTTTGTAGTTACCTTTAATGTAAAAAATTTTATGACTTTGCATATTTTCCTCCTAAAATTCCAAAACCTAACTCCTTGGTGCCAAAACTTTTTCTAGCAAATCTTTGGTGTTGCAGGAATCAGTGGATTCATGGGAAATTGTCATTTTTTTTTCCTGACAAAGTATTTGGTGGTTTTTGTTTTATAACTAAAAAAGGGGTTTTAGATTTCATTCAATCAGCGTCTTCTTTTAGTGCTTCCTAAATAGATCTGCTATAGAGAGTAAACCAAGGGTGCTCAGTCGACCTCAAGTCATCCTGTAACTTTTAGATGCATCTTTTCTCTAACGCACCTGAATCAAAAGGCTCAATCCCCTCATTTAGCTCAGCAGAACCATGGTAACGAGCCACTCATCTGATTCAGAGGTGTTAAAATGGGATGCATCAAAAAGTTGCAGGATAGTAGCTGTTGAGGACCAGACTTGAGCACCCATGGTGTAAACATTTGTCCAACGATGAGCAGATGCGTCTCCGTTGGACCCAGCAGCCATTTGGATAAATCACTATGAAAATGAAACAAAATGAAAATAAAGAAATATATATAATACTACATATGTATATATATATATATATATATATATATATATATATATATATATATATATATATATATATATATATATATATATATATATATGGGGTGGCCATATATTATTTGTTTTAATCTCACTGTATTCTTGGAATTAATTTAGATTAATCCAGATTCAAATGGCGCATTTAAATTCTGCCAAAGATGAATCAGAATTATTTTATTAATCCCTTGTGGCAATTTCTTTTTCTTGCATTGCAACCGTTTACAGAAGATACAACAAAGATTTCAAGTACAAATAAGATATAATAATAAAATAAAGATAAGTATAAAATAAGATGAGATAAGAATATAATAATATGAGGATGATCTATGTGTTCTACCTAAATAAAAGCAAGTCTTTGAACAGGTTTCTCAAGCCAGGTAGAGCATTAGACCAGGGGTTCATCTCCTGTTTCCAAAATGAATCACAAACTGCCTGACAAAGCTTTTCTTCTATGATAAGTTATTCATTTAGATGTATTAGATGTTTACTTTGTCAACCGGAGCTCGTTCTAAACCTGAGCTCTTTATAAACCAGAGCTCTTTATAAACCAGAGCCCTTTATAAACCAGATCCCTTTATAAACCAGAGCCCTTTATAAGCCAGAGCCCTTTATAAACCAGAGCATTTATAAACCAGAGCCTTTTATAAACCAGAGTCCTTTATAAACCAGGGCCCTTTATAAACCAAAGCCTTTATAAACCAGAGCCGTTTATAAACCAGAGCCCTTTATAAACAAGATCCCTTTATAAACCAGAGCCCTTTAAAAACCAGAGTCCTTTATAAACCAGGGCCCTTTATAAACCAGAGCCTTTATGAACCAGAGCCCTTTATAAACCAGAGATCTTTGTGAACCAGAGCTCTTTATAGACCAGAGCCCTTTATAAACCAGAGCCCTTTATAAACCAGAGCTTGTTATAAAGATGTGTTCTTTTTAAACCAGAGCTTGTTATAAACCAGAGTCCTCTTTAAACCAGAGCTTGTTATAAACCAGAGCCCTTTATAAACCAGAGTCCTCTTTAAACCAGAGCTCGTTATAAACCATAGCCCTTTATAAGCCACAGCCCTTTATGAACCAGAGCCGGTTATAAACCAAAGCCCTTTATAAACCACAGCCCTTTATAAACCAGAGCCGGTTATAAACCAAAGCCCTTTATAAACCAGAGCCCTTCATAAACCAGAGCCCTTTATAAACCAGAGCCCTTTATAAACCAGAGCCCTTCATAAGCGGGAACCCTTTTACAAACCGGAGCCCTTTATAAACCAGAACTCGTTATAAACCAGAGCCCTTTATAAACCAGAGCTCTTTATAAACCAGAGCCCTTTATAAACCAGAGGCCTTTATAAACCAGAATCCTTTGTAAACCAGAGCCTGTTATGAACCAGAGCTCTTTATAAACCAGAGCACTTTATAAATGAGAGCCCTTTATAAACCACAGGTTGTTATAAACCAGAGCCCTTTATAAACCAAAGCTCTTTATAAACCAGAGCCCTTTATAAACCAGAGCTCTTTATAAACCAGAGCTCTTTATAAATGAGAGCCCTTTATAAACCAGAGTTTGTTATAAACCAGAGCTTGTTATAAACCAGAGCCCTTTATAAACCAAAGCCCGTTATAAACGTGAGCCCTTTATAAACCAGAGCTCTTTATAAACCAGAGCTATTTATAAACCAAAGCCCGTTATAAACCTTAGCTCTTTATAAACCAAATTCCGTTATAAAGCAGAGCCCTTTATAAACCAGAGTTCTTTATAAACCCGAGCCCTTTATAAACCAGAGCTCTTTATAAACCACAGCCCTTTATAAACCAAAGCCCGTTATAAACGTGAGCACTTTGTAAACCAGAGGTCTTTATAAACCAGAGCTCTTTATAAACCAAAGCCCTTTATATAGTAAACCAGAGCCCGTTATAAACCAGAGCCCTTCATAAACCAGAGCCCTTTGGAAACCAGAGCCCTTTATAAACCAGAGCCCTTTATGAACCAGAGCTCTTTATAAACCAAAGCCCGTTATAAACCTCAGCCCTTTATAAACCACAGCTCTTTATAAACCAAATTCAATTATAAAGCAGAGCACTTTATAAACCAGAGCCCTTTGTAAACCAGAGCCCTTTATAAACCAGAGCCTTTTATAAACCAGAGCTCTTTATAAACCAGAGCTCTTTATCAACCAAATTCCATTATAAAGCAGAGCACTTTATAAACCAGAGCCCTTTATAAACCAGAACCCTTTATAAACCAGTGCCTGTTATAAACCAGAGCTCTTTATAAACCAGAGCTCGTTATAAACCAAATTCCGTTATAAAGCAGAGCCCTTTATAAACCAGAGTTCTTTATAAACCAGAGCCCTTTATAAACCAGAGCTCTTTATAAACCAGAGCCCTTTATAAACCAGATCCCTTTATAAACCAGAGCCCTTTATAAACCAGAGCATTTATAAACCAGAGCCTTTTATAAACCAGAGTCCTTTATAAACCAGGGCCCTTTATAAACCAGAGCCTTTTTAAACCAGAGCCGTTTATAAACCAGAGCCCTTTATAAACCAGATCCCTTTATAAACCAGAGCCCTTTATAAACCAGAGCCCTTTATAAACCAGAGTCCTTTATAAACCAGGGCCCTTTATAAACCAGAGCCTTTATAAACCAGAGCCCTTTATAAACCAGGGATCTTTGTAAACCAGAGCTCTTTATAGACCAGAGACCTTTATAAACCAGAGCCCTTTATAAACCAGAGCTTGTTATAAAGATGTGTTCTTTTTAAACCAGAGCTTGTTATAAACCAGAGCCCTTTATAAACCAGAGTCCTCTTTAAACCAGAGCTTGTTATAAACCAGAGCCCTTTATAAACCAGAGTCCTCTTTAAACCAGAGCTCGTTATAAACCATAGCCCTTTATAAGCCACAGCCCTTTATGAACCAGAGCCCCTTATAAACCAAAGCCCTTTATAAACCACAGCCCTTTATAAACCAGAGCCGGTTATAAACCAAAGCCCTTTATAAACCAGAGCCCTTCATAAACCAGACCCCTTTATAAACCAGAGCCCTTTATAAACCAGAGCCCTTCATAAGCGGGAACCCTTTTACAAACCAGAGCCCTTTATAAACCAGAACTCGTTATAAACCAGAACCCTTTATAAACCAGTGCCTGTTATAAACCAGAGCTCTTTATAAACCAGAGCTCGTTATAAACCAGAGCTCGTTATAAACCAAATTCCGATATAAAGCAGAGCCCTTTATAAACCAGAGATCTTTATAAACCAGAGCCCTTTATAAACCAGAGCTCTTTATAAACCAGAGCCCTTTATAAACCAAAGCCCGTTATAAACGTGAGCACTTAATAAACCAGAGGTCTTTATAAACCAGAGCTCTTTATCAACCAAAGCCCGTTATTAACCTGAGCCCTTCATAAACCAGAGCCTGTTATAAACCAGAGCACTTCATAAACCAGAGCTCTTTATAAACCAAATTCCGTTATAAAGCAGAGCTCTTTATAAACCAGAGCACTTTATAAACCAGAGGTTGTTATAAACCAGAGCCCTTTATAAACCAAAGTTCTTTATAAACCAGAGTCCTTTATAAACCAGAGCCCGTTATAAACCAGAGCCCTTCATAAACCAGAGCCCTTTGTAAACCAAAGCCCTTTATAAACCAATTCAATTCAATTCAGTTTATTTATATAGTGCCAAATTCACAACACATGTCATCTCAAGGCACTTTACAGTTCAACCAGATCATACAGTCAAATTGATACAAAGTTTTCTATCTAAGGAAAACCAGTTGATTGCATTGACTCATTGACTCAAATACAATCCCTCACACTAAGCATGCTTGTAGCGACAGTGGAGAGGAAAAACTGCCTTTTAACAGGAAGAAACCTCCAGCAGAACCAGGCTCAGTGTGAGCGGCCATCTGCCGAGGCCGACTGGGGTTCAAGGAGACAGAACCAGAGCTCTTTATAAACCAAATTCCGTTATAAAGCAGAGCTCTTTATAAACCAGAGCACTTTATAAACCGGAGGTTGTTATTAACCAGAGCCCTTTATAAACCAAAGTTCTTTATAAACCAGAGTCCTTTATAAACCAAAGCCCGTTATAAACCAGAGCCCTTCATAAACCAGAGCCCTTTGTAAACCAGAGCCCTTTATAAACCAGAGCCCTTTATAAACCAGAGCTCTTTATAAACCAAATTCCATTATAAAGCAGAGCTTTTTATAAACCAGAGCACTTTATAAACTAGAGATTGTTATAAACCAGAGCCCTTTATAAACCAAAGCTCTTTATAAACCAGAGTCCTTTATAAACCAGAGCCCTTTATAAACCGGAGCCTTTTATAAACCAGAGCTCTTTATCAACCAAATTCCATTATAAAACAGAGCACTTTATAAACCAGAGCCCTTTATAAACCAGAACCCTTTATAAACCAGTGCCTGTTATAAACCAGAGCTCTTTATAAACCAGAGCTCGTTATAAACCAGAGCTCGTTATAAACCAAATTCCGTTATAAAGCAGAGCCCTTTATAAACCAGAGTTCTTTATAAACCAGAGCCCTTTATAAACCAGAGCTCTTTATAAACCAGAGCCCTTTATAAACCAAAGCCCGTTATAAACGTGAGCACTTAATAAACCAGAGGTCTTTATAAACCAGAGCTCTTTATCAACCAAAGCCCGTTATTAACCTGAGCCCTTCATAAACCAGAGCCTGTTATAAACCAGAGCACTTCATAAACCAGAGCTCTTTATAAACCAAATTCCGTTATAAAGCAGAGCTCTTTATAAACCAAAGTTCTTTATAAACCAGAGTCCTTTATAAACCAGAGCCCGTTATAAACCAGAGCCCTTCATAAACCAGAGCCTTTATAAACCAGAGCCCTTTATAAACCAGGGATCTTTGTAAAACAGAGCTCTTTATAGACCAGAGACCTTTATAAACCAGAGCCCTTTATAAACCAGAGCTTGTTATAAAGATGTGTTCTTTTTAAACCAGAGCTTGTTATAAACCAGAGCCCTTTATAAACCAGAGTCCTCTTTAAACCAGAGCTTGTTATAAACCAGAGCCCTTTATAAACCAGAGTCCTCTTTAAACCAGAGCTCGTTATAAACCATAGCCCTTTATAAACCAAAGCCCTTTATAAACCACAGCCCTTTATAAACCAGAGCCGGTTATAAACCAAAGCCCTTTATAAACCAGAGCCCTTCATAAACCAGAGCCCTTTATAAACCAGAGCCCTTTATAAACCAGAGCCCTTCATAAGCGGGAACCCTTTTACAAACCAGAGCCCTTTATAAACCAGAACTCGTTATAAACCAGAGCCCTTTATAAACCAGAGCTCTTTATAAACCAGAGCCCTTTATAAACCAGAGCTATTTATAAACCAAAGCCCGTGATAAACCTTAGCTCTTTATAAACCAAATTCCGTTATAAAGCAGAGCCCTTTATAAACCAGAGTTCTTTATAAACCCGAGCCCTTTATAAACCAGAGCTCTTTATAAACCAGAGCCCTTTATAAACCAAAGCCCGTTATAAACGTGAGCTTTTTGTAAACCAGAGGTCTTGATAAACCAGAGCTCTTTATGAACCATAGCCCATTATAAACCTGAGCCCTTTATACAGTAAACCAGAGCCCGTTATAAACCAGAGCCCTTTGGAAACCAGAGCCCTTTATAAACCAGAGCCCTTTATGAACCAGAGGTCTTTATAAACCAAAGGCCGTTATAAACCTCAGCCCTTTATAAACCACAGCTCTTTATAAACCAAATTCCATTATAAAGCAGAGCACTTTTTAAACCAGAGCCCTTTGTAAACCAGAGCCCTTTATAAACCGGAGCCTTTTATAAACTAGAGCTCTTTATAAACCAGAGCTCTTTATCAACCAAATTCCATTATAAAACAGAGCACTTTATAAACCAGAGCCCTTTATAAACCAGAACCCTTTATAAACCAGTGCCTGTTATAAACCAGAGCTCTTTATAAACCAGAGCTCGTTATAAACCAGAGCTCGTTATAAACCAAATTCCGTTATAAAGCAGAGCCCTTTATAAACCAGAGATCTTTATAAACCAGAGCCCTTTATAAACCAGAGCTCTTTATAAACCAGAGCCCTTTATAAAACAAAGCCCGTTATAAACGTGAGCACTTAATAAACCAGAGGTCTTTATAAACCAGAGCTCTTTATCAACCAAAGCCCGTTATTAACCTGAGCCCTTCATAAACCAGAGCCTGTTATAAACCAGAGCACTTCATAAACCAGAGCTCTTTATAAACCAAATTCCGTTATAAAGCAGAGCTCTTTATAAACCAGAGCACTTTATAAACCAGAGGTTGTTATAAACCAGAGCCCTTTATAAACCAAAGTTCTTTATAAACCAGAGTCCTTTATAAACCAGAGCCCGTTATAAACCAGAGCCCTTCATAAACCAGAGCCCTTTGTAAACCAAAGCCCTTTATAAACCAATTCAATTCAATTCAGTTTATTTATATAGTGCCAAATTCACAACACATGTCATCTCAAGGCACTTTACAGTTCAACCAGATCATACAGTCAAATTGATACAAAGTTTTCTATCTAAGGAAAACCAGTTGATTGCATTGACTCATTGACTCAAATACAATCCCTCACACTAAGCATGCTTGTAGCGACAGTGGAGAGGAAAAACTGCCTTTTAACAGGAAGAAACCTCCAGCAGAACCAGGCTCAGTGTGAGCGGCCATCTGCCGAGGCCGACTGGGGTTCAAGGAGACAGAACCAGAGCTCTTTATAAACCAAATTCCGTTATAAAGCAGAGCTCTTTATAAACCAGAGCACTTTATAAACCGGAGGTTGTTATTAACCAGAGCCCTTTATAAACCAAAGTTCTTTATAAACCAGAGTCCTTTATAAACCAGAGCCCGTTATAAACCAGAGCCCTTCATAAACCAGAGCCCTTTGTAAACCAGAGGCCTTTATAAACCAGAGCTCTTTATAAACCAGAGCTCTTAATAAACCAAATTCCATTATAAAGCAGAGCTCTTTATAAACCAGAGCACTTTATAAACTAGAGATTGTTATAAACCAGAGCCCTTTATAAACCAAAGCTCTTTATAAACCAGAGCTCTTTATAAACCAGAGCTCTTTATAAATGAGACCCCTTTATAAACCAGAGTTCGTTATAAACCAGAGCTCGTTATAAACCAGAGCGCTTTATAAACCAAAGCTCTTTATAAACAAGAGCTCATTATAGACCAGAGCCCTTTATAAACCAGAGTCCTCTTTAAACCAGAGCTTGTTATAAACCAGAGCCCTTTATAAACCAGAGTCCTCTTTAAACCAGAGCTCGTTATAAACCATAGCCCATTATAAGCCACAGCCCTTTATGAACCAGAGCCCGTTATAAACCAAAGCCCTTAATAAACCACAGCCCTTTATAAACCAGAGCCGGTTATAAACCAAAGACCTTTATAAACCAGAGCCCTTCATAAACCAGAGCCCTTTATAAACCAGAGCCCTTTATAAACCAGAGCCCTTCATAAGCGGGAACCCTTTTACAAACCAGAGCCCTTTATAAACCAGAACTCGTTATAAACCAGAGCCCTTTATAAACTAGAGCTCTTTATAAACCAGAGCCCTTTATAAACCAGAGGCCTTTATAAACCATAATCCTTTGTAAACTAGAGCCTGTTATGAACCAGAGCTCTTTATAAACCAGAGCACTTTATAAATGAGAGCCCTTTATAAACCAGAGGTTGTTATAAACCAGAGCCCTTTATAAACCAAAGCTCTTTATAAACCAGAGCCCTTTATAAACCAGAGCTCTTTATAAACCAGAGCTCTTTATAAATGAGAGCCCTTTATAAACCAGAGTTTGTTATAAACCAGAGCTTGTATAAACCAGAGCCCTTTATAAACCAAAGCCTGTTATAAACGTGAGCCCTTTATAAACCGGAGCTCTTTATAAACCAGAGCTATTTATAAACCAAAGCCCGTTATAAACCTTAGCTCTTTATAAACCAAATTCCGTTATAAAGCAGAGCCCTTTATAAACCAGAGTTCTTTATAAACCCGAGCCCTTTATAAACCAGAGCTCTTTATAAACCAGAGCCCTTTATAAACCAAAGCCCGTTCTAAACGTGAGCACTTTGTAAACCAGAGGTCTTTATAAACCAGAGCTCTTTATGAACCATAGCCCATTATAAACCTGAGCCCTTTATACAGTAAGCCAGAGCCCGTTATAAACCAGAGCCCTTTGGAAACCAGAGCCCTTTATAAACCAGAGCCCTTTATGAACCAGAGCTCTTTATAAACCAAAGCCCGTTATAAACCTCAGCCCTTTATAAACCACAGCTCTTTATAAACCAAATTCCATTATAAAGCAGAGCACTTTATAAACCAGAGCCCTTTGTAAACCAGAGCCCTTTATAAACCGGAGCCTTTTATAAACCAGAGCTCTTTATAAACCAGAGCTCTTTATCAACCAAATTCCATTATAAAACAGAGCACTTTATAAACCAGAGCCCTTTATAAACCAGAACCCTTTATAAACCAGTGCCTGTTATAAACCAGAGCTCTTTATAAACCAGAGCTCGTTATAAACCAGAGCTCGTTATAAACCAAATTCCGTTATAAAGCAGAGCCCTTTATAAACCAGAGTTTTTTATAAACCAGAGCCCTTTATAAACCAGAGCTCTTTATAAACCAGAGCCCTTTATAAACCAAAGCCCGTTATAAACGTGAGCACTTAATAAACCAGAGGTCTTTATAAACCAGAGCTCTTTATCAACCAAAGCCCGTTATTAACCTAAGCCCTTCATAAACCAGAGCCTGTTATAAACCAGAGCACTTCATAAACCAGAGCTCTTTATAAACCAAATTCCGTTATAAAGCAGAGCTCTTTATAAACCAGAGCACTTTATAAACCAGAGGTTGTTATAAACCAGAGCCCTTTATAAACCAAAGTTCTTTATAAACCAGAGTCCTTTATAAACCAGAGCCCGTTATAAACCAGAGCCCTTCATAAACCAGAGCCCTTTGTAAACCAAAGCCCTTTATAAACCAATTCAATTCAATTCAGTTTATTATTATAGTGCCAAATTCACAACACATGTCATCTCAAGGCACTTTGCAGTTCAACCAGATCATACAGTCAAATTGATACAAAGTTTTCTATCTAAGGAAAACCAGTTGATTGCATTGACTCATTGACTCAAATAAAATCCCTCACACTAAGCATGCTTGTAGCGACAGTGGAGAGGAAAAACTGCCTTTTAACAGGAAGAAACCTCCAGCAGAACCAGGCTCAGTGTGAGCGGCCATCTGCCGAGGCCGACTGGGGTTCAAGGAGACAGAACCAGAGCTCTTTATAAACCAAATTCCGTTATAAAGCAGAGCTCTTTATAAACCAGAGCACTTTATAAACCGGAGGTTGTTATTAACCAGAGCCCTTTATAAACCAAAGTTCTTTATAAACCAGAGTCCTTTATAAACCAAAGCCCGTTATAAACCAGAGCCCTTCATAAACCAGAGCCCTTTGTAAACCAGAGCCCTTTATAAACCAGAGCCCTTTATAAACCAGAGCTCTTTATAAACCAAATTCCATTATAAAGCAGAGCTTTTTATAAACCAGAGCACTTTATAAACTAGAGATTGTTATAAACCAGAGCCCTTTATAAACCAAAGCTCTTTATAAACCAGAGTCCTTTATAAACCAGAGCCCTTTATAAACCGGAGCCTTTTATAAACCAGAGCTCTTTATCAACCAAATTCCATTATAAAACAGAGCACTTTATAAACCAGAGCCCTTTATAAACCAGAACCCTTTATAAACCAGTGCCTGTTATAAACCAGAGCTCTTTATAAACCAGAGCTCGTTATAAACCAGAGCTCGTTATAAACCAAATTCCGTTATAAAGCAGAGCCCTTTATAAACCAGAGTTCTTTATAAACCAGAGCCCTTTATAAACCAGAGCTCTTTATAAACCAGAGCCCTTTATAAACCAAAGCCCGTTATAAACGTGAGCACTTAATAAACCAGAGGTCTTTATAAACCAGAGCTCTTTATCAACCAAAGCCCGTTATTAACCTGAGCCCTTCATAAACCAGAGCCTGTTATAAACCAGAGCACTTCATAAACCAGAGCTCTTTATAAACCAAATTCCGTTATAAAGCAGAGCTCTTTATAAACCAGAGCACTTTATAAACCAGAGGTTGTTATAAACCAGAGCCCTTTATAAACCAAAGTTCTTTATAAACCAGAGTCCTTTATAAACCAGAGCCCGTTATAAACCAGAGCCCTTCATAAACCAGAGCCCTTTGTAAACCAAAGCCCTTTATAAACCAATTCAATTCAATTCAGTTTATTTATATAGTGCCAAATTCACAACACATGTCATCTCAAGGCACTTTACAGTTCAACCAGATCATACAGTCAAATTGATACAAAGTTTTCTATCTAAGGAAAACCAGTTGATTGCATTGACTCATTGACTCAAATACAATCCCTCACACTAAGCATGCTTGTAGCGACAGTGGAGAGGAAAAACTGCCTTTTAACAGGAAGAAACCTCCAGCAGAACCAGGCTCAGTGTGAGCGGCCATCTGCCGAGGCCGACTGGGGTTCAAGGAGACAGTACCAGAGCTCTTTATAAACCAAATTCCGTTATAAAGTAGAGCTCTTTATAAACCAGAGCACTTTATAAACCGGAGGTTGTTATTAACCAGAGCCCTTTATAAACCAAAGTTCTTTATAAACCAGAGTCCTTTATAAACCAGAGCCCGTTATAAACCAGAGCCCTTCATAAACCAGAGCCCTTTGTAAACCAGAGCCCTTTATAAACCAGAGCTCTTTATAAACCAGAGCTCTTTATAAACCAAATTCCATTATAAAGCAGAGCTCTTTATAAACCAGAGCACTTTATAAACTAGAGATTGTTATAAACCAGAGCCCTTTATAAACCAAAGCTCTTTATAAACCAGAGTCCTTTATAAACCAGAGCTCTTTATAAACCAGAGCTCTTTATAAATGAGAACCCTTTATAAACCAGAGTTCGTTATAAACCAGAGCTCGTTATAAACCAGAGCGCTTTATAAACCAAAGCTCTTTATAAACCAGAGCTCATTATAGACCAGAGCCCTTTATAAACCAGAGTCCTCTTTAAACCAGAGCTTGTTATAAACCAGAGCCCTTTATAAACCAGAGTCCTCTTTATACCAGAGCTCGTTATAAACCATAGCCCTTTATAAGCCACAGCCCTTTATGAACCAGAGCCCGTTATAAACCAAAGCCCTTAATAAACCACAGCCCTTTATAAACCAGAGCCGGTTATAAACCAAAGCCCTTTATATACCAGAGCCCTTCATAAACCAGAGCCCTTTATAAACCAGAGTTCTTTATAAACCAGAGCCCTTCATAAGCGGGAACCCTTTTACAAACCAGAGCCCTTTATAAACCAGAACTCGTTATAAACCAGAGCCCTTTATAAACCAGAGCTCTTTATAAACCAGAGCCCTTTATAAACCAGAGGCCTTTATAAACCATAATCCTTTGTAAACTAGAGCCTGTTATGAACCAGAGCTCTTTATAAACCAGAGCACTTTATAAATGAGAGCCCTTTATAAACCAGAGGTTGTTATAAACCAGAGCCCTTTATAAACCAAAGCTCTTTATAAACCAGAGCCCTTTATAAACCAGAGCTCTTTATAAACCAGAGCTCTTTATAAATGAAAGCCCTTTATAAACCAGAGTTTGTTATAAACCAGAGCTTGTATAAACCTGAGCCCTTTATAAACCAAAGCCTGTTATAAACGTGAGCCCTTTATAAACCAGAGCTCTTTATAAACCAGAGCTATTTATAAACCAAAGCCCGTTATAAACCTTAGCTCTTTATAAACCAAATTCCGTTATAAAGCAGAGCCCTTTATAAACCAGAGTTCTTTATAAACCCGAGCCCTTTATAAACCAGAGCTCTTTATAAACCACAGCCCTTTATAAACCAAAGCCCGTTATAAACGTGAGCACTTTGTAAACCAGAGGTCTTTATAAACCAGAGCTCTTTATGAACCATAGCCCATTATAAACCTGAGCCCTTTATACAGTAAACTAGAGCCCGTTATAAACCAGAGCCCTTTGGAAACAAGAGCCCTTTCTAAACCAGAGCCCTTTATGAACCAGAGCTCTTTATAAACCAAAGCCCGTTATAAACCTCAGCCCTTTATAAACCACAGCTCTTTATAAACCAAATTCCATTATAAAGCAGAGCACTTTATAAACCAGAGCCCTTTGTAAACCAGAGCCCTTTATAAACCGGAGCCTTTTATAAACCAGAGCTCTTTATAAACCAGAGCTCTTTATCAACCAAATTCCATTATAAAACAGAGCACTTTATAAACCAGAGCCCTTTATAAACCAGAACCCTTTATAAACCAGTGCCTGTTATAAACCAGAGCTCTTTATAAACCAGAGCTCGTTATAAACCAGAGCTCGTTATAAACCAAATTCCGTTATAAAGCAGAGCCCTTTATAAACCAGAGTTCTTTATAAACCCGAGCCCTTTATAAACCAGAGCTCTTTATAAACCAGAGCCCTTTATAAACCAAAGCCAGTTATAAACGTGAGCACTTTGTAAACCAGAGGTCTTTATAAACCAGAGCTCTTTATGAACCATAGCCCATTATAAACCTGAGCCCTTTATACAGTAAACCAGAGCCCGTTATAAACCAGAGCCCTTTGGAAACCAGAGCCCTTTCTAAACCAGAGCCCTTTATGAACCAGAGCTCTTTATAAACCAAAGCCCGTTATAAACCTCAGCCCTTTATAAACCACAGCTCTTTATAAACCAAATTCCATTATAAAGCAGAGCACTTTATAAACCAGAGCCCTTTGTAAACCAGAGCCCTTTATAAACCGGAGCCTTTTATAAACCAGAGCTCTTTATAAACCAGAGCTCTTTATCAACCAGTGCCTGTTATAAACCAGCGCTCTTTATAAACCAGAGGTCGTTATAAACCAGAGCTCGTTATAAACCAAATTCCGTTATAAAGCAGAGCCCTTTATAAACCAGAGCCCTTTATAAACCAGAACCCTTTATAAACCAGTGCCTGTTATAAACCAGAGCTCTTTATAAACCAGAGCTCGTTATAAACCAGAGCTCGTTATAAACCAAATTCCGTTATAAAGCAGAGCCCTTTATAAACCAGAGTTCTTTATAAACCAGAGCCCTTTATAAACCAGAGCTCTTTATAAACCAGAGCCCTTTATAAACCAAAGCCCGTTATAAACGTGAGCACTTAATAAACCAGAGGTCTTTATAAACCAGAGCTCTTTATCAACCAAAGCCCGTTATTAACCTAAGCCCTTCATAAACCAGAGCCTGTTATAAACCAGAGCACTTCATAAACCAGAGCTCTTTATAAACCAAATTCCGTTATAAAGCAGAGCTCTTTATAAACCAGAGCACTTTATAAACCAGAGGTTGTTATAAACCAGAGCACTTTATAAACCAAAGTTCTTTATAAACCAGAGTCCTTTATAAACCAGAGCCCGTTATAAACCAGAGCCCTTCATAAACCAGAGCCCTTTGTAAACCAAAGCCCTTTATAAACCAATTCAATTCAATTCAGTTTATTTATATAGTGCCAAATTCACAACACATGTCATCTCAAGGCACTTTACAGTTCAACCAGATCATACAGTCAAATTGATACAAAGTTTTCTATCTAAGGAAAACCAGTTGATTGCATTGACTCATTGACTCAAATACAATCCCTCACACTAAGCATGCTTGTAGCGACAGTGGAGAGGAAAAACTGCCTTTTAACAGGAAGAAACCTCCAGCAGAACCAGGCTCAGTGTGAGCGGCCATCTGCAAAGGCCGACTGGGGTTCAAGGAGACAGAACTAGAGCTCTTTATAAACCAAATTCCGTTATAAAGCAGAGCTCTTTATAAACCAGAGCACTTTATAAACCGGAGGTTGTTATTAACCAGAGCCCTTTATAAACCAAAGTTCTTTATAAACCAGAGTCCTTTATAAACCAGAGCCCGTTATAAACCAGAGCCCTTCATAAACCAGAGCCCTTTGTAAACCAGAGCCCTTTATAAACCAGAGCCCTTTATAAACCAGAGCTCTTTATAAACCAGAGCTCTTTATCAACCAAATTCCATTATAAAACAGAGCACTTTATAAACCAGAGCCCTTTATAAACCAGAACCCTTTATAAACCAGTGCCTGTTATAAACCAGAGCTCTTTATAAACCAGAGCTCGTTATAAACCAGAGCTCGTTATAAACCAAATTCCGTTATAAAGCAGAGCCCTTTATAAACCAGTTCTTTATAAACCCGAGCCCTTTATAAACCAGAGCTCTTTATAAACCAGAGCCCTTTATAAACCAAAGCCAGTTATAAACGTGAGCACTTTTTAAACCAGAGGTCTTTATAAACCAGAGCTCTTTATGAACCATAGCCCATTATAAACCTGAGCCCTTTATACAGTAAACCAGAGCCCGTTATAAACCAGAGCCCTTTGGAAACCAGAGCCCTTTCTAAACCAGAGCCCTTTATGAACCAGAGCTCTTTATAAACCAAAGCCCGTTATAAACCTCAGCCCTTTATAAACCACAGCTCTTTATAAACCAAATTCCATTATAAAGCAGAGCACTTTATAAACCAGAGCCCTTTGTAAACCAGAGCCCTTTATAAACCGGAGCCTTTTATAAACCAGAGCTCTTTATAAACCAGAGCTCTTTATCAACCAGTGCCTGTTATAAACCAGAGCTCTTTATAAACCAGAGGTCGTTATAATCCAGAGCTCGTTATAAACCAAATTCCGTTATAAAGCAGAGCCCTTTATAAACCAGAGCCCTTTATAAACCAGAACCCTTTATAAACCAGTGCCTGTTATAAACCAGAGCTCTTTATAAACCAGAGCTCGTTATAAACCAGAGCTCGTTATAAACCAAATTCCGTTATAAAGCAGAGCCCTTTATAAACCAGAGTTCTTTATAAACCAGAGCCCTTTATAAACCAGAGCTCTTTATAAACCAGAGCCCTTTATAAACCAAAGCCCGTTATAAACGTGAGCACTTAATAAACCAGAGGTCTTTATAAACCAGAGCTCTTTATCAACCAAAGCCCGTTATTAACCTAAGCCCTTCATAAACCAGAGCCTGTTATAAACCAGAGCACTTCATAAACCAGAGCTCTTTATAAACCAAATTCCGTTATAAAGCAGAGCTCTTTATAAACCAGAGCACTTTATAAACCAGAGGTTGTTATAAACCAGAGCACTTTATAAACCAAAGTTCTTTATAAACCAGAGTCCTTTATAAACCAGAGCCCGTTATAAACCAGAGCCCTTCATAAACCAGAGCCCTTTGTAAACCAAAGCCCTTTATAAACCAATTCAATTCAATTCAGTTTATTTATATAGTGCCAAATTCACAACACATGTCATCTCAAGGCACTTTACAGTTCAACCAGATCATACAGTCAAATTGATACAAAGTTTTCTATCTAAGGAAAACCAGTTGATTGCATTGACTCATTGACTCAAATACAATCCCTCACACTAAGCATGCTTGTAGCGACAGTGGAGAGGAAAAACTGCCTTTTAACAGGAAGAAACCTCCAGCAGAACCAGGCTCAGTGTGAGCGGCCATCTGCAAAGGCAGACTGGGGTTCAAGGAGACAGAACTAGAGCTCTTTATAAACCAAATTCCGTTATAAAGCAGAGCTCTTTATAAACCAGAGCACTTTATAAACCGGAGGTTGTTATTAACCAGAGCCCTTTATAAACCAAAGTTCTTTATAAACCAGAGTCCTTTATAAACCAGAGCCCGTTATAAACCAGAGCCCTTCATAAACCAGAGCCCTTTGTAAACCAGAGCCCTTTATAAACCAGAGCCCTTTATAAACCAGAGCTCTTTATAAACCAAATTCCATTATAAAGCAGAGCTCTTTATAAACCAGAGCACTTTATAAACTAGAGATTGTTATAAACCAGAGCCCTTTATAAACCAAAGCTCTTTATAAACCAGAGTCCTTTATAAACCAGAGCTCTTTATAAACCAGAGCTCTTTATAAATGAGAGCCCTTTATAAACCAGAGTTCGTTATAAACCAGAGCTCGTTATAAACCAGAGCGCTTTATAAACCAAAGCTCTTTATAAACCAGAGCTCATTATAGACCAGAGCCCTTTATAAACCAGAGTCCTCTTTAAACCAGAGCTTGTTATAAACCAGAGCCCTTTATAAACCAGAGTCCTCTTTAAACCAGAGCTCGTTATAAACCATAGCCCTTTATAAGCCACAGCCCTTTATGAACCAGAGCCCGTTATAAACCAAAGCCCTTTATAAACCACAGCCCTTTATAAACCAGAGCCAGTTATAAACCAAAGCCCTTTATAAACCCGAGCCCTTCATAAACCAGAGCCCTTTATAAACCAGAGCCCTTTATAAACCACAGCTCTTTATAAACCAGAGCTCTTTATAAATGAGAGCCCTTTATAAACCAGAATTCGTTATAAACCAGAGCTTGTTATAAACCAGAGCCCGTTATAAACCAGAGCCCTTTATAAACATGAGCTCGTTATAAACCAGAGATCATTATAAACCAGAGCTCGTTATAAACCAGAGCTTGTTATAAACCAGAGCCCTTTATAAGCGAGAGCTCGTTTTAAACCAGAGCCCATTATAAAACAAGCCCTTTATAAACCAGAACTCTTTATAAACCAGAGCTTGTTATAAACCAGAGCCCTTTATAAACCAGAATTCGTTATAAACCAGAGCTCTTTATAAACCAGAGCCCTTTATAAACCAGAGGCCTTTATAAACCAGAGGTTGTTATAAACCAGAGCCCTTTATAAACCAAAGCTCTTTATAAACCAGAGCCCTTTATAAACCAGAGCCCTTTATAAACCAGAGCCCTTTATAAATGAGAGCCCTTTATAAACCAGAGTTTGTTATAAACCAGAGCTTGTTATAAACCAGAGCCCTTTATAAACCAAAGCCCGTTATAAACGTGAGCCCTTTATAAACCAGAGCTCTTTATAAACCAGAGCTATTTATAAACCAAAGCCCGTTATAAACCTTAGCTCTTTATAAACCAAATTCCGTTATAAAGCAGAGCCCTTTATAAACCAGAGTTCTTTATAAACCCGAGCCCTTTATAAACCAGAGCTCTTTATAAACCACAGCCCTTTATAAACCAAAGCCCGTTATAAAAGTGAGCACTTTGTAAACCAGAGGTCTTTATAAACCAGAGCTCTTTATGAACCACAGCCCATTATAAACCTGAGCCCTTTATACAGTAAACCAGAGCCCGTTATAAACCAGAGCCCTTCATAAACCAGAGCCCTTTGGAAACCAGAGCCCTTTATAAACCAGAGCCCTTTATGAACCAGAGCTCTTTATAATCCAAATTCAATTATAAAGCAGAGCACTTTATAAACAAGAACCCTTTGTAAACCAGAGCCCTTTATAAACCAGAGCCTTTTATAAACCAGAGCTCTTTATAAACCAGAGCTCTTTATCAACCAAATTCCATTATAAAGCAGAGCACTTTATAAACCAGAGCCCTTTATAAACCAGAACCCTTTATAAACCAGTGCCTGTTATAAACCAGAGCTCTTTATGAACCAGAGCTCGTTATAAACCAGAGCTCGTTATAAACCAAATTCCGTTATAAAGTAGAGCCCTTTATAAACCAGAGTTCTTTATAAACCAGAGCCCTTTATAAACCAGAGCTCTTTATAAACCAGAGCCCTTTATAAACCAGATCCCTTTATAAACCAGAGCCCTTTATAAACCAGAGCATTTACAGACCAGAGCCTTTTATAAACCAGAGTCCTTTATAAACCAGGGCCCTTTATAAACCAGAGCCTTTTTAAACCAGAGCCGTTTATAAACCAGAGCCCTTTATAAACCAGATCCCTTTATAAACCAGAGCCCTTTATAAACCAGAGTCCTTTATAAACCAGGGCCCTTTATAAACCAGAGCCTTTATAAACCAGAGCCCTTTATAAACCAGGGATCTTTGTAAACCAGAGCTCTTTATAGACCAGAGCCCTTTATAAACCAGAGCCCTTTATAAACCAGAGCTTGTTATAAAGATGTGTTCTTTTTAAACCAGAGCTTGTTATAAACCAGAGCCCTTTATAAACCAGAGTCCTCTTTAAACCAGAGCTCGTTATAAGCCATAGCCCTTTATAAGCCACAGCCCTTTATGAACCAGAGCCCGTTATAAACCAAAGCCCTTTATAAACCACAGCCCTTTATAAACCAGAGCCGGTTATAAACCAAAGCCCTTTATAAACCAGAGCCCTTCATAAACCAGAGCCCTTTATAAACCAGAGCCCTTCATAAACCAGAGCCCTTCATAAACCAGAGCCTTTTATAAACCAGAGCTCTTCATAAGCGGGAACCCTTTTACAAACCAGAGCCCTTTATAAACCAGAACTCGTTATAAACCAGAGCCCTTTATAAACCAGAGCTCTTTATAAACCAGAGCCCTTTATAAACCAGAGGCCTTTATGAACCAGAATCCTTTGTAAACTAGAGCCTGTTATGAACCAGAGCTCTTTATAAACCAGAGCACTTTATAAATGAGAGCCCTTTATAAACCAGAGGTTGTTATAAACCAGAGCCCTTTATAAACCAGAGTTTGTTATAAACCAGAGCTTGTATAAACCAGAGCCCTTTATAAACCAAAGCCTGTTATAAACGTGAGCCCTTTATAAACCAGAGCACTTTATAAACCAGAGCCCTTTATAAACCAGAACCCTTTATAAACCAGTGCCTGTTATAAACCAGAGCTCTTTATGAACCAGAGCTCGTTATAAACCAGAGCTCGTTATAAACCAAATTCCGTTATAAAGTAGAGCCCTTTATAAACCAGAGTTCTTTATAAACCAGAGCCCTTTATAAACCAGAGCTCTTTATAAACCAGAGCCCTTTATAAACCAGATCCCTTTATAAACCAGAGCCCTTTATAAACCAGAGCATTTATAGACCAGAGCCTTTTATAAACCAGAGTCCTTTATAAACCAGGGCCCTTTATAAACCAGAGCCTTTTTAAACCAGAGCCGTTTATAAACCAGAGCCCTTTATAAACCAGATCCCTTTATAAACCAGAGCCCTTTATAAACCAGAGTCCTTTATAAACCAGGGCCCTTTATAAACCAGAGCCTTTATAAACCAGAGCCCTTTATAAACCAGGGATCTTTGTAAACCAGAGCTCTTTATAGACCAGAGCCCTTTATAAACCAGAGCCCTTTATAAACCAGAGCTTGTTATAAAGATGTGTTCTTTTTAAACCAGAGCTTGTTATAAACCAGAGCCCTTTATAAACCAGAGTCCTCTTTAAACCAGAGCTCGTTATAAGCCATAGCCCTTTATAAGCCACAGCCCTTTATGAACCAGAGCCCGTTATAAACCAAAGCCCTTTATAAACCACAGCCCTTTATAAACCAGAGCCGGTTATAAACCAAAGCCCTTTATAAACCAGAGCCCTTCATAAACCAGAGCCCTTTATAAACCAGAGCCCTTCATAAACCAGAGCCCTTCATAAACCAGAGCCTTTTATAAACCAGAGCTCTTCATAAGCGGGAACCCTTTTACAAACCAGAGCCCTTTATAAACCAGAACTCGTTATAAACCAGAGCCCTTTATAAACCAGAGCTCTTTATAAACCAGAGCCCTTTATAAACCAGAGGCCTTTATGAACCAGAATCCTTTGTAAACTAGAGCCTGTTATGAACCAGAGCTCTTTATAAACCAGAGCACTTTATAAATGAGAGCCCTTTATAAACCAGAGGTTGTTATAAACCAGAGCCCTTTATAAACCAGAGTTTGTTATAAACCAGAGCTTGTATAAACCAGAGCCCTTTATAAACCAAAGCCTGTTATAAACGTGAGCCCTTTATAAACCAGAGCTCTTTATAAACCAGAGCTATTTATAAACCAAAGCCCGTTATAAACCTTAGCTCTTTATAAACCAAATTCCGTTATAAAGCAGAGCCCTTTATAAACCCGAGTTCTTTATAAACCCGAGCCCTTTATAAACCAGAGCTCTTTATAAACCAGAGCCCTTTATAAACCAAAGCCCGTTATAAACGTGAGCACTTTGTAAACCAGAGGTCTTTATAAACCAGAGCTCTTTATGAACCATCGCCCATTATAAACCTGAGCCCTTTATACAGTAAACCAGAGCCCGTTATAAACCTGAGCCCTTTGGAAACCAGAGCCCTTTATAAACCAGAGCCCTTTATGAACCAGAGCTCTTTATAAACCAAATTCCATTATAAAGCAGAGCACTTTATAAACCAGAGCCCTTTGTAAACCAGAGCCCTTTATAAATCGGAGCCTTTTATAAACCAGAGCTCTTTATAAACCAGAGCTCTTCATCAACCAAATTCCATTATAAAACAGAGCACTTTATAAACCAGAGCCCTTTATAAACTAGAACCCTTTATAAACCAGTGCCTGTTATAAACCAGAGCTCTTTATAAACCAGAGCTCTTTATAAACCAGAGCTCGTTATAAACCAAATTCCGTTATAAAGCAGAGCCCTTTATAAACCAGAGTTCTTTATAAACCAGAGCCCTTTATAAACCAGAGCTCTTTATAAACCAGAGCCCTTTATAAACCAAAGCCCGTTATAAACGTGAGCACTTAATAAACCAGAGGTCTTTATAAACCAGAGCTCTTTATCAACCAAAGCCCGTTATTAACCTGAGCCCTTCATAAACCAGAGCCTGTTATAAACCAGAGCACTTCATAAACCAGAGCTCTTTATAAACCAAATTCCGTTATAAAGCAGAGCTCTTTATAAACCAGAGCACTTTATAAACCAGAGGTTGTTATAAACCAGAGCCCTTTATAAACCAAAGTTCTTTATAAACCAGAGTCCCTTATAAACCAGAGCCCGTTATAAACCAGAGCCCTTCATAAACCAGAGCCCTTTGTAAACCAAAGCCCTTTATAAACCAATTCAATTCAATTCAGTTTATTTATATAGTGCCAAATTCACAACACATGTCATCTCAAGGCACTTTACAGTTCAACCAGATCATACAGTCAAATTGATACAAAGTTTTCTATCTAAGGAAAACCGGTTGATTGCATTGACTCATTGACTCAAATACAATCCCTCACACTAAGCATGCTTGTAGCGACAGTGGAGAGGAAAAACTGCCTTTTAACAGGAAGAAACCTCCAGCAGAACCAGGCTCAGTGTGAGCGGCCATCTGCCGAGGCCGACTGGGGTTCAAGGAGACAGAACCAGAGCTCTTTATAAACCAAATTCCGTTATAAAGCAGAGCTCTTTATAAACCAGAGCACTTTATAAACCGGAGGTTGTTATAAACCAGAGCCCTTTATAAACCAAAGTTCTTTATAAACCAGAGTCCTTTATAAACCAGAGCCCGTTATAAACCAGAGCCCTTCATAAACCAGAGCCCTTCGTAAACCAGAGCCCTTTATAAACCAGAGCCCGTTATAAACCAGAGCTCTTTATAAACCAAATTCCATTATAAAGCAGAGCTCTTTATAAACCAGAGCACTTTATAAACTAGAGATTGTTATAAACCAGAGCCCTTTATAAACCAAAGCTCTTTATAAACCAGAGTCCTTTATAAACCAGAGCTCTTTATAAACCAGAGCTCTTTATAAATGAGACCCCTTTATAAACCAGAGTTCGTTATAAACCAGAGGTCTTTATAAACCAGAGCTCTTTATCAACCAAAGCCCGTTATTAACCTGAGCCCTTCATAAACCAGAGCCTGTTATAAACCAGAGCACTTCATAAACCAGAGCTCTTTATAAACCAAATTCCGTTATAAAGCAGAGCTCTTTATAAACCAGAGCACTTTATAAACCAGAGGTTGTTATAAACCAGAGCCCTTTATAAACCAAAGCTCTTTATAAACCAGAGTCCTTTATAAACCAGAGCTCTTTATAAACCAGAGCTCTTTATAAATGAGACCCCTTTATAAACCAGAGTTCGTTATAAACCAGAGGTCGTTATAAACCAGAGCGCTTTATAAACCAATGCTCTTTATAAACCAGAGCTCGTTATAGACCAGAGCCCTTTATAAACCAGAGTCCTCTTTAAACCAGAGCTTGTTATAAACCAGAGCCCTTTATAAACCAGAGTCCTCTTTAAACCAGAGCTCGTTATAAACCATAGCCCTTTATAAGCCACAGCCCTTTATGAACCAGAGCCCGTTATAAACCAAAGCCCTTTATAAACCACAGCCCTTTATAAACCAGAGCCAGTTATAAACCAAAGCCCTTTATAAACCCGAGCCCTTCATAAACCAGAGCCCTTTATAAACCAGAGCCCTTTATAAACCAGAGCTCTTTATAAACCAGAGCTCTTTATAAATGAGAGCCCTTTATAAACCAGAGTTCGTTATAAACCAGAGCTTGTTATAAACCAGAGCCCGTTATAAACCAGTGCCCTTTATAAACATGAGCTCGTTATAAACCAGAGATCATTATAAACCAGAGCTCGTTATAAACCAGAGCTTGTTATAAACCAGAGCCCTTTATAAGCGAGAGCTCGTTTTAAACCAGAGCCCATTATAAAACAAGCCCTTTATAAACCAGAACTCTTTTTAAACCAGAGCTTGTTATAAACCAGAGCCCTTTATAAACCAGAGCTCGTTATAAACCAGAGCGCTTTATAAACCAAAGCTCTTTATAAACCAGAGCTCGTTATAGACCAGAGCCCTTTATAAACCAAAGTTCTTTATAAGCCAGAGTCCTTTATAAACCAGAGCCCGTTATAAACCAGAGCCCTTCATAAACCAGAGCCCTTTGTAAACCAGAGCCCTTTATAAACCAGAGCTCTTTATAAACCAAATTCCATTATAAAGCAGAGCTCTTTATAAACCAGAGCACTTTATAAACTAGAGGTTGTTATAAACCAGAGCCCTTTATAAACCAAAGCTCTTTATAAACCAGAGTCCTTTATAAACCAGAACTCTTTATAAACCAGAGCTCTTTATAAATGAGAGCCCTTTATAAACCAGAGTTCGTTATAAACCAGAGCTTGTCATAAACCAGAGCCCGTTATAAACCAGAGCCCTTTATAAACATGAGCTCGTTATAAACCAGAGATCATTATAAACCAGAGCTCGTTATAAACCAGAGCTTGTTATAAACCAGAGCCCTTTATAAGCGAGAGCTCGTTTTAAACCAGAGCCCATTATAAAACAAGCCCTTTATAAACCATAACTCTTTATAAACCAGAGCTTGTTATAAACCAGAGCCCTTTATAAACCAGAGCTCTTTATAAACCAGAGCTCTTCATAAACCAGAGCCCATTATAAGCCTAGAGCTCTTCATAAACCAGCGCTCTTTATAAACCTGTCCAGATAAAACATCAGCATAAAGAGTCCAAAGTTCAAATAAATGCTTTGCAAAACCTCACCTAACTAGCTCGCCCAAGCGTAGCCTTTTATTAAAATTATGCATGGGGCTTGGAGTAGGTGGCCATTGGTCAGGCAGTGGGCTTGCAGAGGGTTGGCAATGGGCTTGTGGTGGGCTGACGGTGGGCTTGCAGTGGGTGGCCAGTGGGCTGGCAGTGGGCAGGAAGTGGGCTTGCAGTGGGCATGCAGGGGGTGCGCATTGGGTGGCCAGTGGGCTTGTAGTGGGCTGCCAGTGGCCTTGCGGTGGGCTGGCTGTGGGCTTGCAGTGGGTGGCCAGGGGGCTGCCAGTGGGATTGCAGTGGGTGGATAGTGGGCTGGCAGAGGGCTGGAAGTGTGCTGGCAATGGGCTGGCAGAGGGCTTACAGCGGCTGGCCAGTGGGCTGGCAGAGGGTTGGCTGTGGGTGGCCAGTGGTTTGCCGGTGGGCTGGCAGAGGGTTGGAAGTGGGTGGCCAGTGGGCTGTCGGTGGGCTGGCAGAGGGTTGGCAGTGGGCTGCCAGTGGGCTGGCAGAGGGTTGGCAGTGGGCTGGCAGTGGTCTGGCAGTAGGCTGGCAGACGGCTGGCAGTGAGTAGTGGGCTTGCTACAGATGCAGGTCGTCGGGGGCTAGGTGCCCTTCTCTCTTTTTTATTGAAGTCTGGCTGGTGAATTTTTGGGACTGCTGGTAGTGCTGATTTTTCCACAGGTGAATCGCTGTCACTATCACTTTGAAAGTGACTGTTTGTTCTTGTGTCCGTAGGGGATTAGGATGAGAAGGAAATTCAAATTATAAAGCATTTATCGTTGTTTCTTTTTTCCACTGAACTTCTTTTTGTTAAGATATATCCACAGGAATCGTCCCAGTCACCCCCGATCAACATTAATACATAGACGCCCCATTGGACACTGCAGGCAGCTAAGCTGATGTGCCTCTAGGACAGCCATCTTTGGTCAGACCACAGATCGGACTGCTGCTGTCAGAATAGATAGGAAATGCCTCAGATCTCATTTTAATCACGTAAATACAAGTAAAAAAATGTAGGGACATGCTCGGCCTGGAGTTTTAAGGTTCTGATGCCTGAAAGTTTGTGTTCCAGTTGGAGGTTTGATTCAAAAAGAAGATATTGGTCTGTGTGAGTGGATTTCCTATAGATTTCAATGGTTTTCATCTCCTTACATGCTTACCAGACAAGACGAACCACAGCGGGCCGAGCATATCACTATTAAAACAGATGAACAGAAACACGTCAAAGATGCTTTTTTGAGACCCGTGGCTGTTAACAAAATGTATTATTTGATTTATTGCTGGTTTTTCATGATTTAGATCATTTCAGTTTAGTCTTAGTTCAGTTTGCTTCAGGTTCAGGCCTGCTTTGCATAAGTGTTTAAATTCAATCCTACTGTTTTGGCATATGATCTGTTGTGAACTGGCAAGTTCTCATGTTATTATTATTAATATAATTTTATTATTATTCATTTATCTTTATTTTGGTCCATTAAATATGTTTAAAAACTTAATTTTGGTTATCTTTTCCCAAATGAAACATCCAGAGAAGTATTGTCTTGTGTCATGGTGAGTTTTTATAGAATCTAAAGCCTCCTAGAAGCTCTGAATAATTTAGCTTTTTTGCCAATTGTAAAAAAACAGTGACAAGTTAAGCTTTTTTAATCCTTAGCTTATTACCAAATATTCATACACAGGGTAGTTTGCATGGGATTAGATTGCACTGGTTCCTATATCAGTGTCAGTAATCCAGTGATAACTTATTATTTCCCATTGGTTATTTTATTGAACTGCATACAATAATTAATAAACAAAGTTATGGAATTCTTAGCATATTTAAGATATATTTAAGATGCAAATTCATTCTTATTTACTTCAGTTCTCTGAAAAATCACCAGAATTTAGAAAATAATGGATATTGTTTGAAGATGTTCATCATAACTACAGATCTCTGATTGTTATTCAGTAACATTTACTGTGCTTTAAAATGTTGACATTTTAATACTTAGATTCAGTTAAATGCTCTGAAAACCTCCAACCTTTAGCTGCACCTCACAGCCTCAATCGAACCCTGACAGTGTTTCCTCTTCAAACTATTTCAGAATCTCACTGCAAGCTTTGGGGAGAAGTTGGCAACTCTGTCATCAGTTCTCATTGTCTTCATGAAAAAAAGGAGCATCAACGAAATCATTTTTGACAGAAACAACACTAATATAAATATATATAACTGTGTTTTATCTAGTTTCTCCCCAAACTTTGTAATGATGGAAAAAGAGATTGCAATGGAGGAGTCTGACCAGAAGAGGGCGCCAAAGCCCACAGAAAGGGAAGTAGAAGATGTTTCACTAGATTATAATCTGATTGGGATTTGGATTAATATCTGGTCAATTTGAATAATCTGAAACTGCAGGATAACTTAGAAATAATTCACAGAACAGACATTTAAAGGTCAGAAATAATAAACCCTCGGAGGTCTGCTGGTCACTCTGGTCCGCTCAACGTCGGACTTTTTTTTAAAATTTCGCACTAACTCTGTAAACAGGCCACACAGGGAGGCTTAAATGTATAATGTTATCGCCTCAAACGATTTCAAAACGTACTTTTGAAGAACAACAGCAGCAGAAAAGGGAATGTTTAACTTACCACTGTGAGCGCTGTCTCGAATCAAGCTGCAGCCGCGGGGCATTCTGGGAAAGCGGTCAGTCTGAAGAACGCACAAGTCTGCTCTGATGCATGCTCGATAAAGAGGGCGGGGTGAGAACAACATCCGGGGATTTGGTGCGTTCTCGATCTGGCGTTCTCGAGAATTGGAACGGTACTCGGGCTGAGGCTGATGACGTGTCACGAGTACACGAGCACATGAGAACGCTCAAGAACGCATATTGAGAAACGCCCATTGACTCTGCTGCTCTTGATCGCCTGCCTTTTTATGTTTTTTTTTTTATTTTATCTCTTTCCTTTTAACTTATTTTATTTAGCGAACCTTTTTAGCGAACTCTCTCTTTTTTTTTTTTTTTTTAATAAATTTTTGGACTTTTATTGATTAAAATTTTTAGGGCTCTTTTGCTCTGTGGTTTTTTTGGATGATCACACCTCTCGGTGTAAAACTAAACAACTTATGTATAAAAAATATATCTGCAAAATCTCTCATATTAAACAACAAAAAATACTTAAGCATATTGTGCAAAACAGCAATAAAAAAATTAAAATCCTATCAGATTTATAGTCCCCACACTGCAGATATATTGGAATCTGTCCTTAAATTACTGCCAAAACCCATTTACAGATAAAAACCTTTAGATGAACCAAACATTACCGCCACATATCTGACTCAGTAACTATTAAAACAACTATTTTCATTCATTTCAGATGGAGCTATTCACAAAAACAGAACTTCCAATTTTCACCACTGTTCGGTGCCAAGTAACCTTTCCTCTGAGCACTGAGCCGCCGGCTTGCTTGGTCCCGCAATGAATCCTGGGTAAACCAAGGATACATCACACCCGTCCTTCAAACCGGGCAAAAAGGATGCATTTTAAGGCCACATATTGAGGACTCTTGGAATCCGACCAGACCTCGGCGCCGCGCTACGACGCAATCGTCCTTCGAATCTGGCCTTCTAAGGACGCATCCCAGGATTTCGAACAGAGCAATAGAGATAAAACACATAAAGGAACATATCCTATTTTTGGATCAGGTCAGGTCAGGGGTCCAGACTAGCCTGTGGCGCTAAGAACACACCATTGATCTTTTATTGGAGTGTCTGTTATGGAGGAACCTAATGGACGTAGCCTGGAGGCTTTGCATGGAGGAGATGGTGGCGAATTCACCGGTTTCAGACGTTGCTGATGTGGAGAGAGAAGCCAGATCCTGATTGGAGGAACCTTCAAATGCACAGAAGGAAGCATCCTTCTGATTCCTTCTGCCTCCGTGTTTTTCACTTGGGGGGGGGGGGGTTGGCGGGGTGACACCTGTGCCCCAAGGCTCTGATGCATCAAAGCTGCTATGGTAACCATGGTAACCTGATGGACTGTCCTTACATTCAACAGGATCAATGCTCAGACGGGTACTTCCTTTTCCAGGACCAGCAGCAAGATGGGTCCTGACCAGATAGGCACACATAGATCCACACACATAGATATGCACACACAGTGCTCTGCACACACCAGCATTCACATAAAACACACATAGTTCTGACACACAGAGCAGTGAAATATTTCAAACACTGACCTTCAGGCTTAAGGGAAGGATCAGCTGTTTTTCTCTACGAGGATGTTCTATTATAGATAACTTTCACCTGCCAGGCATTAAAAGGTCAGACATGTTTAAAAACATGATTAAAACCTGAAACAAACTGCTGAATTCAGACCATTTAAACGCAATGATTTTAATGCAGACTTTTCAGCTAAAATGAAAGTAATTGTGGTTAAAAATGTCTGGTTTTGACTAAAGTTTGGGTAAATGATGAATTAGAGTAAATGAGTCTTTACTGTGTATTGAAGCGAGAGGATTTACTGTTCTTATGAGGACCAGCACAGTCCTCATAAGAACAGTAAATCCTCTTGGTCGTGTGTCGGAGGATCCTGGAGGAACGGACTGATGTGAACCATGAAGACCACCACATGGATTCAGCATCTTAGGCAACATTCACACTGCAGGCCTTGATGCTCAATTATGATTTTTTTTCGTTGCCATTCACATTTCAAAATATATGCGACTTGCGTGTGATCTCCTGTGTGAACTGCATTCATACAACGCAAGTGTCCTGCATGCGCAGTAGAGGATGCAATGATATCACAGGCCTGCGTGCTTCGTGTTTACGGAAGATGGATAGTAGTGCTGGAGAAAATTTAGCGATCTTTCCATCCCTAAAATCTCAATCTTTTCATGGTGGTTAAACATTAATACTGCTCTCCGCATCATCATCCACCATTGTTGTTATTCTTGCCCCCTCTAGCAAGACCCAGAATAGTGACTTTTGTCGGGCATTAATGGCGTTCAGATCGGATGAATGCGATCTGGCCGTTCAGACGCAGGTCGCATTTGAAAAGATCAGATTCGTATTGGATTCAGGACCACAGAGTGGGCTTGGTCCGAATGGAAAACATCAGATCTGTGTTGTTTAGACTTCCATGAAAAGATCAGATCCACGTCGCATGTGGGCAAAAAAAACGGATTTGGGTCACTGTAGGCCTCGGTGTGGACGTAGCCTTACCGCCATCAGACGGCATGGAGAGCAGAGGAGCGGTGGAGGAGACCATACCAGACTCTGATTGGTTGATTAGATTGATGAGTCATAGAGACACTGACAGGATTATGGGAACAATCAGATCAGGGATGTTCAAACATTTGCTTTTAATTCAGACCAGGATGATTTTAAGTCAGTGTGATTTATGTCTTTGATTTTAATTTGTTTTGATGAAGAACATGGAAACATTTTGTTTCAGTCTCTCCGACATCAGCTTTTATTTCACTTTCACTTTTATATAGACTCTGATTGGCTTAAAGGTTCTTTAATTAGTGCGTAATAATCAGATTCAAAACGGAATCTTATTGCTCTGATTGGCTGAGAGCCTGATTTCCCAGGAGCCACCCTGGTTTTTATGATCATTTAGAGAAGGTAGAGTTTCCTGCTGGAGGACGGCCCGGCCTGTCCTGTGACGCCCCCTGCTGTGACTGAATGACTGGTAACTGGATGGAAGGTGTATCCATGATGAGCGGTAGGAGGCCTCCAGGTGAGAGTAAATAGATGAGCTTATTACAGGGTTCCTACAGCATAAGGTAAGTTAAATTCAAGACTTTTTAAGACTTTTTAATGTCACTTGAAATAAAAATTTAAGACCAAATTCACAAGAAACACAAGAAAAACCTGCTTGTGACAACTTAACCCAAAGGTTTATTTTAACATAAACCACTGCACTAATGTTTCAAATGTTGAAAAGCTTCCCATACAGGAAGAAAGCTAAAAACACACAAATGACAGATATATTTTAACTATTATTTAACTGAATTCACAAACTTTGTTTTAGCAGGGAACAAAACAAATCGGTTTTAAAGCCACAACATAACCAGTGCTAAGTCTTTTTTGCAGCTATTTTTCTTAGCATGTTTGATTTGGTGATAAGTGGAGGCGTTGCAGAGACAAGGGTGGAACTAAATTGAGAAATACCGGCTGTTTCTCTGTAACTCCATTTTGACGCTTTGTGTTTCGTGCTTCGCATGTGCGACTCCACTGCCTTAATTCCCATCGTTCTGAGCTTGAATGACTTCTTGCACTAAATCCACTGAGCCTCATGTATGTTCCCTGGTTTTAGCAATGGAGAAAACTCTTGGCTGGAGACAATTTTCGTTACATTTATACATGCTCATATTTTCCAAACAAAAAGTTAATGGCGCATCTACCAAATGTCCCGGCTGCAACGCTTTTATTGGTTCCGCTATCGGGACGGAACCAATAATAGCGAGTGTGTCGCCATTGAGGCGATTTATATACAGACTTTTATGATGAAAAGTTGAGAAAGAATAGGACCTTTTATTTTGACACTGTTTCCTGTAGTTTCCTTACTACTTCCTGCATTGTATTCAGTTACTCCACATTCGGTTTCTATCTGCTGAAAATGGAAAAGAATTCCTGACTGTGAACGATGCTAGAAGCAAAGTCGTAAGTAAAAGTCATTGTTATGTTAAATAATTGATAGTTTAAGTTAAGTTTATAGTAGAAAGAAAATGTAATAAATAGGTTAAAAAGATCGTTTTTATTCATGTGTTAAGATAGGTTAATTCATCAGACTTTATGTGAAGCTAAACTTAAAATTAAAAATAGTTGAACTTTGTTTTGTTACAGTTTTCACTCTGCTATGTAATGCTGGATTCTTCAAGTAAACAACAGTGGAACGTTAACTACAGAGCAGTCTCCTGGTTATTGCATCAGAGTTTAACTTGTTGGATAACTTCAGTTAATACACTGCAGTGAGGACAACAAAGTGAAAAGACTGAGAAGTTAGCACTGAACATCGAGTCAGGATGGAAACTAGATCTAATAAATCAAGCAAAGTTGGAAGCAGCTGTCATTCTTCTACCTCATCAACCAATGCTTTACTTCGCGCACGAGCAAAGGCAGCAGCTGCTAAAGTGCGTGCCGAGTATGCTGAGCAAGAAGCCAAAGCTAAGATAGAAAAAGTTAAAAAAGAGACTGAAATTGAAACACTAGCCATATGCCGTGAAGCAGCAGAAGCTGAAGCCGTAGCAGCTGTCTGGGAGTCAGCAGTTACAGGGAGCAACAATTATATTGTGCTGGATGAAACAAACTTAATAGAACAAAGCAAACATGAACGAACGAGTGAATACATCCAAACTCACTTCCAGTCCACTAACCCTGTTCAACAAACAGTCATGAAGGCTAGTCCACCCCCAACGCAGCCAATTGCCACTCTCAGTTACAGCCCGAACAACCCCTTTGTTTCACACCATCAGCCGCAGGTGTTTTCACACGACACCAGAAACAATGTGGAATTTACAGACTATGACTTGGACTATGCACCACCAGCAGCCAAACAGTCAGTCAGCCAGAATCCATTTTTCAGAGAAAGGCCCAGGGTTATTTCCGAGAGTGTCGTCTCGCAGATCAGTGAATTAAATGTCGGGGCTCCATCTTTCCACCCCCAGCAGACCAATACTCAAAGTATGCCTGCAACTGAACACCTGGCACAATATTTAGCTCGACGTGACCTAGTGAATACAAGTTTGTATGAGTTTGATGATAAACCTGAAAATTATCGTGCTTGGCTCTCATCATACAAAAATGCCACCCAAGGACTTGGTCTCACAGCCACTGAAGAATTGGATTTGATGACACGATGGCTTGGCAAAGAATCCAGCAACCAGGTGAAACGCCTCCGTGCAGTGCACATAGCAAGCCCACAAATAGCCCTAGTGAAAGCTTGGGAACGTCTTCAAGAGTGTTATGCAGCCCCAGAGGTGATTGAAAAGGCCCTCTTCACCCGACTGGATGCATTTCCCAGAGTCTCAGCCAAGGAAAATTTGAAGCTACGAGAGTTGGCTGACCTGCTTATGGAAGTGCAGTGTGCTAAGGAAGATGGCTACTTACCAGGCCTGTCCTACCTGGACACAACACGAGGAATTGAGCCTATAGTGACCAAATTGCCTCATGGACTCCAGGAAAGATGGATCTCGGTCGGTTCTAAGTACAAAGAAGAAAATAGAGGACGGTTCCCACCATTCGATTATTTCACGAAATTCATATGTTATGAGGCCAAGAAAAGAAATGACCCCAGCTTTACCCTTTCAAATGTTACTACAACATTACCTGTCAGGACTGAAAGTGCCTTTCCTAAAACCATCCAGAAACCCATTGCAGTTCATAAGATCAATGTCACTCCTACAGGAACAAATGTCTTCAGTGATCTGAGTAAGATCTGCCCAATACATGCAAAACCCCACCCACTTAAGAAGTGCAGAGCCTTCAGAGCTGAAACTCTGGATGACAGAAAGGTATTTCTGAAAGAAAACGGAATCTGCTTTAAGTGTTGTAGCTCAACCAACCATATGGCAAAGGACTGCACTACAATTGTGAAGTGTTTTGAGTGTGACAGCAACCAACATGTCTCAGCTATGCACCCGGGACCAGCATCTCAACCTATGACTCCTCTGACCTTGCCACAGCATGGCGGGGAGGGTGAAGAGGTAAACGACACTCGGGACATTAGCTCAAGCTGCACAACAGTATGCGGCACAGGACAAGCTGGAAGGTCATGTTCCAAAATATGCCTGGCAAGAGTGTACCAGAAAGACCACCCAGACAAAGCCATTAAGGCCTACATTGTATTAGACGACCAAAGTAACCGGTCGTTGGCCAAGTCCAGTTTCTTTGACAAGTTTGACATTCACTCTAAGCCGTATCCTTACCAGCTGAAAACATGTTCTGGGCTAGTGGAAACTTCTGGCAGAAGGGCATCAGAATTTATTGTGGAGTCTCTGGATGGGAAAGTTACAATTCCCTTACCACCACTCACTGAGTGTAATGACTTACCTGATAACAGGTCCGAAATTCCCACACCAAGTGCTGCTCTTCATCAACCTCACCTGTCAAAGGTAGCAGAACACATCCCAGAGCTGGACCCCACAGCTGAGATCCTCCTGCTACTAGGGAGAGACGCAATCAGAGCACACAAAGTACGGGAACAAATAAATGGCCCCGCCAATGCGCCCTTTGGGCAACGCCTTGACTTGGGCTGGGTGCTGGTCGGAGAAGTCTGTCTAGGGAACACACACAAGCCAAATGTCAGTTCCTTCCGGACGACCATGGTTGACTGTCATCGGCCCTCACTCTTCCAGTCATGCACAAGCCTTTTGCACTTTAAAGAAGAACTTCAAGACAGACTGCCTAGAAATGGTGCATTACTACCCAGAGCTAAGGAATACAGTCTGGGTCAAAATGTGTTCAACCGCACCAAACAGGATAATAAGCTAGCACTTTCAATTGAAGATGAAACTTTCTTAAAAATGATGGACAAAGAAGTCTACAGAGACAATTCACACAGCTGGGTTGCTCCATTGCCGTTCAGACAACCAAGGCAACAGCTTCCCAACAACCGCGAGCAAGCAGTAAAAAGGTTTGAATCCCTCCAACGCCAATTCAGAAGAAAGCCAGAAATGCAAAAGCAATACGTGGAATTCATGGACAAACTGCTGAAAAACAACCATGCTGAAGTGGCGCCAGAGCTAAAAGAAGAAGAGTGCTGGTATTTACCAAGCTTTGCAGTGTATCACCCACAGAAACCTGATCAAATCAGGGTAGTGTTTGATTCAAGTGCCCAACAGTCTGGGATCTCCTTGAACAATGTGCTCTTGACAGGACCGGATCTGAACAACTCCCTCCTAGGAGTGCTCATGCGGTTTCGAAAGGATAAGGTCGCTGTGATGGCAGATATTCAACAAATGTTCTACTGCTTCCTTGTGGCGGAAAAGCACAGAAACTACCTGCGGTTCTTATGGTTCAAAGACAACGATGTAGCCAAAGAGGTAATTGACTACAGAATGAAGGTGCATGTCTTTGGAAACAGCCCATCTCCTGCAGTGGCGATCTATGGGCTCAGAAGAGCCATCAGAGATGGAGCAGAGAGATATGGAGCAGACACAGTCAACTTCGTTGAACGCAACTTTTATGTTGACGACGGTCTATGTTCTGTCTCAACTGATGCAAAGGCTATCGGGCTTCTCCATAGGACTCAAGCTTCACTTGCTGAGTCTAACTTGAGGCTCCACAAATTTGCCTCAAACAGTCAAGCTGTCTTGAGAGCCTTTCCAAGCCAGGACTGCATACAACCAAAAAAGGATGTGGACCTCAGTGGAGATGAGTCACCCACCCAACGAAGCTTGGGGCTTCTGTGGGAAATAGCAAGCGACACATTCACCTTCTCTGTGACAACCGCCACCAAACCATTCACCCGTCGAGGGGTTCTTTCAATGGTGAACAGTGTCTTCGACCCTTTAGGGTTTCTGGCTCCAGTTACGATCCAAGGCAGAGACCTTCTCAGAGAGTTGAATTCTGAGACATCAGAGTGGGACAGCCCATTACCCGAAGATAAGTTAGGCAAGTGGGAAGCTTGGAGAAACTCACTTCAAAACTTGAAGAACTTTCACATACCTAGGATATACACAGGCATCTGTCCAACCAAGGCCGAGCGAGTAGAACTCCACGTCTTTAGCGACGCATCGGTAAAGGCCATTGGTGCCGTGGCCTACTTAAAAGTCATCCAAGGAGACATGGTGGATGTTGGATTTGTAATGGCAAGGGCCAAACTTGCCCCTCCATCAGACCCAACCATTCCCAGACTTGAACTGTGTGCAGCAGTCTTGGCAGTGGAAATGGCTGAGCTGATTCAGGATGAGTTGGATCTAAAGCTGGATGCCACCAAGTTCTATACTGATAGCAAAGTTGTCCTCGGATACATTTACAACCAGTCCAGACGGTTCTATGTATACGTCCACAATCGTGTCCAGCGTATACGCCAATCTACCATCCCAGAACAGTGGCACTACGTGAACACCGAAGACAATCCGGCTGACCTGGCATCACGGTCGGTTCCAGCAGCAGGCCTCACACAGACGATGTGGTTCACTGGACCAACCTTCCTGCGCAAGCTGTCTATTCAGCCAGGACTAACTCAGTCATTCCGCTTAGTGTCACCGGAGTCCGATGCAGAGGTTCGTCCAGTTGTGAAGAGTTACATAGCTGACCTGCAAAAGAAAGTTCTCAGCACAGAGCGCTTTGAAAGGTTCTCCACATTCGACACTCTCCAACGAGCCATCGCTCTTCTGATTCATATAGCAAGATCCTTCAAAGCTCCGACGGACAAGTGTAAGGGATGGCATCACTGTGACTTACCTCGCTCTGTGGATGAGCTTTCCCAAGCAAGAGAAATCATCATCAGAGCTGTTCAGAGGAATACCTTTGTGAAGGAATTTGAAGCTCTGGAGAGGGGAAAACAAGTTCAGTTGAACAGCTGCCTACGCTCCCTCAACCCAATCTTACAAGGTGACCTCCTCTACATTGGAGGCAGACTGAAGAATGCGGACATGGTCATTGAACAAAAGAACCCTGTCATTCTCCCAAAAGGAAACCACGTGTCCTTGCTTCTTACCAGATACCATCATGCCCACGTAAAGCATCAGGGCCGTCATCTAACAGAAGGTGCTATACGAGCTGCTGGGCTCTGGATCCTGGGAGGCAAACGGCTTGTGAACTCAACTATTCACAAGTGCATCACCTGTCGCAGACTTAGAGGTCGTATGCAAGAACAACAAATGGCAGATTTGCCCGCAGAGCGCCTTACAGCCTGTCCTCCCTTCACATATGTGGGCTTAGATGTTTTTGGGCCCTGGCACGTCTCCACCAGACGCACCAGAGGGATGCAACCTGAGAGCAAGTGTTGGGCAATACTATTCTGCTGCATGAGCTCTAGAGCAGTTCACATCGAGGTGATTACCTCAATGGACACCTCAAGCTGCATAAATGCTTTGAGGCGTTTCTTTGCCATAAGAGGACCAGCCAAACAACTGAGGTCAGACTGCGGCACAAATTTCATCGGAGCCTGTAAAGAACTTGGGCTGAGTGCAGACCAACCGGACAACACGGTGCAGAGGTACCTGCAACAACAAGGATGCTCCTGGGTGTTTAACCCGCCTCATGCCTCACACATGGGGGGTTCATGGGAGCGCCTCATTGGAGTAGCCCGAAGAATCCTGGATTCAATGCTCCGTGATCACAGCACTCGCTTAACTCATGAGGTTCTGTGCACACTGATGGCAGAAGTGACCGCGATTCTAAATGCAAGACCACTAGTTCCAGTATCAAATGATCCAGAGAATCCATACATCCTCACACCACTGATGCTGTTAACACAGAAAGTCGGCGTCCCACCACCTCTAGGTGACTTCACAGACAGGGACCTCCTCACCAAGCAGTGGAGACAAGTACAAGCCTTATCCAACTTGTTCTGGAACCGTTGGAGACAAGCTTACCTGTCAACCTTACAAAGCCGCAAGAAATGGACAACGTCACACGAGAACCTGCAAGATGGTGACATTGTCCTCCTCAAAGACAACCAAGCTGCTCGTAACAACTGGCCCTTGGCAGTGGTCACAAAGGCTATTCCAGGATCAGATGGAAGGGTCCGTAAGGTGGAATTGAGGACCACAAACCAAGGACAGTCAAAGACCTACCTTAGACCAGTCACCGAAACTGTTTTGCTTCTTCGAAAGGACTGATGTTTCAGTTGTAGTTCTTAGTTAAGTTTAATGTTCATGCTAGTGTAGTGACCTCACAGCGGTCAGGCGGGGAGTGTGTCGCCATTGAGGCGATTTATATACAGACTTTTATGATGAAAAGTTGAGAAAGAATAGGACCTTTTATTTTGACACTGTTTCCTGTAGTTTCCTTACTACTTCCTGCATTGTATTCAGTTACTCCACATTCGGTTTCTATCTGCTGAAAATGGAAAAGAATTCCTGACTGTGAACGATGCTAGAAGCAAAGTCGTAAGTAAAAGTCATTGTTATGTTAAATAATTGATAGTTTAAGTTAAGTTTATAGTAGAAAGAAAATGTAATAAATAGGTTAAAAAGATCGTTTTTATTCATGTGTTAAGATAGGTTAATTCATCAGACTTTATGTGAAGCTAAACTTAAAATTAAAAATAGTTGAACTTTGTTTTGTTACAGTTTTCACTCTGCTATGTAATGCTGGATTCTTCAAGTAAACAACAGTGGAACGTTAACTACAGAGCAGTCTCCTGGTTATTGCATCAGAGTTTAACTTGTTGGATAACTTCAGTTAATACACTGCAGTGAGGACAACAAAGCGAGCCATTGTTATTTTTTTAATAAAAAGAAAAAACATTTATTTAGATTACAAAAATAAATGGTAATAAAAATAATCCTATTTGATGTTTTAAAAATTAAGACCTACGAAAGACTGATTTAAGCCATTTTAATACCAATTAAGGCCTTAAATTTTGAAGAATTCAATGCCTTTTAAGACTTTTTAAGGACCCGCAGGAACCCTGTATTAGGAAAATAGGCTTAGGTTCCCTAATGTAAATTAAAATAATGTTAACATAGGAAACTAAAACAGCCTTCCTTTAATCAGATGACACCCAGATTGTAGCCAAATGCTGAAATCAGAACAGATTCTGGATTAAAGAAGTCTCCTGGCCATCAGTCTAATCCTCTGTGTCATTTTCAACGCTCTCGTTAAGTTCAATAACTTTCAGCCCTCCGCTCTGCAAAATAGATCCCTACTTTTGGTCACCTTTGGTTCAATTTGCCACAAATATCCTGGTGAAATCACCCAGTGTTCAAGGCAAACGCAGCGGTCTGCTCCTCAAACTAAGCGCTTATCTGCCGTGATCCTCAGAGAATCCTATGAAGGAATTTTGATGCTTCATTTAGCCTTTTTCCCTGGATCCGACTGCCACCTGGTTGCTGGATTGGATGCTTAGATCAGGAGCCCAACCCTCCTAATCGCTGCCAGTGCAACCTCTCAGATCGAAGATCAGAGTTCTGATTGCTGCAGAAATTACCATTTAGATCCAATGTGGAGATTATTTAAAAACTGACAATGAAAAACTTTTCTTACCAAGAGGTTTTTATTAAGAGGAGGTTGTTCACAATTATCTTCAACCAAAAACCAAAAAGGAAAAACTGAAAACCTCTCAGACACCTAGAACCTCATTGAAGCTCAGACTTTAACGTTAAACAGGATTATAAAAATCATTTACAGTACGAAAAGCAAACGATTAAAAACAACTAATTTACAAGAAGCGAAAAGCCCTGTCACCCAAACTGGATTAGTCTTCAAATGAAAGTGGAGAAGCGGCGTTGATGAAACCATGAATAAATGCTGCAGAGGATGAAACATCTGGAGAGATTCTGGAAAGAAACAGAGAAGGTTCAGTCCTGCTGCAAAGATCCTCCAAAACGCTTTGAAGCCTAAAAAATTTACTTTGACTAGGACACATGCAGCAGCATCTAAACACAACAAAAACAGCACAAGGACAAGATGGCAGCGGCCACGGGACACTCACCTGGGAGGGATTCTGCAGTTACATGTTTGGCTCTGAAAAACAAAGACAGCAGCTGTTAGTGATCAGTGGCAGCAGACGGACGCCTCCTTCAAACTAAACATGGCATTAGATCAGCCTTTCTGGGAAGCCATTTTGGCGCTCTGAGGTCATGTGACCACCAGCAGCAAGGCCTTATTGACAGGAATGACGAAGGGAGAAAATCGAAAGTAAAAGGATCAAAGTGGGTTTATCCTGATGGGAATTTTCCAGGACTTCATTAGTTTCTGTAGAAACCATCAGGGGCCAAACTTACCCCAAGCGTGGTCTTTGGAGACGCCTGAGTGATTGACGCGGCAGAGGCAGTTCTTCCCGGCGGCGGGAGTGAAGGCGGCGCTCTTGGTCAGATGGAAGTGCCAGTCCTGTTTGAAAGCCAGGTCTGTCTGCTTGGGGTCGGGGAGCAGAGTGCCGTCACACAGCAGCTCGATGGTGATGTCAGGGGGGTGGAAGTTGCTCACATGGCAGATCAGGGTGTTCTCCTTCCCAAACTCTCCGGGGTCTCGGCTGTAAACAGCGACTTTGGGTGGAGCTGGAGGCGGCAGACAGTTATTGGTTCAGATTAAGGTGGATTATTTGGTGGTCTATGACTCATTCAGTGAGATTTTCTGCTCTAAAGTCACTGATCAACCTTTCAGCTTCCTGGTCTAAAACCAGGAGGCTGGAAAGTTGCTTCCTCCTGCTGCCAGCAGAGGGAGCCGGTCAGCAGCATGAATCAGGCCTGGAGAATTGAAACTAAACTCAGAAAAACATTTTGACTTCATTTCTTATTCTTAACATTATTTAACCTTTTATTTTCTTCAAACATTCAGCTTTTCAAAGGAAAAGATAATGAACAGAAGTATAACTTTAGCTGCTTTGATGATTTTATTTCATCATCATAATCAGATCAACACAGAAAGATTAATAAACCTATTTCTGAAAACATGTCAGAGTAGATCTGCCAGCAGTAGAAGAACCGTTCTGGAGGAGGAACCGGCCTGTGATGGTTAATTTACCAGAAGCTACAGAACCCGGACCAGAACCTGGAGGTACTTACATGTTTTGGACTCCACTGAGAAGCACAGAGCAGCCAGAGCTGCGAGGCAAAGCAGAACATTCATTATTTCCTCTCTTTGTTCTTCTAGAAGATGCAGAAGTTTGGTCAGCAACCAGCTCTCGGTCTGTCTCCTAAACTCTGAACAGAAACAGCTTCAGCTCAGGGCTAAAAAGCCCTCAGACCCCGCCCACTATCCCAGCTCCACCAATCAGGAATTAGATGTACTGCTGTTGCCAGGTAGAACAGGAGCGAAGACGTTTGGGTAGCAGGGAGCTGGAGAATGGGGAGTTTCTGAGCAATGAAACTAATAAAGCTGTTTTTCTCTTTAGCGGAGAACCTGATTGGTTGAACACTCCTGACCTCTAAACTCTATCAGAGAAAGAAAGAAGCGGTTTAACTGCTTTGTTGTTTGGGGTCAGAGGTCATTTCATTAGTAGCTGGTCAACCTGAAACTTCCCAGTTCCAGTCCATTCCCAAACTAAATCCAGTTTTAATAGAAACTATTTGCTGATTTCTAGATTAAAACATCAAAGTCCAGCTTGATGAAGGAGAGAAGGAAGTCTGATCAGGTGACGAGGGACTTCAATCCCATTAGTTAGAAAAACATCACAGGTGAGAGAAAAGCAGTCACACCTGGAGACAGAAGTCCACCAGTTGACTGTCAGTGGGAATAATGGGAATGATGGAAATGATGGGAGGGAAGTAGTTTATCCCAGAGCGCCGTCAGCAGAAGCTAAGGAGGAGCTAAAGACCTCCAAACTTCAGGTCCTCTTTAACTCAGATGAAGAACAGCAGAGAAGGCTTCATGGAGGTTATAAGCCGACCACCAAAGACCTGATTCTGGGCTGTAAACCAATCTGATCTATAGCAAGACTCCGATCTAAAGCCGTGCTCCGATCTATAGCTGTACTCCGATCTTTAGCCGGATTCCGATCTATAGCCGTGCTCCGATCTATACTGCAGGCTGTAGAAAAGTATCTTTACAATTAAAAACTTGGATGAGTTAGTTTAGTTTCAAAGACCTTGACTAATCAACAGAAAGTCCTAAAATCAACCAAATGGCTCAGTTCTATTCAGTTTATTTCTATAGAACCAATTCACATCATGTCATCTCAGGTCACTTTATAGATCCAGATCAACCAGATTATCCAGTCAGATTGGTTGAAAGTTTTCTATCTAAGAAGAAACAGCTGATTGCATCGACTCATTGACTCTTCAGCAATTCCTCACACTAAGCATGCTTGTAGCGACAGTGGAGAGGAAAAACACCTTTGAACAGGAAGAAACCTCCAGCAGAACCAGGCTCAGTGTGAGCGGCCATCTGCTGAGGCCCACTGGGGTTCAAGGAGACAGAAGCAGACATAGAAAAAGAAGCATAGATACAAAAGGCAACTGTCAACCAGCTCCACAGGCGGCCCCGTCCAGGAAACACACAGCCAGCGCTATAGAAATAAATTGAGTTGAAATGAAAGAACTACAATAGTCCAGCCTTGAAGTAACAAATGCATGGACTAGTTTCTCAGCATCACCCCTGGACAGGAGATTTCTCATTTTTGCAATATTCCACACAGATGAAAGCAGGAAATTCTAGAAACCTCTTTGATATGGGATTTAAATAACAGGTCCTGATCAAAAATAACACCAAGATTTTTTACTTTATTATCTGAAATCAGTTTAATCCCATCCAAATGAAGTGACTGACTAATCAGCTTATTTTTCAAAGACTCTGGTCCAAAGACTATAACTTCTGGGTTTTTTTCTGCATTGAGAAGCAGAAAGTTAAGAGTCTGGGTTGGTGCAGAACACAGGAATCAGATTCATGTTCAGGAAATAATAGGAAGCAACTTTCACTGACAGATCTTGTTTAAAAAGAGCGACGTACGATTAAAATCTTTATTCTGACTCAGTTCAACACAAACTTCCAGGTTCAATTTACTTTACTTTAAGCTTAATAAACCTTCAATGATTGATGGGAAGGTTTGAGCAGGATCCAGTGCAGAGTTTGACCCGCCCACATGCTGACAGAGATGCCCACTCTGAACCTTTTCTGACATTTAAGGCTAGTTTTGGTTTCCAGGCAACAGCAGCTATATATATATATATATATATATATATATATATATATATATATATATATATATATATATATATATATATATATATATATATATATATATGATGTGTTGGTTCCTTTAGTCTGAAAGTTCAGCCGCTCTGCTTCTCACTGTAAGATAGTTTTTAACGCCTCAATGCTAATAAAACCTGTCCTAATTTGGTAGCCGCTCAGTTCTTTCAACTGGCCCCCATGGCAACAGCTCTGGACACCACTGGTGCCACTGCAACAGATAAAGGTTGCAGGAGGATCCTTTTCCCCACAGCTGAGCTAAATGTTAAAAAAAAAAAAAGTTAAACGTGGGATTAGATTAGATGGAATAATCTGGAAGGTAAAAAAAAAATGACATCAGCCTGAAAAACAACACAAGGCTGAACGCTGCAGCCAAGTTTCACTTTCTGTGAGTCATGTGACCTGTGGCGGGGCGGCGCTCCCGCTCAGGGTGTGGGTTGACCTGATGCTCATAAGGGAATGTTTGGGGAATTCCAGCCATCGCTTTATATCAGAAAACTTTTAGTTTCACTTTAAATTGATGAAGGTTTAAAAACAGATTTAACAAAGGGCCTGAAGTTTTCCAGGCGTTTCTGTAACGGAGAAACTTTTACAAAATGAGAGAAATGAAGCCGCTGTGGTTCTTGGCTGTTCTAGAAACTTCTCATAAGACCTGAGATGACCTTAAAGCTCGAGCTGAAGGCTTTGATTGGTTAATGAGAGGATGGAGAGGCCTCCCATTTTATCAGACGGTATTCCTTTATTCTGGCTTTAAAAAGCAGGAAATGTTGAAGATGGCAGCAGGGTCCTTCCAGGATATTTCTCTTCTGGTTCCAGGATATAGAGGATGAAAATAATTTAAACATTTATGATAAAAAAAAACACCTGAAGCCTCTCTGACTTAATGACCTGTTCTGAAGAACAAACACACAGGCATGCATGATGATAAAATCGAACCCCGAAATCCAACATACTCCGTCAGCGCTCCGCTCCGCCCCGCTGCGTAAAGCAAAGCCTACAGCCGCCGCTGTGGCTCCCGTCCGCTCCGCTCTGAGATCCTTGGAGGTGGTAGAGGGAATGCACCAGATGAACCAGGGTTTCCGCGGATCATTAAAAATAATTACAATACATAATTTCTTTTTCAAGGCCTTAATTGGCACTAAAAATAATTAAATATGTTTATTGTGGCATTTATGATTCTTTAATAAAAATGTTAATAAAAAAAATTTCGTCAGATATATTATATCGCTATTATTTTGCGTGAAACTGATCATAAAGCCGTATGTTCGGAAAGGAAGCTCGAGGCGGAGAAAAAGCTAGAGAATATATACGTGTGTGTGTGTTTACATACATACAGGAGTCATGGAACTGTGCTTACAGCTCCTTCATATTTCATGGACACTAATAACTTGTGTACATGGTTCTTGTTGATGGCATTAAAATAATTTCTAATAGCATTAAAATAGAATTAAATTAGAGTCACTCATTCCTGAATGAACCCTGTGAGCGCTTAATTTAATATAACATATTAAAAAAATCCCCATCAGCTTTCAGCATATGTTCAGTTTCTGCCCAAATATATATATATATATATTTGTAGATTTTGGGGGATAACTAGGATCATTCAAAACTGCTTTTTTTGAATGGTTGGTGAATAACCAATAGTTTGCATCGTATCATTTAAATAAACGGTGTTAGTTTTTTTTTTAATGTATAAAAATTATGCTATAATTTCTAGTTACCGATCTGTTGCTGCTATATTTTAATTTGACGAACCGGAGTTTCTCGATGTTCTTTTTCCTGTTTGGTGCGATTGCAATTGCGGATCTTGACCTGGCCGGAGCGGAGCAAGAAATAGCTCGGCTCCGTATTTTGTCGGTGACGGACGGAGATGATGTACGTGGACGGAGACGTGCGGAGGATGTGGAACAGCTCTCATTGATTTACATGAAAGACAAGCGTTCCGCACGACGTACGTCAGCGGAGCGCTGACGGAGTATGTGGAATCTGGGGGTAAGACTTTAATGTATGTCGACCATAAGATAACTGACCTGGAACAGATGGCCCATGGATGGCAGACGCTGGCGTACGGCGGGATGTAGTCGCCATATGTTGACATTATGCTCATAACTTACCCAACGTACGCGTTTTTACAAAATTTTCCGTACGTCAGGCTAAACCATGTGTGACAGCGCCTTCATTTCTCTAGAAATGTTTACATTTTTTAATTAGCTGTTCTGACATTTATCAGCTTGACTAAATATATTTTTTATATCTGAAATACATTTCTTCATAGTCAAAATAATAGAAATGCTGATCAGTAACAATATGAATCTGGAGATCTATAATTAATTTCTAGACTAGAATGTTTATTCTAGATATGGAGAATGTATCTTGTTAGAAATGGTCATATAGACAAAGAAAAAAAATGTTTCTTCAGATGTAAGGAATTCAGTAAAACTAATATATATCAAAATGGCTTGCCATAGTTGATAGCATTACGGGGTTATTTGTTGAATGGTAGTGGATCATTGTATCTATTCAGGTGGAATCTTCTGTCAGCAGGTGAGGATGAAGAATAAAAACAGGGAAGACCTGTTCATCATCTCATGGGTTCCTCCTCCATCCCTGATCTCCTGCTGATGTTCTCATCCAGATGTTTGGGGTTTAGAAAAGCTCCAAGGAACTTTGTTTCTTGTAGTGCTAATTCTGTCATTGGTGTTTCTGATGAACAGGAGCCATCAGCTGCAGCGCTTCCTTTGCTCTGCCCCTAACACCGCCCCGCCCCAATCAAAGCAAAAATGAATGAATGGCTTCCTGTCCACTCCTCCCTTAGGGTGACACCTGCTGGCCATCAGTGGAACATTCCCGTCAGATTCCCTCCCCAGTGGAGACCAAACACAGAGCAGCTCCACAGTTCAATGTTTATTGGGTGGTACAGAAGCCAAGAGCCGTGGATCATGATGCTGCCGCTATCGTGACCACCTCCGATCTTCCGTCGTCGTTAGCAGCACAAGAAAGGTGAAAGGAGCCGTCCCTGAAACACAGAAAGCATCGTCCACCAATCAGAAGGCTTGTAGTGAGGCGCTGATCCTTCAGAGAGCACCCACCTTTTCATGGTGATCACAGCGTCCACGCGGTGCCGCTCCTCGCTGGGCGGCAGGCCTCGCACAACCATCTGGAGAAAGAGGAAAGGTGAGACAACCTCAGCTGCTGGGGCTGAATAAACAGGATCTACTGAATCTACAGGTCAGCCTGGAGAGGAGAGGAACCCATACCCCAGATTCCTCCTCCTTCCCTCCCCACTCTTAGCCCCCTCACCTTGAACAGTCTCTCTGGCTGCTCGCCCTCTAATCTCTGATAGATCTCCAGGCAGAGGGAGGCCATCTTGCCCTCAGCAGACAGGCAGTGGTGTCTGCGGGCAGGAAGGGGGGTCCCCTGGGGAACCAGGACCCTGAAGGTCTCAGCTCCTGCTTCATCCAACTCCTGCAGACAAAACAAACACCCAGCCCCCCCCATCCCGTCACTGGATGAAAGAAAATCCGTTTTATTACGGAAGCAGATATCAGATGGATCAGAGGTTCAGTCCAAAGTGAAGCCGTCTGCAGATCAGAGCTAAACGCATTTAAAACATTATTAACAGTAAAGGCTTTAGTCAGAATAAACTCCTCCAGCCCTTTAGGTGGCGCTAACAGGAAGACGGCTCCATCAGGGTCACCGTACCTTCAGCAGGATGTCTGCAGCACAAACATCCACAGCCACTGACTCGTCGTCGGGGCCCAGGCCGTCCCTGCCCACCAGGAGGCCGGCCTGGATGGCCGCCCCCACGGCGATGACCTCATCAGGAGGAGACGAATTGAGCAGCTCCACATCTGGGAACATCTCCCGGATCATCTGCTGGAGGCGAGGGATCCTGGACGACCCGCCGCACAGAACTACCTGAAACGAGGCCGGACATTTCACCAATGGTCAGGGTCAGCAGCGTTCTGCTAGAACTGGACGCCATGGAGACGGGCCGTCATTCTGCCGGCGTACCGTGTTGATGTCTGTGGCCGAGAGCCCGGCCTCCTCCAGCAGGGCCCTGATTGGCTGGGTGCTTCTGTTGAACAGCGAGGAGCAGAGCAGCTCGAAGCGCGCTCTGTGGGGAAAAGCTGCAGTCATGAAGCAGGAATGAACCCGGAGCAGAGCGGCCGGCGTTTCGCTCACCTGGAAACGCTGCACTCAAAGTCCACGCCATCATGGAGGGAGTCCACGAAGCAGTTAGCAGAGCCCAGGGAGGACAGGGAGTGCTTGGCCATGTCTGCGCTGTTCATCAGCTTCAGCAGGGCCCGCGGGTTCCTGCTCACATCGTGCTTGAAGGTTCTGCAGAACATCACAGACACCATGGAGAGTTCTGCTAGGAGAGGTTAGACGCCACCTGGTGGCTCTGAAGCAAATTGTTACCTTTTAAACTCTGAGGCCAGGTGCTGAGCCAGGGCCTGGGTGAAGCTCTCCCCTCCGATGCTGTGGTCGGTGCGGGTGGAGAGCACCCGGATCATCCCCCCGTTGGTCTGCAGCACCGTCACACTCAGGGACGTCCCCCCCAGCTTATAGACCAGGACATGGCTGGAAGACAAGAGGACAGGGTCAGGAGGAGGACAGGTGGAGGAGAGGGGTTCGGCAGGAGGAAGACAGAGGTCGGCAGGAGGAGGACAGAGGTCAGCAGGAGGACAGGGGACAGGAGGAGGACAGGTGGAGGAGAGGGGTTCGGCAGGAGGAAGACAGAGGTCGGCAGGAGGAGGACAGGGGACAGGAGGAGGACAGAGGTCAGCAGGAGGACAGGGGACAGGAGGAGGACAGGTGGAGGAGAGGGGTTCGGCAGGAGGAAGACAGAGGTCGGCAGGAGGAGGACAGGGGACAGGAGGAGGACAGAGGTCAGCAGGAGGACAGGGGACAGGAGGAGGACTGACAGCTGTCCCAGAATGCACTGTGGCAGCAGCAGCTTCCAGGTTAGCGCTCACAGAACTCAGAGTATTAAGTTAGAAGTTATCTTTTCTGTTGTTGGCTAACCACGGCCAGGGCTGACGTTAGCCCGTCCACTGCGGCCAGTAAAACCCCCAGTGGACGAGCACAGAAGTCCAAAAACAGAACACCGCTCGAGTTAAGGTCAGGTGGGCCATTCCCTCCAACCACGCCTCGCCAGGTCTCACTGTCATTGCCCACGTGAGCGTTGAAGTCCCCCAGAAGAACAAGGGAGTGGAGAGGAGGGGCACGCTCCAGTACCCCCCTCTAAAGACTCCAAAAAGGATGGGTAATCTGAACTGCTGTTTGGCGTATAAGTGCAAAAAACAGTCAGATTCTGTCACTCCACATGTATGCGGAGGGAGGCCACCCTCTCGTTCACCAGGGTGAACCCCAACGTACAGGCACGAGGTTTGGGGGAAACAAGAATGCCCACTCCTGCTCGGCCATCAGGAGCAACTCCAGAGAAGAAGAATGTCCAGCCAGTGGAGGGCGGGGACCTTGGCGTTCTGATCCTCGGCTGAGGAAGCCGGTCTAAACCTCCCAGAGGTGGAAATCAAAGCTGTTTTTTTTACTTTCTGCACCCGCCATGCTGGGAGGGAATACTGGTCACAGCAAATCAAACTGATAGCCTGAGGTTCAAACGGTGGCGGCTCTCTACCTGCTCCCAGACGAGTAGTCTTGGCCCACGTTGTATGCCAGCAGAGCGGCGGCGGGTTCGTGGATCATTCTCAGCACATGGAAGCCGGCAGCTTCCGCCGCCTCCCTGCAAGCAGCACATCAGGTCAGAATCCAAGGCTTTACCACCATTACCCAGAATGCAACTAGAGAGCCGCCTCACCTCAAAGATCTCTTCTGAGCATGTGCAAACTCAAAGGGGACGGTGATGACGCAGTCGGTGACATCAGAGCCCAGAGCAGACTGAGCCGTTTCTGGAGGGACAGAGGAAGCAGTCAGTAGGTGGTTTCTCTGCAGCTAACGCCGTTAGCTTTACGCTACCTTTCATCTTCCTGAAGATGAGCTTCGCCACGTCCTCCGGGGCCACCAGCTCCGCTCGCTCTCCACAGCTCAGCGAGTAGTAAGGCCTCTGCTCCCTGTCCACCACCTGCAGCCAACAATCACAGCCTCACCGTCCATCCCTGGACCACCGGACAAAGATGTTCCATCAACATACCTGACATTTGGTCTCAGCTTTGTGCGTCTGAGTCACAGGATCATCGAATCTGAGACAAGAAGAAGAGATGAAACCATCAGGGAGGAAAAAAACCTGAGAAAAAATATTTGGTCCTTTGATTCCAGAGATCAAAGGTTTCCTGTAGTTTTTCAGCAGGTTTGCACTGCAGGAGGGATTTTGGCCCATTCCTCCTCACAGATCTACTCTAGATCAGTCAGGTTTCTGGGCTGTTACTCCCTCCATTGATTCTCTATTGGGTTTAGGTCTGGAAACTTTCTCCCATGACTCCTCTGGATGGGCGGCCATAGAACTACCCTAGAACCAGGACAGAGAGGGAACCTGACATAGATACTCCCCCATAGAGCCGCCCTGACAGAACCAGTTACCTTCTCCCCAGGACCTGCTTCACCTTCACCACGGTGTTGGCCGCGTTCCGGACCTGACCTTGCTTTGCTGCTATTCCAACAATCTGCAAGGGAAGCAGAATAAAGGTGACGGGCGGAGCAGAGAGAAGCAGCTGGAGGTGGTGGAGGATCTGACCTGCTCCGTGTCTCTGAAGCCCACCACCGCTGGAGTCACCCGGTCTCCTGCATCGTTGGCCACCACGTCCGCCCGGCCGTCCTGAAAGAGACAGAGTGCTGGAGTCAATCAACCTTAGAGCCCCGCCCACCCCGGCAAGTGGAGCAGGTGACCATTCAGAGGACCCGTCTGGGAGAAGCTCCACGTCTGCTTTTCCTTCATCAGTTTAGGCAGCAAGCTGATTGGCTCCCAGTCTGACCTGATCTCCATTCAGAGACCTCTGACCAGGGTCACATCCAAGCAGAGCCTTTAAATAGGAGAGGTCAGGCAGCCTGGTAGCTATTGCATCAGCCTGGTTGCTATGGCATCCAATAATTCGGCCCATTCAGAGCCAGGGCAAATGCTAAACCGCCGCCACTAAACCACTTCAACCAATCAGAAAAGCTGATCCAGGAGGTTTTTGGGGTAGAAAGACACTACCTGCAAACTGCCATCGCTTCTGCAGATGAAAAATAAAGAAATATCAAGATGCTAAAACCTGCTAATGAAAGATATTAGATCGTATATTCTGGTTCTTGTAGTTTTTACCAAAAAACCTTAAAAACTCTTTCTATTCACTTCTAGACGATACGAACGGCAGCAGGAAATCCCCCACAGGCTGCCTGCAGCAGAGAGCTTTCAGCGGGGATTCCCAGCGCTGCCTCCCGGCGGGATGCTGGAGGTCTGGAGCTCCCAACTAGGACTGCAGATTATAGTGAGATTATAATCCTGATGAACAGAGGATGTTTGGATGTGGACTTTCTCACTTAGAAAGGCGCTAAAACTAGTTTAAAAAAAGTAAATAAAGTCGCTCTAGCTTGAAGCTACAGAACCGAGCGGATAATCAACCAGATCACTGGGCATCCGTAGCGCCTGGAAGCGTGTCAAGCGTCAAAGCAACCAGACCAGTTTGATCCAGCGTCCAGACTTGGTCGTTAAAGTCTCTCTGACGGCCATAATGCGTTCAGGGGTCTATGGAGCAGGGCGGGTCATGAAGCTAGCTGCTGGATGCTGATTGGCCGACATACTGAAGGAATTCTGACTGACAGCAGCCAGAGAGCCATGAGGGAAATGTCATCATTCAGTCAGAACAGCAGTCTGGTTCTTAACTGTTGCCATGGTTACTGGAGTTAATTATTCTCTCCTCTGTGGGGATGACTTTGATGTGTTTCAACGTTTGTTAATGTAATATATGATGTTTGGGTCTAATTATCTCCAATGAGGCTGCCCTGTTCTATAGAGCAGCAGAACTAGAACCGCCTCACTGACTGAGGACCCTGCAGCCAATCAGAATCCAGGGTCTAATCCTGTGGTTGGTTTCAGGACAGCTGCTTCCGTGGGTCCAGATGTTTCCAGACTAAGGAGGATTAGATCAGATTTACAACTTTATAAGCAGGTTTATAATAAACATTGAGTCCTTTCTGTCACTGAAAGCACGTGTCCACAGCAATTACATTATTTAATTCAGAATAAACTGAATCAATGATAAGAAGCTACTGTAGAGCAGTGTGACTGGGCCATTCTACCTGCTCTGTTTCTATAGCAGAGGGTTAACTCTGAGCTGGATGCTCTGCTGCTGCTGAATCAATCTACCTCCCAAATATGACGGCCTCGTTGACCTGCTAGCTTGTCTGGCTCGTGCAGCCCTCCTCCGGCCTAACCTCGCTGATCCCTGGTTCCCTATGGATGGTCCTCTGCTCCATGTGCTGCTTTTACCGGGATACCGTCACCGGCTGTGACGTCAGAGCTCGTGTTGCCCGCGGACAGCAGCAGACGCTACCGTGTAACGTTCTGAGCCAGAGTTTCGTAGCAGCCGCCATGTTGGAGCAGAGCCTCTAACTATGGGTTTAAACTCACCTTGAACACAGCGACACAAGCACAGGTGTAACCGAAATGAATCCCGATAGCGGCCATGCTGGTTCTCCTCTTTCCTCTTCCTCCTTCTTCTTCTTCTTCTTCAGGTTTAACAGCGGCTGGTGGCCCACCTACAGGAGCATTACCGCCACCTACTGGTCCGGAGGTTACGATTACATTCTTCCTATTTGCATTCACACAAACAATAGTAATCATTTTCCACACTAATGACTAAGAACGTTTTAAGTTAGTTTAGTCAGCTAAAGACATGTTTTAGAGTCTCTATATTTCAGTTAATGATCAATTGATTAAATTAGAACTAAATTAGTCGACGATTATTTCAATAATTGATTAATTGTTTCAGCCCTGGTAGATTCTAAAAGAACTTCTCTGGTTGTTTAATTTTGGTAGATGTGATGGAAATTAAGTTTTTAAACATATTCAGTGGAGAAAAATAAGGATAAATGAATAAGATAAGTAATAATAAAATGAGAACATCCCTGTGGTTCCTCCTCAATCGATCCTGGAGAACTGAGTTGTTCTGCACATCCTGTCTGTGTCTCTATCTGCTTGGTCTTTTCTTTGGTGTCTGAAAAATAAAATACATTTTTCTTTTTTGTGGATCCTATCGGTTTGTGAGGCGTACAAGAAATTCGATATTTGTGTTGATTCAATTAGTCCTGAAATGCGACAGGAGATTATTCAACTAGACTGAGAAATAATTATTTAACCTGTGAGAAAAACATGGACTAAAACTGGGAATAAATCAGGAGGAAACAAGGAGGAAATCCCAGTAAAAACTAGATGTAAAGAAAACAATTTGATGTGATCCTACATTCATTCTCCACATGGATCATTTAAGCCTGCTGCTGTATTTTATTCAAATTTACTTAATTGCTAAATTGCTTAAAATCATTAATTTACGGAGTGAATTATCTTAGTCCAGATAAGAAAAGGATTAGATAAAAAATCAAATGTCATACATCATAATAACTGCTTAGAAATCCGGTCTTTTTTAAATATCTACTGCAGCTGCTGTCAGCACAGTGAACAGGTGGGAACACAGACTGAATCTGAACCTGGCATGTCTTCATCTGTTAGCACTAAGGTTGTATCGGACTGGATTTTTATCACCATGGTATTTTTATATATAAATAAGTGGAACGGAGTTGAGTTTTATTGTCCGTCATTTTTTTGCATGAAAAACTGGAGATAAGGAGTGACAGCGTGTGAAGACACTGAGATGCGGGAGTCTCACTACAAATGGGTGAGAGTTGACAGCCCTGCATTCTATTGATTTGCATTCACACAAAGAATATTAATAATTTTCTACAGCAACGACTAAGAAAGATGTAAATGATTGTAAGAAAGTTTAAAGGAACAAACAGGGTTTGGGTGGATAATAAACAAGAGTCTAGCAGCAGACCTGCACTGTCAGGAACCAGACCTGCACTGCCAGGAACCAGACCTGCATGGCCAGGAACGAGACCTGCGATGCCAGGAACCAGACCTGCACTGCCATTAACCAGACCTGCACTGCCATGAACCAGACCTGAACTGCCATTAACCAGACCTGCACTGCCATGAACCAGACCTGCACTGCAATGAACCAGATCTGCACTGCAAGGAACCAGACCTGCACTGCCAGGAACCAGACCTGCACTGCCATGAACCATACCTGCACTGCCAGGAACCAGACCTGCACTGCCAGGAACCAGACCTGTACTGCCATGAACCAGACCTGCACTGCCATTAACCAGACCTGCACTGCCAGGAACCAGACCTGCACTGCCAGGAACCAGACCTACACTGCCAGGAACCAGACCTGCACTGCCATGAACCAGACCTGCACTGCCAGGAACCAGACCTGCACTGCCAGGAACCAGACCTACACTGCCAGGAACCAGACCTGCAATGCCATAAACCAGATCTGCACTGCAAGGAACCAGACCTGCACTGCCAGGAACCAGACCTGCACTGCCATGAACCATACCTGCACTGCCAGGAACCAGACCTGCACTGCCATGAACCAGACCTGCACTGCCAGGAACCAGACCTGCACTGCCAGGAACCAGACCTACACTGCCAGGAGCCAGACCTGCACAGCCAGGAAAAAGACCTGCACTGCCATTAACCAGACCTGCACTGCCATGAACCAGACCTGCACTGCCAGGAACCAGACCTGCATGGCCAGGAACCAGACCCGCAATGCCAGGAACCTGACCTGCACTGCCATTAACCAGACCTGCATTGCCATGAACCAGACCTGCACTGAAATTAACCAGACCTGCACTTCCATGAACCAGACCTGCACTGCCATGAACCAGACCTGCACTGCCATGAACCAGACCTGCACTTCCAGGAACGTGACCTGCACTGCCATGAACCAGACCTGCACTGCCATGAACGAGACCTGCACTGCCAGGAACCAGACCTGCACTGCCAGGAACCAGACCTACACTGCCAGGAGCCAGACCTGCACAGCCAGGAAAAAGACCTGCACTGCCATTAACCATACCTGCACTGCCATGAACCAGACCTGCACTGCCAGGAACCAGACCTGCATGCCCAGGAACCAGACCTGCAATGCCAGGAACCAGACCTGCACGGCCATTAACCAGACCTGCATTGCCATGAACCAGACCTGCACTGCCATTAACCAGACCTGCACTGCCATGAACCAGACCTGCACTGCCATGAACCAGACCTGCACTGCAAGGAACCAGACATGCACTGCCAGGAACCAGACCTGCACTGCCATGAACCAGACCTGCACTGCCAGGAACCAGACCTGCATGGCCAGGAACGAGACCTGCAATGCCATGAACCAGACCTGCACTGCCATTAACCAGACCTGCACTGCAATGAACCAGACCTGCACTGCCATGAACCAGACCTGCACTGCCATGAACCAGACCTGGACTGCAAGGAACCAGACCTAGACTGCCAGGAATCAGGCCTGCACTGCCATTGACCAGACCTGCACTGCCATGAACCAGACCTGCACTGCCATAAACCAGACCTGCACTGCAAGGAACCAGACATGCACTGCCAGGAACCAGACCTGCACTGCCATGAACCAGACCTGCACTGCCAGGAACCAGACCTGCATGGCCAGGAACGAGACCTGCAATGCCATGAACCACACCTGCACTGCCATTAACCAGACCTGCACTGCCATGAACCAGACCAGCACTGCCACGAACCAGACCTGCACTGCAAGGAACCAGACCTGGACTGCCAGGAACCAGACCTGAACTGCCATGAACCAGACCTGCACTGCCATTAACCAGACCTGCACTGCCAATAACCAGACCTGCATTGCCATGAACCAGACCTGCACTGCAAGGAGCCAGACCTGCACTGCCAGGAACCAGACCTGCACTGCCATGAACCAGACCTGCACTGCCATTAACCAGACATGCACTGCAAGGAGCCAGAACTGCACTGCAAGGAGCCAGACCTGCACTGCAAGGAGCCAGACCTGCACTGCCAGGAACCAGACCTGCACTGCCATGAACCACACCTGCACTGCCATGACCCAGACCTGCACTGCCATTAACCAGAACTGCATTGCCGTGAACCAGACCTGCACTGCCATTAACCAAACCTGCACTGCCAGGAACCAGACCTGCACCGCCATGAACCAGACCTGCAATGCCATGAACCAGACCTGCACTGTCAGGAACCAGACCTGCACGGCCAGGAACAAGACCTGCACCTCCATTAACCAGATCTGCACTGCCATGAACCAGACCTGCACTGCCATGCACTGCCATTAACCAGACCTGCATGGCCAGGAACCAGACCTGCACTGCCATTAACCAGACCTGCACTGCCATGAACCACACCTGCATGGCCAGGAACCAGACCTGCACTGCCATTAACCAGACCTGCACTGCCATGAACCAGACCTGCACTGCCATGAACCAGACCTGCACTGCCATGAATCAGACCTGCACTGCCAGGAACCAGACCTGCACTGCCATGAACCAGACCTGCACTGCCAGGAACCAGACCTGCACTGCCATTAACCAGACCTGCACTGCCATGAATCAGACCTGCACTGCCAGGAACCAGACCTGCACTGCCATGAACCAGACCTGCACTGCCAGGAACCAGACCTGCACTGCCATTAACCAGACCTGCACTGCCATGAACCAGACCTGCACTGTCAGGAACCAGACCTGCACAGCCAGGAACCAGACCTGCACGGCCAGGAACCAGACCTGCACCTCCATTAACCAGATCTGCACTGCCATGAACCAGACCTGCACTGCCAGGAACCAGACCTGCACCGCCATGAACCAGACCTGCAATGCCATGAACCAGACCTGCACTGTCAGGAACCAGACCTGCACGGCCAGGAACCAGACCTGCACCTCCATTAACCAGATCTGCACTGCCATGAACCAGACCTGCACTGCCATTAACCAGACCTGCACTGCCATTAACCAGACCTGCACTGCCATGAACCAGACCTGAACTGCCATGAACCAGACCTGCACTGCAAGGAACCAGACCTGCACTGCCAGGAACCAGACCTGCACTGCCATGAACCAGACCTGCACTGTCAGGAACCAGACCTGCACGGCCAGGAACCAGACCTGCACGGCCAGGAACCAGACCTGCACCTCCATTAACCAGATCTGCACTGCCATGAACCAGACCTGCACTGCCAGGAACCAGACCTGCACCGCCATGAACCAGACCTGCAATGCCATGAACCAGACCTGCACTGTCAGGAACCAGACCTGCATGGCCAGGAACCAGACCTGCACCTCCATTAACCAGATCAGCTCTGCCATGAACCAGACCTGCAATGCCAGGAACCAGACCTGCACTGCCATTAACCAGACCTGCACTGCCATGAACCAGACCTGCACTGCCATTAACCAGACCTGCACTGCCATGAACCAGACCTGCACTGCCATGAACCAGACCTGCACTGCCATGAACCAGACCTGCACTGCAAGGAAACAGACCTGCACTGCCAGGAACCAGAACTGCACTGCCATGAACCAGACCTGCACTGCCATTAACCAGACCTGCACTGCCATTAACCAGACCTGCATTGCCATGAACCAGACCTGCACTGTAAGGAGCCAGACCTGCACTGCCAGGAACCAGACATGCACTGCCATTATCCAGACATGCACTTCAAGGAGCCAGACCTGCACTGCAAGGAGCCAGACATGCACTGCCAGGAACCAGACCTGCACTGCCATGAACCAGACCTGCACTGCAAGGAACCAGACATGCACTGCCAGGAACCAGACCTGCACTGCCATGAACCAGACCTGCACTGCCAGGAACCAGACCTGCATGGCCAGGAACGAGACCTGCAATGCCATGAACCAGACCTGCACTGCCATTAACCAGACCTGCACTGCAATGAACCAGACCTGCACTGCCATGAACCAGACCTGCACTGCCATGAACCAGACCTGGACTGCAAGGAACCAGACCTAGACTGCCAGGAATCAGGCCTGCACTGCCATTAACCAGACCTGCACTGCCATGAACCAGACCTGCACTGCCATAAACCAGACCTGCACTGCAAGGAACCAGACATGCACTGCCAGGAACCAGACCTGCACTGCCATGAACCAGACCTGCACTGCCAGGAACCAGACCTGCATGGCCAGGAACGAGACCTGCAATGCCATGAACCACACCTGCACTGCCATTAACCAGACCTGCACTGCCATGAACCAGACCTGCACTGCCACGAACCAGACCTGCACTGCAAGGAACCAGACCTGGACTGCCAGGAACCAGACCTGAACTGCCATGAACCAGACCTGCACTGCCATTAACCAGACCTGCACTGCCAATAACCAGACCTGCATTGCCATGAACCAGACCTGCACTGCAAGGAGCCAGACCTGCACTGCCAGGAACCAGACCTGCACTGCCATGAACCAGACCTGCACTGCCATTAACCAGACATGCACTGCAAGGAGCCAGAACTGCACTGCAAGGAGCCAGACCTGCACTGCAAGGAGCCAGACCTGCACTGCCAGGAACCAGACCTGCACTGCCATGAACCACACCTGCACTGCCATGACCCAGACCTGCACTGCCATTAACCAGAACTGCATTGCCGTGAACCAGACCTGCACTGCCATTAACCAAACCTGCACTGCCAGGAACCAGACCTGCACCGCCATGAACCAGACCTGCAATGCCATGAACCAGACCTGCACTGTCAGGAACCAGACCTGCACGGCCAGGAACAAGACCTGCACCTCCATTAACCAGATCTGCACTGCCATGAACCAGACCTGCACTGCCATGCACTGCCATTAACCAGACCTGCATGGCCAGGAACCAGACCTGCACTGCCATTAACCAGACCTGCACTGCCATGAACCACACCTGCATGGCCAGGAACCAGACCTGCACTGCCATTAACCAGACCTGCACTGCCATGAACCAGACCTGCACTGCCATGAACCAGACCTGCACTGCCATGAATCAGACCTGCACTGCCAGGAACCAGACCTGCACTGCCATGAACCAGACCTGCACTGCCAGGAACCAGACCTGCATGGCCAGGAACGAGACCTGCAATGCCATGAACCAGACCTGCACTGCCATTAACCAGACCTGCACTGCAATGAACCAGACCTGCACTGCCATGAACCAGACCTGCACTGCCATGAACCAGACCTGGACTGCAAGGAACCAGACCTAGACTGCCAGGAATCAGGCCTGCACTGCCATTAACCAGACCTGCACTGCCATGAACCAGACCTGCACTGCCATAAACCAGACCTGCACTGCAAGGAACCAGACATGCACTGCCAGGAACCAGACCTGCACTGCCATGAACCAGACCTGCACTGCCAGGAACCAGACCTGCATGGCCAGGAACGAGACCTGCAATGCCATGAACCACACCTGCACTGCCATTAACCAGACCTGCACTGCCATGAACCAGACCTGCACTGCCACGAACCAGACCTGCACTGCAAGGAACCAGACCTGGACTGCCAGGAACCAGACCTGAACTGCCATGAACCAGACCTGCACTGCCATTAACCAGACCTGCACTGCCAATAACCAGACCTGCATTGCCATGAACCAGACCTGCACTGCAAGGAGCCAGACCTGCACTGCCAGGAACCAGACCTGCACTGCCATGAACCAGACCTGCACTGCCATTAACCAGACATGCACTGCAAGGAGCCAGAACTGCACTGCAAGGAGCCAGACCTGCACTGCAAGGAGCCAGACCTGCACTGCCAGGAACCAGACCTGCACTGCCATGAACCACACCTGCACTGCCATGACCCAGACCTGCACTGCCATTAACCAGAACTGCATTGCCGTGAACCAGACCTGCACTGCCATTAACCAAACCTGCACTGCCAGGAACCAGACCTGCACCGCCATGAACCAGACCTGCAATGCCATGAACCAGACCTGCACTGTCAGGAACCAGACCTGCACGGCCAGGAACAAGACCTGCACCTCCATTAACCAGATCTGCACTGCCATGAACCAGACCTGCACTGCCATGCACTGCCATTAACCAGACCTGCATGGCCAGGAACCAGACCTGCACTGCCATTAACCAGACCTGCACTGCCATGAACCACACCTGCATGGCCAGGAACCAGACCTGCACTGCCATTAACCAGACCTGCACTGCCATGAACCAGACCTGCACTGCCATGAACCAGACCTGCACTGCCATGAATCAGACCTGCACTGCCAGGAACCAGACCTGCACTGCCATGAACCAGACCTGCACTGCCAGGAACCAGACCTGCACTGCCATTAACCAGACCTGCACTGCCATGAATCAGACCTGCACTGCCAGGAACCAGACCTGCACTGCCATGAACCAGACCTGCACTGCCAGGAACCAGACCTGCACTGCCATTAACCAGACCTGCACTGCCATGAACCAGACCTGCACTGTCAGGAACCAGACCTGCACAGCCAGGAACCAGACCTGCACGGCCAGGAACCAGACCTGCACCTCCATTAACCAGATCTGCACTGCCATGAACCAGACCTGCACTGCCAGGAACCAGACCTGCACCGCCATGAACCAGACCTGCAATGCCATGAACCAGACCTGCACTGTCAGGAACCAGACCTGCACGGCCAGGAACCAGACCTGCACCTCCATTAACCAGATCTGCACTGCCATGAACCAGACCTGCACTGCCATTAACCAGACCTGCACTGCCATTAACCAGACCTGTTCTGCCATGAACCAGACCTGAACTGCCATGAACCAGACCTGCACTGCAAGGAACCAGACCTGCACTGCCAGGAACCAGACCTGCACTGCCATGAACCAGACCTGCACTGTCAGGAACCAGACCTGCACGGCCAGGAACCAGACCTGCACGGCCAGGAACCAGACCTGCACCTCCATTAACCAGATCTGCACTGCCATGAACCAGACCTGCACTGCCAGGAACCAGACCTGCACCGCCATGAACCAGACCTGCAATGCCATGAACCAGACCTGCACTGTCAGGAACCAGACCTGCATGGCCAGGAACCAGACCTGCACCTCCATTAACCAGATCAGCTCTGCCATGAACCAGACCTGCAATGCCAGGAACCAGACCTGCACTGCCATTAACCAGACCTGCACTGCCATGAACCAGACCTGCACTGCCATTAACCAGACCTGCACTGCCATGAACCAGACCTGCACTGCCATGAACCAGACCTGCACTGCCATGAACCAGACCTGCACTGCAAGGAAACAGACCTGCACTGCCAGGAACCAGAACTGCACTGCCATGAACCAGACCTGCACTGCCATTAACCAGACCTGCACTGCCATTAACCAGACCTGCATTGCCATGAACCAGACCTGCACTGTAAGGAGCCAGACCTGCACTGCAAGGAGCCAGACATGCACTGCCAGGAACCAGACCTGCACTGCCATGAACCAGACCTGCACTGCCATGAGCCAGATCTACACTGCCATTAACCAGACCTGCATTGCCGTGAACCAGACCTGCACTGCCATTAACCAGACCTGCACTGCCAGGAACCAGACATGCACTGCGATTAACCAGACCTGCACTGCAGGAACGAGACCTGCACTGCCATGAACCAGACCTGCACTGCCATGAACCATACCTGCACTTCCAGGAACCAGACCTGCACTGCCATGAACCAGACCTGCACTGCCATTAACCAGACCTGCACTGCCAGGAACCAGACGTGCAATGCCAGGAACCAGACCTACACTGCCAGGAGCCAGACCTGCACAGCCAGGAAAAAGACGTGCACTGCCATTAACCAGACCTGCACTGCCATGAACCAGACCTGCACTGCCAGGAACCAGACCTGTACTGCCATGAACCAGACCTGCACTGCCATTAACCAGACCTGCACTGCCAGGAACCAGACCTGCACTGCCAGGAACCAGACCTACACTGCCAGGAACCAGACCTGCACTGCCATGAACCAGACCTGCACTGCCAGGAACCAGACCTGCACTGCCAGGAACCAGACCTACACTGCCAGGAACCAGACCTGCAATGCCATAAACCAGATCTGCACTGCAAGGAACCAGACCTGCACTGCCAGGAACCAGACCTGCACTGCCATGAACCATACCTGCACTGCCAGGAACCAGACCTGCACTGCCATGAACCAGACCTGCACTGCCAGGAACCAGACCTGCACTGCCAGGAACCAGACCTACACTGCCAGGAGCCAGACCTGCACAGCCAGGAAAAAGACCTGCACTGCCATTAACCAGACCTGCACTGCCATGAACCAGACCTGCACTGCCAGGAACCAGACCTGCATGGCCAGGAACCAGACCCGCAATGCCAGGAACCTGACCTGCACTGCCATTAACCAGACCTGCATTGCCATGAACCAGACCTGCACTGAAATTAACCAGACCTGCACTTCCATGAACCAGACCTGCACTGCCATGAACCAGACCTGCACTGCCATGAACCAGACCTGCACTTCCAGGAACGTGACCTGCACTGCCATGAACCAGACCTGCACTGCCATGAACGAGACCTGCACTGCCAGGAACCAGACCTGCACTGCCAGGAACCAGACCTACACTGCCAGGAGCCAGACCTGCACAGCCAGGAAAAAGACCTGCACTGCCATTAACCATACCTGCACTGCCATGAACCAGACCTGCACTGCCAGGAACCAGACCTGCATGCCCAGGAACCAGACCTGCAATGCCAGGAACCAGACCTGCACGGCCATTAACCAGACCTGCATTGCCATGAACCAGACCTGCACTGCCATTAACCAGACCTGCACTGCCATGAACCAGACCTGCACTGCCATGAACCAGACCTGCACTGCAAGGAACCAGACATGCACTGCCAGGAACCAGACCTGCACTGCCATGAACCAGACCTGCACTGCCAGGAACCAGACCTGCATGGCCAGGAACGAGACCTGCAATGCCATGAACCAGACCTGCACTGCCATTAACCAGACCTGCACTGCAATGAACCAGACCTGCACTGCCATGAACCAGACCTGCACTGCCATGAACCAGACCTGGACTGCAAGGAACCAGACCTAGACTGCCAGGAATCAGGCCTGCACTGCCATTGACCAGACCTGCACTGCCATGAACCAGACCTGCACTGCCATAAACCAGACCTGCACTGCAAGGAACCAGACATGCACTGCCAGGAACCAGACCTGCACTGCCATGAACCAGACCTGCACTGCCAGGAACCAGACCTGCATGGCCAGGAACGAGACCTGCAATGCCATGAACCACACCTGCACTGCCATTAACCAGACCTGCACTGCCATGAACCAGACCAGCACTGCCACGAACCAGACCTGCACTGCAAGGAACCAGACCTGGACTGCCAGGAACCAGACCTGAACTGCCATGAACCAGACCTGCACTGCCATTAACCAGACCTGCACTGCCAATAACCAGACCTGCATTGCCATGAACCAGACCTGCACTGCAAGGAGCCAGACCTGCACTGCCAGGAACCAGACCTGCACTGCCATGAACCAGACCTGCACTGCCATTAACCAGACATGCACTGCAAGGAGCCAGAACTGCACTGCAAGGAGCCAGACCTGCACTGCAAGGAGCCAGACCTGCACTGCCAGGAACCAGACCTGCACTGCCATGAACCACACCTGCACTGCCATGACCCAGACCTGCACTGCCATTAACCAGAACTGCATTGCCGTGAACCAGACCTGCACTGCCATTAACCAAACCTGCACTGCCAGGAACCAGACCTGCACCGCCATGAACCAGACCTGCAATGCCATGAACCAGACCTGCACTGTCAGGAACCAGACCTGCACGGCCAGGAACAAGACCTGCACCTCCATTAACCAGATCTGCACTGCCATGAACCAGACCTGCACTGCCATGCACTGCCATTAACCAGACCTGCATGGCCAGGAACCAGACCTGCACTGCCATTAACCAGACCTGCACTGCCATGAACCACACCTGCATGGCCAGGAACCAGACCTGCACTGCCATTAACCAGACCTGCACTGCCATGAACCAGACCTGCACTGCCATGAACCAGACCTGCACTGCCATGAATCAGACCTGCACTGCCAGGAACCAGACCTGCACTGCCATGAACCAGACCTGCACTGCCAGGAACCAGACCTGCACTGCCATTAACCAGACCTGCACTGCCATGAATCAGACCTGCACTGCCAGGAACCAGACCTGCACTGCCATGAACCAGACCTGCACTGCCAGGAACCAGACCTGCACTGCCATTAACCAGACCTGCACTGCCATGAACCAGACCTGCACTGTCAGGAACCAGACCTGCACAGCCAGGAACCAGACCTGCACGGCCAGGAACCAGACCTGCACCTCCATTAACCAGATCTGCACTGCCATGAACCAGACCTGCACTGCCAGGAACCAGACCTGCACCGCCATGAACCAGACCTGCAATGCCATGAACCAGACCTGCACTGTCAGGAACCAGACCTGCACGGCCAGGAACCAGACCTGCACCTCCATTAACCAGATCTGCACTGCCATGAACCAGACCTGCACTGCCATTAACCAGACCTGCACTGCCATTAACCAGACCTGCACTGCCATGAACCAGACCTGAACTGCCATGAACCAGACCTGCACTGCAAGGAACCAGACCTGCACTGCCAGGAACCAGACCTGCACTGCCATGAACCAGACCTGCACTGTCAGGAACCAGACCTGCACGGCCAGGAACCAGACCTGCACGGCCAGGAACCAGACCTGCACCTCCATTAACCAGATCTGCACTGCCATGAACCAGACCTGCACTGCCAGGAACCAGACCTGCACCGCCATGAACCAGACCTGCAATGCCATGAACCAGACCTGCACTGTCAGGAACCAGACCTGCATGGCCAGGAACCAGACCTGCACCTCCATTAACCAGATCAGCTCTGCCATGAACCAGACCTGCAATGCCAGGAACCAGACCTGCACTGCCATTAACCAGACCTGCACTGCCATGAACCAGACCTGCACTGCCATTAACCAGACCTGCACTGCCATGAACCAGACCTGCACTGCCATGAACCAGACCTGCACTGCCATGAACCAGACCTGCACTGCAAGGAAACAGACCTGCACTGCCAGGAACCAGAACTGCACTGCCATGAACCAGACCTGCACTGCCATTAACCAGACCTGCACTGCCATTAACCAGACCTGCATTGCCATGAACCAGACCTGCACTGTAAGGAGCCAGACCTGCACTGCCAGGAACCAGACATGCACTGCCATTATCCAGACATGCACTTCAAGGAGCCAGACCTGCACTGCAAGGAGCCAGACATGCACTGCCAGGAACCAGACCTGCACTGCCATGAACCAGACCTGCACTGCAAGGAACCAGACATGCACTGCCAGGAACCAGACCTGCACTGCCATGAACCAGACCTGCACTGCCAGGAACCAGACCTGCATGGCCAGGAACGAGACCTGCAATGCCATGAACCAGACCTGCACTGCCATTAACCAGACCTGCACTGCAATGAACCAGACCTGCACTGCCATGAACCAGACCTGCACTGCCATGAACCAGACCTGGACTGCAAGGAACCAGACCTAGACTGCCAGGAATCAGGCCTGCACTGCCATTAACCAGACCTGCACTGCCATGAACCAGACCTGCACTGCCATAAACCAGACCTGCACTGCAAGGAACCAGACATGCACTGCCAGGAACCAGACCTGCACTGCCATGAACCAGACCTGCACTGCCAGGAACCAGACCTGCATGGCCAGGAACGAGACCTGCAATGCCATGAACCACACCTGCACTGCCATTAACCAGACCTGCACTGCCATGAACCAGACCTGCACTGCCACGAACCAGACCTGCACTGCAAGGAACCAGACCTGGACTGCCAGGAACCAGACCTGAACTGCCATGAACCAGACCTGCACTGCCATTAACCAGACCTGCACTGCCAATAACCAGACCTGCATTGCCATGAACCAGACCTGCACTGCAAGGAGCCAGACCTGCACTGCCAGGAACCAGACCTGCACTGCCATGAACCAGACCTGCACTGCCATTAACCAGACATGCACTGCAAGGAGCCAGAACTGCACTGCAAGGAGCCAGACCTGCACTGCAAGGAGCCAGACCTGCACTGCCAGGAACCAGACCTGCACTGCCATGAACCACACCTGCACTGCCATGACCCAGACCTGCACTGCCATTAACCAGAACTGCATTGCCGTGAACCAGACCTGCACTGCCATTAACCAAACCTGCACTGCCAGGAACCAGACCTGCACCGCCATGAACCAGACCTGCAATGCCATGAACCAGACCTGCACTGTCAGGAACCAGACCTGCACGGCCAGGAACAAGACCTGCACCTCCATTAACCAGATCTGCACTGCCATGAACCAGACCTGCACTGCCATGCACTGCCATTAACCAGACCTGCATGGCCAGGAACCAGACCTGCACTGCCATTAACCAGACCTGCACTGCCATGAACCACACCTGCATGGCCAGGAACCAGACCTGCACTGCCATTAACCAGACCTGCACTGCCATGAACCAGACCTGCACTGCCATGAACCAGACCTGCACTGCCATGAATCAGACCTGCACTGCCAGGAACCAGACCTGCACTGCCATGAACCAGACCTGCACTGCCAGGAACCAGACCTGCATGGCCAGGAACGAGACCTGCAATGCCATGAACCAGACCTGCACTGCCATTAACCAGACCTGCACTGCAATGAACCAGACCTGCACTGCCATGAACCAGACCTGCACTGCCATGAACCAGACCTGGACTGCAAGGAACCAGACCTAGACTGCCAGGAATCAGGCCTGCACTGCCATTAACCAGACCTGCACTGCCATGAACCAGACCTGCACTGCCATAAACCAGACCTGCACTGCAAGGAACCAGACATGCACTGCCAGGAACCAGACCTGCACTGCCATGAACCAGACCTGCACTGCCAGGAACCAGACCTGCATGGCCAGGAACGAGACCTGCAATGCCATGAACCACACCTGCACTGCCATTAACCAGACCTGCACTGCCATGAACCAGACCTGCACTGCCACGAACCAGACCTGCACTGCAAGGAACCAGACCTGGACTGCCAGGAACCAGACCTGAACTGCCATGAACCAGACCTGCACTGCCATTAACCAGACCTGCACTGCCAATAACCAGACCTGCATTGCCATGAACCAGACCTGCACTGCAAGGAGCCAGACCTGCACTGCCAGGAACCAGACCTGCACTGCCATGAACCAGACCTGCACTGCCATTAACCAGACATGCACTGCAAGGAGCCAGAACTGCACTGCAAGGAGCCAGACCTGCACTGCAAGGAGCCAGACCTGCACTGCCAGGAACCAGACCTGCACTGCCATGAACCACACCTGCACTGCCATGACCCAGACCTGCACTGCCATTAACCAGAACTGCATTGCCGTGAACCAGACCTGCACTGCCATTAACCAAACCTGCACTGCCAGGAACCAGACCTGCACCGCCATGAACCAGACCTGCAATGCCATGAACCAGACCTGCACTGTCAGGAACCAGACCGGCACGGCCAGGAACAAGACCTGCACCTCCATTAACCAGATCTGCACTGCCATGAACCAGACCTGCACTGCCATGCACTGCCATTAACCAGACCTGCATGGCCAGGAACCAGACCTGCACTGCCATTAACCAGACCTGCACTGCCATGAACCACACCTGCATGGCCAGGAACCAGACCTGCACTGCCATTAACCAGACCTGCACTGCCATGAACCAGACCTGCACTGCCATGAACCAGACCTGCACTGCCATGAATCAGACCTGCACTGCCAGGAACCAGACTTGCACTGCCATGAACCAGACCTGCACTGCCAGGAACCAGACCTGCACTGCCATTAACCAGACCTGCACTGCCATGAATCAGACCTGCACTGCCAGGAACCAGACCTGCACTGCCATGAACCAGACCTGCACTGCCAGGAACCAGACCTGCACTGCCATTAACCAGACCTGCACTGCCATGAACCAGACCTGCACTGTCAGGAACCAGACCTGCACAGCCAGGAACCAGACCTGCACGGCCAGGAACCAGACCTGCACCTCCATTAACCAGATCTGCACTGCCATGAACCAGACCTGCACTGCCAGGAACCAGACCTGCACCGCCATGAACCAGACCTGCAATGCCATGAACCAGACCTGCACTGTCAGGAACCAGACCTGCACGGCCAGGAACCAGACGTGCACCTCCATTAACCAGATCTGCACTGCCATGAACCAGACCTGCACTGCCATTAACCAGACCTGCACTGCCATTAACCAGACCTGTTCTGCCATGAACCAGACCTGAACTGCCATGAACCAGACCTGCACTGCAAGGAACCAGACCTGCACTGCCAGGAACCAGACCTGCACTGCCATGAACCAGACCTGCACTGTCAGGAACCAGACCTGCACGGCCAGGAACCAGACCTGCACGGCCAGGAACCAGACCTGCACCTCCATTAACCAGATCTGCACTGCCATGAACCAGACCTGCACTGCCAGGAACCAGACCTGCACCGCCATGAACCAGACCTGCAATGCCATGAACCAGACCTGCACTGTCAGGAACCAGACCTGCATGGCCAGGAACCAGACCTGCACCTCCATTAACCAGATCAGCTCTGCCATGAACCAGACCTGCAATGCCAGGAACCAGACCTGCACTGCCATTAACCAGACCTGCACTGCCATGAACCAGACCTGCACTGCCATTAACCAGACCTGCACTGCCATGAACCAGACCTGCACTGCCATGAACCAGACCTGCACTGCCATGAACCAGACCTGCACTGCAAGGAAACAGACCTGCACTGCCAGGAACCAGAACTGCACTGCCATGAACCAGACCTGCACTGCCATTAACCAGACCTGCACTGCCATTAACCAGACCTGCATTGCCATGAACCAGACCTGCACTGTAAGGAGCCAGACCTGCACTGCAAGGAGCCAGACATGCACTGCCAGGAACCAGACCTGCACTGCCATGAACCAGACCTGCACTGCCATGAGCCAGATCTACACTGCCATTAACCAGACCTGCATTGCCGTGAACCAGACCTGCACTGCCATTAACCAGACCTGCACTGCCAGGAACCAGACATGCACTGCGATTAACCAGACCTGCACTGCAGGAACGAGACCTGCACTGCCATGAACCAGACCTGCACTGCCATGAACCATACCTGCACTTCCAGGAACCAGACCTGCACTGCCATGAACCAGACCTGCACTGCCATTAACCAGACCTGCACTGCCAGGAACCAGACGTGCAATGCCAGGAACCAGACCTACACTGCCAGGAGCCAGACCTGCACAGCCAGGAAAAAGACGTGCACTGCCATTAACCAGACCTGCACTGCCATGAACCAGACCTGCACTGCCAGGAACCAGACCTGCATGGCCAGGAACCAGACCTGCAATGCCAGGAACCAGACCTGCACTGCCATTAACTAGACCTGCATTGCCATGAACCAGACCTGCACTGCCATTAACCAGACCTGCACTGCCATGAACCAGACCTGCACTGCCATGAACCAGACCGGCACTGCAAGGAACCAGACCTGTACTGCAAGGAACCAGACCTGCACTGCCATTAACCATACATGCACTGCAAGGAGCCAGACCTGCACTGCAAGGAGCCAGACCTGCACTGCCAGGAACCAGACCTGCACTGCCATGAACCAGACCTGCACTGCCATGACCCAGACCTGCACTGCCATCAACCAGACCTGCATTGCCGTGAACCAGACCTGCACTGCCATTAACCACACCTGCACTGCCAGGAACCAGACCTGCACTAGCATTAACCAGACCTGCACTTCCATGAACCAGACCTGCAATGCCATGAACCAGACATGCACTGCCATGAACCAGACCTGCACTGCACGAACAAGACCTGCACTGCCATGAACCAGACCTGCACTGCCATGAACCAGACCTGCACTGTCATTAACCAGACCTGCACTGCCAGGAACCAGACCTGCACTGCCAGGAACCAGACCTACACTGCCAGGAGCCAGACCTGCACAGCCAGGAAAAATACCTGCACTGCCATTAACCAGACCTGCACTGCCATGAACCAGACCTGCATGGCCAGGAACCAGACCTGCAATGCCAAAAACCAGACCTGCACTGCCATTAAACAGACCTGCACTGCCATGAACCAGACCTGCACTGCCTTGAACCAGACCTGCACTGCCATGAACCAGACCTGCACTTCCAGGATCGAAACCTGCACTGCCATGAACCAGATCTGCACTGCCATGAACCATACCTGCACTTCCAGGAACCAGACCTGCACTGCCATGAACCAGACCTGCACTGCCATGAACCAGACCTGCACTGTCATTAAACAGACCTGCACTGCCAGGAACCAGACCTGCACTGCCATGAACCAGACCTGCACTGCCATGAACCAGACCTGCACTGCCAGGAACCAGACCTGCACTGCAACGAACCAGACCTGCACTGCCATGAACCAGACCTGCACTGCCAGGAACCAGACCTGCACTGCAACGAACCAGACCTGCACTGCCAGGAACCAGACCTGCATGGTAAGGAACCAGACCTGCACTTCCATGAACCAGACCTGCACTGCCAGGAACCAGACCTGCATGGTAAGGAACCAGACCTGCACTTCCAGGAACCAGACCTGCACTGCCATGAACCAGACCTGCACTTCCATTAACCATATCCTGCACTGCCAGTAACCAGACCTGCACTGCCAGGAACCAGACCTGCACAGCCAGGAAAAAGACCTGCACTGCCATTAACCAGACCTGCACTGCCATTAACCAGACCTGCACTGCCATGAACCAGACCTGCACTGCCAGGAACCAGACCTGCAAGGCCAGGAACCAGACCTGCACTGCAAGGAACCAGACCTGCACTGCCATGAACCAGACCTGCACTGCCATGAACCAGACCTGCACGGCCAATAACCAGACCTGCACTGCCAGGAACCAGACCTGCACTGCCATGAACCAGACCTGCATTACCATTAACCAGACCTGCACTGCCAGGAATCAGACCTGCACTGCAATGAACGAGACCTGCACTGCCAGGAACCAGACCTGCACTGCCATTAACCAGACCTGCACTGCCATGAACCAGACCTGCACTGCCAGGAACCAGACCTGCACTACCATGAACCAGACCTGCACTGCCATGAACCAGACCTGCACTTCCAGGAACCAGACCTGCACTGCCATGAACCAGACCTGCACTGCCATGAACCAGACCTGCACTGCCATTAACCAGACCTGCACTGCCAGGAACCAGACATGCACTGCCAGGAACCAGACCTACACTGCCAGGAGCCAGACCTGAACAGCCATGAACCAGACCTGCACTGCCATTAACCAGACCTGCACTGCCAGGAACCAGACCTGCACTGCCAGGAACCAGACCTACACTGCCAGGAGCCAGACTTGCACAGCCAGGAAAAAGACCTGCACTGCCATTAACCAGACCTGCACTGCCATGAACCAGACCTGCACTGCCAGGAACCAGACTTGCATGGCCAGGAACCAGACCTGCACTGCCAGGAACCAGACCTGCACTGCCATGAACCAGACCTGCACAGCCATTAACCAGACCTGCACTGTCATGAACCAGACCTGCACTGCCAGGAACCAGACCTGCACTGCCATGAACCAGACCTGCACTGCCAGGAACCAGACCTGCACTGCCATGAACCAGACCTGCATGGCCAGGAACCAGACCTGCACTGCCATTAACCAGACCTGCACTGCCATTAACCAGACCTGCACTGCCATGAACCAGACCTGAACTGCCATGAACCAGACCTGCACTGCAAGGAACCAGACCTGCACTGCCAGGAACCAGACCTGCACTGCCAGGAACCAGACCTGCACTGCCATGAACCAGACCTGAAAAAGAATATACCCCACCTTTCATCAAATCACGAAAACCACGCCCACATTCCAAAGTGACAGCCGGAAGTCCCGCCTCAATTAATATAAAATTAATATAAAGCTAATATAAAGTTAATATAAAATTAATATAAAGTTAATATAAAATTAATATAAAATTTATATAAAATTAATATAAAATTAATATAAAATTTATATAAAATGAACTATGTTATTTTAATAACGGTTATGAATAATAAAACAGCCCTATCCCATCCCCCACTTCCGTCCACTTGCCCATCCCCCACATCAGCCCATCCCCCACTTCCGCTTCTCTTAACGTATAAGCAGACCTGTACTGCAAGGAACCAGACCTGCACTGCCATTAACCATACATGCACTGCAAGGAGCCAGACCTGCACTGCAAGGAGCCAGACCTGCACTGCCAGGAACCAGACCTGCACTGCCATGAACCAGACCTGCACTGCCATGACCCAGACCTGCACTGCCATCAACCAGACCTGCATTGCCGTGAACCAGACCTGCACTGCCATTAACCACACCTGCACTGCCAGGAACCAGACCTGCACTGGCATTAACCAGACCTGCACTTCCATGAACCAGACCTGCAATGCCATGAACCAGACATGCACTGCCATGAACCAGACCTGCACTGCACGAACAAGACCTGCACTGCCATGAACCAGACCTGCACTGCCATGAACCAGACCTGCACTGTCATTAACCAGACCTGCACTGCCAGGAACCAGACCTGCACTGCCAGGAACCAGACCTACACTGCCAGGAGCCAGACCTGCACAGCCAGGAAAAATACCTGCACTGCCATTAACCAGACCTGCACTGCCATGAACCAGACCTGCATGGCCAGGAACCAGACCTGCAATGCCAGGAACCAGACCTGCACTGCCATTAAACAGACCTGCACTGCCATGAACCAGACCTGCACTGCCTTGAACCAGACCTGCACTGCCATGAACCAGACCTGCACTTCCAGGATCGAAACCTGCACTGCCATGAACCAGATCTGCACTGCCATGAACCATACCTGCACTTCCAGGAACCAGACCTGCACTGCCATGAACCAGACCTGCACTGCCATGAACCAGACCTGCACTGTCATTAAACAGACCTGCACTGCCAGGAACCAGACCTGCACTGCCATGAACCAGACCTGCACTGCCATGAACCAGACCTGCACTGCCAGGAACCAGACCTGCACTGCAACGAACCAGACCTGCACTGCCAGGAACCAGACCTGCATGGTAAGGAACCAGACCTGCAGACCTGAAAAAGAATATACCCCACCTTTCATCAAATCACGAAAACCACGCCCACATTCCAAAGTGACAGCCGGAAGTCCCGCCTCAATTAATATAAAATTAATATAAAGCTAATATAAAGTTAATATAAAATTAATATAAAGTTAATATAAAATTAATATAAAATTTATATAAAATTAATATAAAATTAATATAAAATTTATATAAAATGAACTATGTTATTTTAATAACGGTTATGAATAATAAAACAGCCCTATCCCATCCCCCACTTCCGTCCACTTGCCCATCCCCCACATCAGCCCATCCCCCACTTCCGCTTCTCTTAACGTATAAGACCCTTCCTCCGACCTGCATAGTCATTGAATCCTTTCCAACATGGCTCCAGTAAGAAACAGGCTTCGCGCTATCATTTCTGAGACACCGGTCACGATCTTCAGCGATCAGACCAATTTTTGGCGTGTTCTGCAGACCCCCCGCAAGGGTACACTTTTTGTATGCAGAACTCAGATGCCTCCGACCCACGCTCTGCAAGAAGAATGGTCTCTGGAACCCTATGGTGCCAGCGGTAAATGGGGGTACGTTTTCAAGTATGAAACTGGGGATCTGTGTCTCTATCAGCGGGGTGAAGAAGCTGAGAAGCTGCAGACTATCCACTCAATGGGTGTCTTATCATCAAACGACTGGGCTGTTCTGAAACTCATCATGCTCCGTAGACTAGACCGCGAGGACCTGAATGTAGCAGGCCCTGTTGTTAGCCAAGGAGCAGAGGACAGAATCACGGATACACCCGATGCTAAGCGCAGCAAGCTCGAGCAACCCCTCCTGCACGAAACTGACATAGAATCAGGAAGTAGGATCTTCTCAGCTACTTGGCAGTCAAAGAGGGGGGTTACAGGCCGATGGTTTTTTCGCGCAAGTCTCAGAAAGGCTCAAGATGAATCAATTATTTTTATGCTTGAGTATTATAATACTGAGTGCGGTGTGTTCAGGACATTGTTAGCCATTCCTTTTGATGCATGGCTTGATAAGATGTCAGGAATAGCGGATCGAATTTCTACGCTGTTTCGCGAGTGTCGCAACTGGAAAGACATTCTGGGAGTCAAGAAAGCGCTTTCTTTGTAGACCCACCCCCTCACAGCAGCCGATGCCACCCCTTCAACATTAACCACGCCCTACCCAGTATAAGACGAGCAACCAAGCGGGCTGATCAGTACTCCGTGCAACTTCGTTGAACAGACTTCTAACATCTGAAACCATGAGGAAGGACGTGGGCTGCGGTACATCGTCCTGCGTTGTGGATAGCTCTCCTGCTCCACCATCGCCTTCTTCAACCGCTTCAACATCGCCGCAGCATGGGTCCCCGGACAGCGACAAATTCTTCCCGGGACCGTACCACCCTCCTTCACCATCACCCCAGCCGGCTCTTGATTCCTCTTCCCAAAGCGACAGCGGGAGTGAGGATTTGTACGCCGCAGCTATCAAACGCATATCCGACTGGTCTTGTCCCCCGGGTATGAAACTCAGCCCGGAGCGCTTTGTATTACGGGCTAAGGACTGCAAAGATGGCAAGTTTCCCTTCCCCTTCCCACCTAACCCGGTGATCCAGGACGAAGATTCACAGTTTCCACCCTCCCCGGAGCCTTCCCAATCGGAGGACTCACAGCTTCCCCCCGCCCAAGGAGATCCTCCCTCCCCGGACTTTTCTCAACCCCTTGATTCGCAGATTCCGACGAGCCAAGGAGAGGGTGAGACCGGACAGGATGAATACGACGGATGGATACGGTTCGGCTTCATCAAAGCTGTGAAAACTGTAGTGCATTATCTGCTGAGCGCTGCGATCAACAAGTATATTCAGGACTCATGCTACGGATGTTCCCATAACCGTCCGAGTGTGAGAGAGCATCAGTGTGCATACGAGCTTGAGGACAGGTACTTTGAAAGCAATTACTCTCATGTAATGCAAGTACTTTACAATGCAAGGTTCATTGATGCCATTCAGCAGTTTTTAGCCGCTCGCAACATCCATCAAGACAGTAGCACGGTCAGTGCTGTAGCACAAGCTTATTTGTATGAATTGACGTTGGTCAACCAGGTGTCTGACCCCCTCAATGATCTACAGGATCAGCTGGATGAACAAGGCCCCGACATAAAAAATCAGCTTGAAGCCGCCACGCAGTACTGGAGGGGGTATTGATATATAAGAGCATGCAGTCATTTTCTTTTTCATGTCTTTTATCTTTTAATTGAGTAGTTTCTACATTAGCTTATGATATAATGAATGTATTTTCATGTCAGTGTTTTACTTTTCTAACATTGTTAATAAAAAAAAATTATAAAATCCTATCGTATTCATCCTTTCTTTCATTAAGCATCACTACGTGTGTGTGGGAAGGTATGGCTGAAAAGAAATTAATGAAACGGGTATATTACATGCCTGCCCACCCAGGCAGTTTTGGTGGGGTAAATAGGCTGCACAAAGCTGTGGAAAGTGAAATGGGGAAGAGGATACCGGTTGAAAAGGTGCAGGACTTTTTATCACAACAGGATGCTTATTCTTTGCATAAACCGGCAAGAATAACATTTCCGAGAAATAGAGTGTTTGTCACCAGGCCTTTAAAGCAGTTCCAAGCAGATCTTTGTGATATGCAGAGCTTATCCGAAAAAAATGATGGCTACAATTATTTATTAACCGTCATCGACGTATTCTCCAAAAGAGCCTATGTCAGGGTTTTAAAAAGGAAAACTGCTTCCAATGTCGTAAAAGCTTTTCAATCCGTTTTAGAAGAGAGTCAGATTCCAAAGAAACTTCAGACTGACGACGGCAAAGAATTTTTTAACAAATCATTCAAAGCTCTGATGAACAAAAACGGTATTGAACATTTTTCCACGGCTAGTGAAATAAAAGCTTCGGTGGTTGAGAGGTTTAACCGTACGTTAAAATCAAGAATGTGGAGGTATTTCACCGCAAACAACACTCTCCGATATCTAGATGTGCTTCAAGACCTAGTCAAAAGTTACAACCACAGCTATCATTCAAGTATTAAAATGACACCTATGGAGGTCACAGCCGATAATGCTTTTCAGGTGTTTCAGAACCTTTACGGGACTAATTCTAAACGATGCACAAAACGCAAGATAGCATTTAAGCAAGGTGACCACGTCAGAATCTCCAAGGTGCATGGAGTGTTTGATAAGAAATATGAACAGAGTTTCACGGATGAAATCTTTAAAGTTACAGAAAAGGTACAGCGATCTCCTCCGGTATTCAAACTGGAAGATTTAGACGGAGAGCAGGTTCGAGGTTCTTTTTACGCAGAGGAGCTTCAAAAAGTAAAAATGTCAAAAAACAAAATGTATCAAGTGGGAGAGATATTAAAGAAGCGCACCGTGCGGGGAGTCCAACAGGTCTTAGTACGTTGGAAAAATTGGCCGGAGAAATTCAACAGCTGGGTGAGAGCTGATGACCTGCGAGATGTATAAAAGAGAACACTGCTCACAGACGGCTGACAATGCAACATGGATCGCATAACTGAGGATGAGGGATTTTATCTGACGCTACCCTCCAACGCTAGTCTCAACGTGTTTAAGGATAATCACATATCGAGTTTCCGCGTGGATTTAGCCGAGCATATTAACTTACAAGGTCAGTGGCAAGTGGCTTTGACAGAGGTTTCTTATCCACACACGTGGCATAACGTCCCTGCGGAAAAAGCCTACTTTGAATGGCGGAAAGCGGAAGAGGAAAATGTCCAACGCGTAAATATTGGAAACGGATACTACAATAATTTGAAACAGCTTATAACAGAGATTGAAGCCCATCTGAGAAAGATAGATTCAGACATTTATTTCAGGGTTAACCGGCTCGCAAACCTACTCACCTACCAGGCCGGTGCTCAGTACCATCTACGTTTTCACGCTCCACTAGCCTACATGTTCGGCATGGAACCAGGAAAATAGATTAAATTTGACCACTGGCATGCACCGCATCCTATAGATTTTAAGGCCGGTTTCTACCACCTCTATTTTTACAGCGACGTTGTTGCCCCGCAGATGGTAGGGGATGCTTACGCACCCCTCTTGCGTACGGTTCAGGTGGAGGGGGTGTTTGGAGATGTTATCACGCAGACCTTTCATAATCCCTACTATCTCCCAGTTGCCAAGAAACATATTGAAAATATACAAGTAGAAATTAAAACTGACCAGAACACCCCGGTGAAATTTACATACGGAAAGTGCATCGTGAAACTGCATTTCAGACCTGTGACCTCACAACGAGCCTTCAGATGAAACAGAATGTACTTATAAAAACGTGTGATTGCGGTTGGAATCATTCATAGCTGTGCAACCGGTCACACCTGCTACGTTGCTTTATGCTAAAAGTTGGGAAGAAAAAACAAAAAGGTACTAAAAACCGAGAAAACATGAGTCAGATAAATCTGAGAGATGACCCGCACCGTTTTGTCTCCTATTACCAGAATCAAGTAGGGGGCGCATTACCCGGTTTCTATGGTGCCCCCGTTATGTACGGTCGGGGGATAGGGTCTCTGTTTTCAAGGTTATTTCGTTTTGTGTCACCTTTAGTTAAATCCGGCTTTGCAATTGTTAAACCTCACCTGAAAAAGGCTGCCACAAACATCGCCTCGGATGTCATAGGTAAAGCTATGACGAAAATATCAGGCTCGCATCAGGGTGTGAATAACCAAGAGGGGTCAGGAGTTATGGTTCTATCAAGAAGAGCTAGAAAGAGACCTCCGGGGCAACGTGTTTGGCGTTCACAAATACTCGCGTCACGTAAAAAGAAGAAATCAGTTGGGAGAAGCAAAGCCAGAGGGAGGAAGTCTGCAGCGAGCAAAGATACACTATATTGCCAAAAGTATTTGCTCACCCATCCAAATTATTGGAATCAGGTGTTCCAATCACTTCCATGGCCACAGGTGTATAAATTCAAGCACCTAGGCATGCAGACTGTTTTTACAAACATTTGTGAAAGAATGGGTCGCTCTCAGGAGCTCAGTGAATTCCAGCGTGGAACTGTGATAGGATGCCACCTGTGCAACAAATCCAGTCGTGAAATTTCCTCGCTCCTAAATATTCCACAGTCAACTGTCAGCTGTATTATAAGAAAATGGAAGTGTTTGGGAACGACAGCAACTCAGCCACGAAGTGGTAGGCCACGTAAACTGACGGAGCGGGGTCAGCGGATGCTGAAGCGCATAGTGCGAAGAGGTCGCCAACTTTCTGCAGAGTCAATCACTACAGACCTCCAAACTTCATGTGGCCTTCAGATTAGCTCAAGAACAGTGCGCAGAGAGCTTCATGGAATGGGTTTCCATGGTCGAGCAGCTGCATCCAAGCCATACATAACCAAGTGCAATGCAAAGCGTCGGATGCGGTGGTGTAAAGCACGCCGCCACTGGACTCTAGAGCAGTGGAGACGCGTTCTCTGGAGTGACGAATCGCGCTTCTCCATCTGGCAATCTGATGGACGGGTCTGGGTTTGGCGGTTGCCAGGAGAACGGTACTTGTCTGACTGCATTGTGCCAAGTGTAAAGTTTGATGGAGGGGGGATTATGGTGTGGGGTTGTTTTTCAGGAGCTGGGCTTGGCCCCTTAGTTCCAGTGAAAGGAACTCTGAATGCTTCAGCATACCAAGACATTTTGGACAATTCCATGCTCCCAACTTTGTGGGAACAGTTTGGAGCTGGCCCCTTCCTCTTCCAACATGACTGTGCACCAGTGCACAAAGCAAGGTCCATAAAGACATGGATGACAGAGTCTGGTGTGGATGAACTTGACTGGCCTGCACAGAGTCCTGACCTCAACCCGATAGAACACCTTTGGGATGAATTAGAGCGGAGACTGAGAGCCAGGCCTTCTCGTCCAACATCAGTGTGCGACCTCACAAATGCGCTTCTGGAAGAATGGTCAAAAATTCCCATAAACACACTCCTAAACCTTGTGGACAGCCTTCCCAGAAGAGTTGAAGCTGTTCTAGCTGCAAAGGGTGGACCGACGTCATATTGAACCCTATGGATTAGGAACGGGATGTCACTTAAGCTCATATGTGAGTCAAGGCAGGTGAGCAAATACTTTTGGCAATATAGTGTATATTTAGCTGAATTATTATTATTTTTCAATAAAAATCCAATCATGGCTCTTTTACATCAGAAATCATCAGAATGCACCCTAGCGGAACTGGATTTATTTTCAGCACCCATGACTCAACTATCTATCGAAGATAAGGTCTACACAGAAATATTACCCGTATCAGCGATTACAGACACCGGCCCTATCGAGTTTTTTATTCCCGGAGATGGAGAAAAATACCTGGATTTGAACGACACTTTACTGCACGTCCGTGTGAAGATCACGAACGCGGATGAAAGCAACCTGGCAGACGACGCGGCTGTCGGACTGCTGAATTACCCGCTGAATACGATGTTCAGTCAATGCGATGTTATTCTGGGAGACAGATTAATTTCACAGTCGAGTGCGACTCACCCGTACAGAGCAATGATTGAAACTCTTCTAAACTATTCTGAAGACACTTTAAAGAGTCAATTCAGCGCAGGTCTCTTTTACAAAGACACAGCGGGAGCTATAGACTCGATTGTTGTGAATAATGGTCCGAACAGAGGACTGAATCAGAGAGCCTCTTTCACAACTAATTCCAGAGAGCTGCATCTGATGGGCCCGCTTCACGCAGATATTTTCTTCAGTGAAAGACTGCTCTTGAATTCTGTAGATATGAGGGTTAAATTAATCAGGGCCAGCGACGCATTTTCTCTCATGGGAGCTCGTGATTCAACCTTTCGATTGAAAATTCTTGGCGCTTCTCTCTTTATGAAAAAAGTTATGGTATCCCCAGCCATCCGGCTCGGGCATGCCTCAGCTTTGATGAGAGGAAATGCCCTCTACCCACTTTCACGCGTGAATGTGAAAACATATTCTATCCCTGAAAATTCTAGGATATGTACTCAGGAGAACCTCTTTTTGGGAGCCATACCGAAATATCTTGTTTTAGGAATGGTTCACCATGAAGCCTTTACAGGAAGAAGAGATCTGTCACCTTTCAACTTTAGGCATATGGATGTCGAATATATGGCGCTCTGTAAAGATGGCAGACAGCTCCCAGCCAAAGCGTTTCAACCCCAATTCAACAACGGTATCTCAGTCAGGGAATATTATAACATGTTCACCGCTACAGGTCGTCATTTAAAAGACCTTCCTCTGAGCATCGCTCGCGAGGAATTCAACGACGGTTACTCCCTGTTTGTCTTTAATCTCAATCCGGGCGAGGATGCTGACGCGCTGTCACCAGTATCTAATGGTAATTTGAGACTGGAAATGAGATTCAGGGTCCCGTTACCTCATACAACCACTCTGATTGTGTATGCGTGTTACGACTCAATATTGGAAATCGATTCAAAAAGGCAGGTCTTGGTGGATTTTTATTAAAAAACATGAATAACCACGAGCTAGAGAGCCTGATGCATCACCTGTTGGGGGACTTATTTTATGGGGTTTGGGCGTCGGATCACCTCCCGTTACTCAAAAGGACGTACAGAGGACCCGCCTATTTCATCGTGAACACTCATCCTTCACACATGCCTGGAGAACACTGGCTAGCTCTGACTTTGGAAGAAAATAATCAAGCCACCTTTTTCGACTCTTACGGATTCCCTCCAGATTTTGATTTCTATCCCTCAAGCATTGTGTCATTTCTGAAAGACAGATCCTCAAAAATATTGTATCATAATCGTCAACTTCAAAATACTCTGTCTCTCGTGTGCGGTCATCACTGTGTTTATTATCTGTGTCATAAAGCGTGCGGGCTATCGGTGCATGAAATATTGGCGACCTACGGCGATGATGTTTATAAAAATGATGTTATGGTATTTGATTTTGTGAAGAAATATCAGCGATGTATCAAAAAGAGGGCCTCGTGCTCATTTAATCATGGAACGTGTTCTTTACAAATGTTTAAAGATTGCTACAAACTGTAAGATAAAAAAAAACACTGTACGCATGAATAATTTGAAACAATAAAAGTATCTTTATTCCAAATTCTTTTATAAAGTTTTTTTATTACATAGACTTTCAGGGTGAGTATTTCAGCCATTCGGGGTTTTTAACTCTTCCGCTTCTTTGTTTATCCGAATTTGAGTCCTGTCCGTTCACTTCATCCTCATACTCTAATCCTAGGAATTTTGGTGAAAGGATCTTTTTTTTTTCCTTCTCGCGAGAGGCTTATCTCCATTCTTCTCCTCCTCCTCCAATACAGCCGTTTCTGTCAAACGTCTGTATTGTTGACGTGCATGTGGATTGCTGACTGAGGAAACTGGGATGTTTAGCTCCTTTAAGGCCGTCAGGAAAGGGGTCCACCCTACAGGATCTGGGGTCTGCGTCTTCCTCTTAAACGGGAGCAAAAGATTTTTCAGCAGATCGAGTATATGAGACCCTCCCATCACACGATCCCGATACACAAATTCGCCTTTGGGTGTCCAGCTCTCACCGCTTTCGGATAACTTTTTCAATATGTATTTTGCGTTTTTGGAATCTCTGTTAGGCAGGGCTTTTAGAACTTCACTCGCTGTTTCATCCAGTCCGGCAGTAGACGGTGTAGAGCCAGAGTTTGCCTCATCTACATTATTTTCAGGCATGGGCTTATGCTGCAGTGTTAGTGTGACTCGGGGTTCCTCTTGCTGACCTTGTTTCATCAGAGCCAGAAACCTCTGCAGCAGAGCGTCGTATTTTTTAATTTTTTCATAAGAACTCAGTCCCGGTTCATTCAGTATTTCTCTCATTTTGGAGTCCAAATCCTCTTCAACCGTCTTTCTGATAGAAGTCTCTGACGGGGTCAAACGTTTAAATTGATGCGGTGAAACGAGATACATCTTTTGAGCCGTCCTAAGAGACATTTTCTCATCTCCTGATAAGACCACCCACTAGCTCTCCAATTAGAGGCGCTACAACACTGAGCAGGGGGAGAATAAAGCCACCCGTCTGATTTTTCAGAGCCAACTGCTTGCGTTTTAACCCTGTTCTTTTATCAGCAAGCAGCCTAATGATCTTTTTCTGCCTTTGCAATTTTTTATGTTGAGAAGGAGATATTTTAACGTTACCTTTTAAGATATTCAGAGCTATCTCACACAAGGCTTTAAGAAAGTCGGGTGAACAGTGAGCGAGAATGTCTTTGCGTTTCTGTGGAGTAGCGTGATACAGAGCTCTGAATAAGGGAGCGTTCCTTTTTATGCGGGCTGACATGATGAATTAATTAATTAGGCTTAGGTAGATACACAACAGGCCACTGACCAGGGAGCATACCAGATCTCAGTCTGAAACGATCTGGGCAAGTCGGAGTCAGATCAACGATTAAATAGCCGTGAGGCTCTCTGGCAGCGTCTTCAAAACTCTCCATAAAGAAAGTCTTCTCTGATGGAAATATTTGGCGGGCTAATATATTCAGCTGCAATTTATCTCTGGGGTTCTTAAATAACACCATATAATTACTCTTCAAGCTGATGGTACGACTGTACTTCCCTTGGTGAAACACGTTCTGAGTCAACATCATCACACTCATATTTCTATGATGTCTGTATTGTGTAAAAATCTTGACCACTTCTGGATGCTCCGAGGCCTGGAAAATGACATCGTCCAAAATGACCAAATGATTTTGGTCGCGAGGAAACAGATTTTCATCATCAAAAGAATGAGGTAACCCCTCGATGAATTTAATATTTTTATTCATTTTTTGCAATTCAGAATACAGACTTTGAAAAGAAGTATAGATCCATACAATATTTTCTGGTACAACATCCATGACATGGTTACATTTCTGCAAAACATTTTTTACAAAGAAAGATTTCCCACATCCACTAGGGCCTACAATCATACATGAAAAGGGTGTTCTGAATCTTTGGTCAAATTCAATCTCCTGTGTTTCAGAGGAGAGAGACATTTTTTCAGTTAACACTTAGTAACCAAAAGGCAGAGTTGTTCCGTCGGGAAAAAGCCTTCTCTTGTCATACACCACACGGAACTTTTTCTGAAATGTGGCATTTTTTAGCTGAAAGCTTCTTTTATCTCGCCTGATGGTACATTGTGGAGCTTCTAAAACGACCCCTGTAGAACCTTTCAAATAACCTTCCACCAGGTCTTTCACACTATCAAAATTCACCCTCTCACTACATTCCTGAGTTTGAGTGATGCCTTTAACGCGCATCACAACCTTTTTCCGGTTTCTGGTCTGATACGCGTAGCTTTTGGGTCCTGTCGATGCAAATTCCTGAATCGTGTCACCTCCCAGCTCATCCGTTAAATCACCCAGATAATTCCCCAGCTCCAAGGGAGTCTCACCCGGTTTAACCACATAAATGAGGCTGTCGGTATCTATGTACAAAACTCGATGCTGAAGTTGTTCGAGACAGGTGTACAGTTTCAGACGAGCGTATGCTGTGGTGAACGCTGCGATAAACACATTATTAACCTTGTTGGGTGGAGAGATGCAGCGCTTGTTGTATTTCCACTGAACCATACACATTTTATCGGTTAGAAAGTGAAAGTAGCTGACTGTGTATTTACCTGAGAACAAAAAGTCAAAAAACTCATCAGCCTTGCACACGATGGTAGTTTGAAACAGGTCATTTCTTTGTGCAAATTTCCCCCAAAAACTGTTCAGACATAGTTTAGCCATCTGTCTTTTAGCAGGATTCACCTCGATGTTGTCCATGTTCAGCTGGATGCCCTGATTAAGTTTGTAGTCTGCTACATACTTTAAGCGGCTCTCCTCATCCTTTGCTTCAGCAGGGAAGCCTGAAGCTTCCTGTTTACCCTTGAGAAATTTGTGAATATACGGTTCAAAAATTGAACTGCTTTTTTTCTCAAAATGCCAAACCTCAGTGATTTTTGCAACACGGTAACCGTGTTCTAACGCTTTACAAAGCTCGACACTGACCCACACTCCCCTCAGCGCTCTCTCCTCATCAGAGTGGGTGCAGGAACCTGCCTGGTAGTTAATTTCAGCACATGCACGGCAGAGAGTGAACACCAGTTTACCGGCAGATGTCCTGTAAGGTAAAACAGGAAAAAACAGACCGCGGGGAGGATACACCGTAGCTTTAATTAACCCGTAGTAGTTGCAGGGATCATCAAAATCCCGGCAAATGATCTTGGGATGACCTAGGGGGTAGGGGAAGTTGGAATTCACGTACGGGTACAGAGAAGTAAAATCAACATAATGCACCGCTTCCTCTTCTCCTGCACTGTACCTGAGTCTGAGAGCAGACGTCCTGCCATCGTATAAAGCTTCACGCGGTGAGAGAGGTTCTGGGGCGTTAAAACCTTCCAGAAAACTTTTGACGCCTAAGCGCGACGCCTTCAGCTGGACCCATTCGTGCTCCCAGACAACCTCTAATCGCACGCTGTAAACTGACTGTAATATCCTGGCTCTCTCGATGGTGGCTGAGTGGATTGCTTCAAAGCAAACACCCCTGAGAGGACAGGTGCGGTCAGGTAGAAAGCAGGTGGGACAGCCGTGAAAAAAACACCCGTTGAACTCGAACACAGTTTTGACCCCGTCCACTTCTGCGTACCCATCCACATAATAAGGGCCAATTTTCTTTTCCCCTCCATTTAACGCATGCTGAATCTCTATTCCCCTATAATGAGCTAACCATTCTAGCCACTGAATGGACGCGTTTGAAAATGTCTTACACTGACGCCTGTAGTCCACCGGCGAGGGTATGGCTAGAGTATTAGGAGGAAGGAAATTGGATGTGAAAACCTTCATGCAGGCTGTGGCGATTGTGATGCATTTTGAAGGATCCACGTTCGTCTCTTTAAAGAACTCTTCCCTGAATTTCACACAGCCCATAAAGAGAATCTCAACATCATTTTGACAATAATAAAGAGCTTCTTTCTGAAAGTCAAAGGATCGCTCGCACGCCTGGCTGTACCAGACGTTAAACCGTTCCTGCTCTGTGGGGTTCATGTGTTCGAATGCGTAGAAGCTGGGGGCAGGGAGCGGGCCAACATATTTTAAATTGTTCTCAGAGGAGAACAAATGGGGAAAAAAACCTTTACTGTGATCTGTGAAGCCTAAAGCTTTCGGCATTTGACTCAGTTTCATTGCAAGAAATGAAAGGCTGTCAATGAATTTCAGAGCGTAATCTGGTTCTGTGAAACAGAGGATTTTGCTCCCCTGGGTGATGAGGTGCGGTTTAATACCCATCTCCACCATCACCCTGAGAATCAAGTAAGAGTCATACCCCCGGGCGTTATGAGCGATAAATGTGTAACCCCTATACCGGGGTTTTCTGAACTGAAGCAGAAATTCACGGACGCAATTCAGTCCGTAAGCGTGCCAGAGATGACCTTTCCATGTTTTGGTACAGACAAGAAATGGGATGTGCACCCCGCTCTGATCGAAAAAACATTCGAAATCATAAAAAACCAGTTTATCAGTGAGCTCTCCATCAGTAAGGCTAGGTTGAATGTAGCACTGATGTTCGTTTAACGTTACATCAATGCTACCAGGCACTTTCTCATGACAGACGGTGCATTTTGATACACAGACGTGACCCCTGCTCTCTCCTCCTGCCGATACATGATGTAGTTTTTTACATGCAGGACAGTATTTTGTTGTTTGGCAATTACTTAAAAGCTTCCCGAGTTTAGGTTTCTCTCTAGGCGCTCTTTGTTTAACAAAGCAGAATGAATTACGACAGATCCGGTTACAATCTGCGCAGCGTACAGAGCGGGACTCTTGGAGAGTACAGCCCGGATCGTGGCATACGGAACAATGACCCCCGCAGTTATGTGTGCTGATGTTTTCGTAACCGGTAAAGCAGTAACTGCAGATGTACTTGGTGCCGGTGAAACCCTGCAGGTTTTTTACCCCATAATAATGATTTTTGAATAAGAACAGAAAAAGAGGATTTGAGCGATCTGGAAAGTCTGTCTCGAATTTACAAAGCAGTGCTTCCCCATCGCTTTTATAGAATACCACAATTTTCCTATTCACTATCTTTTCAAATTTTTGCACATCGCTGAAAGTCACGGGGGTTTGCTCAGTCAAACCTGCCATAAGCTGCCACTCTCTAGCTTGATGCGTGGCTTCTGCGTCTGTGAAAGACGGGTTAAATACATGTGCTAGACTGATTGAGAAACATAGCCGATTAGAGCAATTGTCAATGATATACAAATGACGTTTCTTTTTCTGAATCAGCTCACAGTCTAATGCTTTTACAGCTTTACGCTTTGCACCGCCTGTCGGGTTTCTCACAACCTGAAGATTTAGTTCTAAGTTGCTATTTGGTGGGAGCTCTGCGTTGGACTGTACAAGCTCGTCTAAAAATTCCTGAAACCCCGCCAGAATTGAATCAGGTTCATCATTTACTTGAACAATCGTATGACGAGAGAATCCCTCCCCGCTTAATTCTAACTGCACAATATCGTTACGAGCTGCTGATTGTCTAGCAGAGTTAGCAAGCTCGACAAGTATGTTATGTACCTGTGTATAGAATTCTGCGAGATTAGGAACGTCACGGGGGCATGCAGCAATCACATTGAAAGGACGTCTTATCTCTGTAACATTAAAATGCTCACGTTCAACATGGGGTGCATGGGTTACCTGACTCTGTTCAGGGGTGTCTACCACCTGCTGATCCCGACTCATATCGGGCTGAACCATTCGGTCAGGTATGGGGGCGGTGGAGGAAGGAGTCAGGTTCGGCTGTTGAGGTAGGCTGGATGTGGGATTTTGCAGAACATTACTGGAAGAATCACTTTGATTACTTTCAACGTTTTCTATAACCCTCTGATCGATATGCCCTCCTTGCTGCTGAAACTGACCCTCTGTAGGATTAGGGGGGGTTAAGGACACATTTTCTTGCAACACTGATTGAGGGACAGAAACGTTTAATTCTTGGATCGCTTGTTCTAATGAGAGTAAATGCTCCAGATTTCTATCTGCATTTATTTGTTCTTCAGGGGATGGTGGATATATATTGACAAAATCGGATTCATACTGAACAGGTATATTCTCAAGGTCATTAACAGCCTGTACCATTACATTCAAAGCAGCTCTCATTTGCTGATTATCCATATTTTACAGAAGTCACAAATTACTTAGTTAACTCCGTTGTTGAACAGTTCATCCATCAGGATGTGGCAGGTTCTCAGAAGCACCCTGGATCTTGATCTGTAGCCTCCGGATCGACGCGGCCCACAGGTCGGTATCCGTTCCACCGTTGATGAAGTTTCTGTAATACGGAAGACAAATCATAATTAGGTTTTTGTCATTTTTACATTTATTATATCACAAACTAATTGTGAAAAAAATTAAATAAATTTAAATTTAAATTAGAAAATCTACCTGTAATCATGCGTCTAGCGGTCTCCACCTTGGAGGCAATCCTAGTAATGCTTTGCTGGAGGGCTCGTACCATTGAACGTAGTTTATTAAAGGTCGGTCTCTTCTTCTTCTTCTTAATGGCGAGTCTTGCACGCCTTGGGGCCGAGGGTACTGTGAATGAAAAAACACAGAGGAAGAGAAGTTAAAACTTTAAATCATGAAATACAATCGGTATTAATTTCTGAATTTTAGGGTTAAAAGGCACACTTATGATTAACTTACCAGGTAGTGGGTTTTCCCTCTCTGATGTGCTGATTCCAGCTTCAGCGATAGGAAGTGGATGGTCTGGTGGGCCAGCTTCAGCGTGTGCTACCGCTGTTGTTTCAGAGCGGGAGACGGTCAGCGCTCGTGGGGAAGTATCGGGTGAAATTATTATTACAGATGCGTCATGATGGTTGACGCCCTGTCGTTCTTTCTTTAGGGTAGATGTTTTTTTCAACGGATAGTTGAAATTCAGGAAGTAAACTCTTTTTGACTTTGGAAAGAGTCAGCCTGTTTGTTGAATGTTTCTGACCAGGTTTGAAGCCGGGCTTCTGGTCCAGCTTCAGGTCCTGCTTCGGGTCCTGCTTCAGGTCCTGCTTCAGCTCCGGTTTCAGGTCCTGCTTCAGGTCCTGCTTCAGGTCCGGTTTCAGGTCCGGTTTCAGGTCCTGCTTCAGGTCCGGTTTCAGGTCCTGCTTCAGGTCCTGCTTCAGGTCCGGTTTCAGGTCCTGCTTCAGGTCAGGGTTCACCCGAGGCAGAATACCAGGGAGATGGCCGGGTAAGATTCTTGGGTTATAATGAGGAGCGGGCTGTCCATATTGAGAATCTATTAAACCTACAAGATTTAATAAGGATTAAAAAAAAAAAAAAAGTAGAAAAACAAAATGGTTAAAACAATTTAATAGTATTTTAAGATATATTGAAATAAAATTGAATAAGAGGTTTAAATATATCCTACCAAGATCCGTTATGAAATCATCCAGATTGATTTCAGAGGGTTCTAGGAAATAAATTAAAATATATATCGTCATTATCCTGAGACAGATCATATAATCCCACCAATAGGGTTTATTACAGTGAGAACAAGTTATTTCTGACAAAAAACTTATACCTCAACTTAAAGCAAACTTTATGCTCTATGACATTACTCAATGAAAGTTTGTGGCGTTAAAACAGAGACAATCCATTACGCTGCATACACAGAACATCAACTCAGTATCTTAAAGTATATTAAACATTGCTAAAATGCTGTAGCTTATAAATACAGTTAGCTAGTACTTAACTTACTCCGGGATAATGCGTTGACCTCCTGAGACAGCTCAAACCCAAGGTTATGCATTTCAGCAGATACAACACGGGTAGAAGGATGTGAAGACATGATCTCGCTTACCTCAGCGTCCCGGATGCAGTTCAGTCAAGGGACCAGAAGAAGTGTTCTTAAATACACTTTTTGCAGCTCCATCTAATGCCTTGTGACGCTGTGACGCTGCTTTGTGACGCTGTGGCTCCACCTTATCAGCTGATCAAATCAGGATGTGCCAAAGACAGATACCGCGACTTTTGAATAATGCTACGGCACGCTGTTCCCAAATCTAATAAAGACGCTGACACATCCTCTTCCGTATGAAAAGAGATCTGATTCAGACCATGGTCAGGAAATCCGCAAAGAGTCCCTCATCTTTTTCTAAGTGGTGTATTTTTTACCCCCTCCCAAGGTCCGAGTTCCTCCTGGTGGACACTATCGCCTTTGTATAGAATGCCCCGGTCAGCCGTCATTAAGTCACCCATCTTAAATGTTTCCTGAGTGAGAACAGGTCTATCGAATTAGATAACACCGTGGCGCAGTCCGAACCCCATCATGGTGCAATCCCTCATCAGGAGACCCTTAAGACGGACACTATCGCCTTTGTATAGAATGCCCCGGTCAGCCGTCATTAAGTCACCCATCTTAAATGTTTCCTGAGTGAGAACAGGTCTATCGAATTAGATAATAGTGTGGCGCGGTCCGAGCTCCTCATTGGTGCAACCGCTTTACATCAGTAGACCTTTAAGACGGACACTGACGCTTTTGCATAGAATGCCCTGGTCAGCCGTCACTAAGTCACCCATCCTTGCTGGAGAAAGGCTGGGTTCACACAGCAGCCTAAAGTGACCCAGATCTTTTCCACTGCAACCTGCGTCTGAGCGAGCACAAGAAGCGGCTAGAAACACAACAACCATGGTGGATGATAATGTAGGGGAGCATTTTATTTATTTATCTTTTCTAACCATCTTAAAAAGATTGTGTTTTTAAGTTTGAGAAAGACTGCTAAATGCGAGCTAAACCTTCCCTCCATGTTTACTTCCGTAAACGTGGAGCAAGGCGGCTTGTGACGTTATTGAAGTCTCTACTGCGCATGTGGGACGCTTAAACCGTATGAATGGACAAAATTACACATTTGGTTTTTTAATAGACCGATAAATATACATGTGCATCATGATTGGTTGTATATATATCTACATATATATATATATATATATATATATATATATATATTTAGATATATAGATATATGGATCCTAGTCAGTGAGGCAGAGGGCCACATAGAAAGGCACAGGGCAGAGTGAGGGGGCCGCAGCCGCTGCAGCGAGGGGTTGGGGGTGGGGGTTGGTGGGATGGCTGCACTGTGTGAGTGTGAGTGAGTTGAGATCACAAAGCTGCTCCAGCTGCTGCTGCAGGCAGAGGCTGAATGATAACAGGGATTATATAAGAAATCAATACAAATACTTAAAAATAATAATTTAATCATCATAACCGTTATTAAAATAACATAGTTCATTTTATATAAATTTTATATTAATTTTATATTAATTTTATATAAATTTTATATTAATTTTATATTAACTTTATATTAATTTTATATTAACTTTATATTAACTTTATATTAATTTTATATTAATTGAGGCGGGACTTCCGGCTGTCACTTTGGAATGTGGGCGTGGTTTTCGTGATTTGATGAAAGGTGGGGTATATTCTTTTTTGACCTGCACTGCCATGAACCAGACCTGCACTGTCAGGAACCAGACCTGCACGGCCAGGAACCAGACCTGCACGGCCAGGAACCAGACATGCACCTCCATTAACCAGATCTGCACTGCCATGAACCAAACCTGCACTGCCAGGAACCAGACCTGCACCGCCATGAACCAGACCTGCAATGCCATGAACCAGACCTGCACTGTCAGGAACCAGACCTGCACGGCCAGGAACCAGACCTGCATTGTCATGAACCAGACCTGCACTGCCATTAACCAGACCTGCACTGCCATGAACCTGACCTGCACTACCATGAACCAGACCTGCACTGCAAGGAACCAGACCTGCATTGCCAGGAACCAGACCTGCACGGCCATGAACCATACCTACACTGCCAGGAACCAGACCTGCATGGCCAGGAATGAGACCTGCAATGCCAGGAACCAGACCTGCACTGCCATTAACCAGACCTGCACTGCCATGAACCAGACCTGCACTGCCATTAACCAGACCTGCACTGCCATGAACCAGACCTGCACTGCCATGAACCAGACCTGCACTGCCATTAACCAGACCTGCATTGCCATGAACCAGACCTGCACTGTAAGGAGCCAGACCTGCACTGCCAGGAACCAGACCTGCACTGCCATGAACCAGACCTGCACTGCCATGAGCCAGATCTACACTGCCATTAACCAGACCTGCATTGCCGTGAACCAGACCTGCACTGCCATTAACCAGACCTGCACTGCCAGGAACCAGACATGCACTGCCATTAACCAGACCTGCACTGCAGGAACGAGACCTGCACTGCCATGAACAAGACCTGCACTGCCATGAACCAGACCTGCACTTCCAGGAACCAGACCTGCACTGCCATGAACCAGACCTGCACTGCCATTAACCAGACCTGCACTGCCAGGAACCAGACGTGCAATGCCAGGACCCAGACCTACACTGCCAGGAGTCAGACCTTCACAGCCAGGAAAAAGATGTGCACTGCCATTAACCAGACCTGCACTGCCATGAACCAGACCTGCACTGCCAGGAACCAGACCTGCATGGCCAGGAACCAGACCTGCAATGCCAGGAACCAGACCTGCACTGCCATTAACTAGACCTGCATTGCCATGAACCAGACCTGCACTGCCATTAACCAGACCTACACTGCCATGAACCAGACCTGCACTGCCATGAACCAGACCTGCGCTGCAAGGAACCAGACCTGTACTGCAAGGAACCAGACCTACACTGCCATGAACCAGACCTGCACTGACAGGAACCAGACCTGCATGGCCAGGAATGAGACCTGCAATGCCAGGAACCAGACCTGCACTGCCGTTAACCAGACCTGCACTGCCATTAACAAGACCTGCACTTCCATTATCCAGACATGCACTGCAAGGAGCCAGACCTGCACTGCAAGGAGCAAGACCTGCACTGCCAGGAACCAGACCTGCACTGCCATGAACCAGACCTGCACTGCCATGAGCCAGATCTACACTGCCATTAACCAGACCTGCATTGCCGTGAACCAGACCTGCACTGCCATTAACCAGACCTGCACTTCCAGGAACCAGACATGCACTGCCATTAACCAGACCTGCACTGCAGGAACGAGACCTGCACTGCCATGAACCAGACCTGCACTGCCATGAACCAGACCTGCACTTCCAGGAACCAGACCTGCACTGCCATGAACCAGACCTGCACTGCCATTAACCAGACCTGCACTGCCAGGAACCAGACGTGCAATGCCAGGAACCAGACCTACACTGCCAGGAGCCAGACCTGCACAGCCAGGAAAAAGACGTGCACTGCCATTAACCAGACCTGCACTGCCATGAACCAGACCTCCACTGCCAGGAACCAGACCTGCATGGCCAGGAACCAGACCTGCAATGCCAGGAACCAGACCTGCACTGCCATTAACTAGACCTGCATTGCCATGAACCAGACCTGCACTGCCATTAACCAGACCTGCACTGCCATGAACCAGACCTGCACTGCCATGAACCAGACCTGCGCTGCAAGGAACCAGACCTGTACTGCAAGGAACCAGACCTACACTGAGATGAACCAGACCTGCATGGCCAGGAACCAGACCTGCAATTCCAGGAACCAGACCTGCACTGCCAGGAACCAGACCTACACTGCCAGGAGCCAGACCTGCACAGCCAGGAAAAAGATGTGCACTGCCATTAACCAGACCTGCACTGCCATGAACCAGACCTGCACTGCCAGGAACCAGACCTGCATGGCCAGGAACCAGACCTGCAATGCCAGGAACCAGACCTGCACTGCCATTAACTAGACCTGCATTGCCATGAACCAGACCTGCACTGCCATTAACCAGACCTACACTGCCATGAACCAGACCTGCACTGCCATGAACCAGACCTGCGCTGCAAGGAACCAGACCTGTACTGCAAGGAACCAGACCTACACTGCCATGAACCAGACCTGCACTGACAGGAACCAGACCTGCATGGCCAGGAACGAGACCTGCAATGCCAGGAACCAGACCTGCACTGCCGTTAACCAGACCTGCACTGCCATTAACAAGACCTGCACTTCCATTATCCAGACATGCACTGCAAGGAGGCAGACCTGCACTGCAAGGAGCAAGACCTGCACTGCCAGGAACCAGACCTGCACTGCCATGAACCAGACCTGCACTGCCATGAGCCAGATCTACACTGCCATTAACCAGACCTGCATTGCCGTGAACCAGACCTGCACTGCCATTAACCAGACCTGCACTTCCAGGAACCAGACATGCACTGCCATTAACCAGACCTGCACTGCAGGAACGAGACCTGCACTGCCATGAACCAGACCTGCACTGCCATGAACCAGACCTGCACTTCCAGGAACCAGACCTGCACTGCCATGAACCAGACCTGCACTGCCATTAACCAGACCTGCACTGCCAGGAACCAGATGTGCAATGCCAGGAACCAGACCTACACTGCCAGGAGCCAGACCTGCACAGCCAGGAAAAAGACGTGCACTGCCATTAACCAGACCTGCACTGCCATGAACCAGACCTCCACTGCCAGGAACCAGACCTGCATGGCCAGGAACCAGACCTGCAATGCCAGGAACCAGACCTGCACTGCCATTAACTAGACCTGCATTGCCATGAACCAGACCTGCACTGCCATTAACCAGACCTGCACTGCCATGAACCAGACCTGCACTGCCATGAACCAGACCTGCGCTGCAAGGAACCAGACCTGTACTGCAAGGAACCAGACCTACACTGAGATGAACCAGACCTGCACTGACAGGAACCAGACCTGCATGGCCAGGAACGAGACCTGCAATTCCAGGAACCAGACCTGCACTGCCGTTAACCAGACCTGCACTGCCATTAACAAGACCTGCACTTCCATGAACCAGACCTGCACTGCCATGAACCAGACCTGCACTGCAAGGAACCAGACCTGCACTGCAAGGAACCAGACCTGCACTGCCATGAACCAGACCTGCACTGCCATTAACCAGACCTGCACTGCCATTAACCAGACCTGCATTGCCATGAACCAGACCTGCAATGCAAGGAGCCAGACCTGCACTGCCAGGAACCAGACCTGCACTGCCATGAACCAGACCTGCACTGCCATTAACCAGACATGCACTGCAAGGAGCCAGACCTGCACTGCAAGGAGCCAGACCTGCACTGCCAGGAACCAGACCTGCACTGCCATGAACCAGACCTGCACGGCCATGACCCAGACCTGCACTGCCATTAACCAGACCTGCATTGCCGTGAACCAGACCTGCACTGCCATTAACCAGACCTGCACTGCCAGGAACCAGACCTGCACCAGCATTAACCAGACCTGCACTTCCATGAACCAGACCTGCAATGCCATGAACCAGACATGCACTGCCATGAACCAGACCTGCACTGCACGAACGAGACCTGCACTGCCATGAACCAGACCTGCACTGCCATGAACCAGACCTGCACTGTCATTAACCAGACCTGCACTGCCAGGAACCAGACCTGCACTTCCAGGAACCAGACCTACACTGCCAGGAGCCAGACCTGCACAGCAAGGAAAAAGACCTGCATGGCCAGGAACCAGACCTGCACTGCCATGAACCAGACCTGCACTGCCAGGAACCAGACCTGCATGGCCAGGAACCAGACCTGCAATGCCAGGAACCAGACCTGCACTGCCATTAAACAGACCTGCACTGCCATGAACCAGACCTGCACTGCCTTGAACCAGACCTGCACTGCCATGAACCAGACCTGCACTTCCAGGATCGAAACCTGCACTGCCATGAACCAGATCTGCACTGCCATGAACCATACCTGCACTTCCAGGAACCAGACCTGCACTGCCATGAACCAGACCTGCACTGCCATGAACCAGACCTGCACTGTCATTAAACAGACCTGCACTGCCAGGAACCAGACCTGCACTGCCATGAACCTGACCTGCACTGCCATGAACCGGACCTGCACTGCCAGGAACCAGACATGCACTGCCACGAACCAGACCTGCACTGCCAGGAACCAGACCTGCATGGTAAGGAACCAGACCTGCACTTCCAGGAACCAGACCTGCACTGCCATGAACAAGACCTGCACTGCCATGAACCAGACCTGCACTGCCATGAACCAGACCTGCACTGCCATGAACCAGACCTTCACTGCCAGGAACCAGACCTGCATGGTAAGGAACCAGACCTGCACTTCCAGGAACCAGACCTGCACTTCCATTAACCATATCCTGCACTGCCAGTAACCAGACCTGCACTGCCAGGAATCAGACCTGCACAGCCAGGAAAAAGACCTGCACTGCCATTAACCAGACCTGCACTGCCATGAACCAGACCTGCACTGCCAGGAACCAGACCTGCAATGCCAGGAACCAGACCTGCACTGCCATTAACCAGACCTGCATTGCCATTAACCAGACCTGCATTGCCATGAACCAGACCTGCACTGCCATTAACCAGACCTGCACTGCGATGAACCAGACCTGCACTGCAAGGAACCAGACCTGCACTGCCATGAACCAGACCTGCACTGCCATGAACCAGACCTGCACGGCCAGTAACCAGACCTGCACTGCCAGGAACCAGACCTGCACTGCCATGAACCAGACCTGCATGGCCAGGAGCCAGACCTGCACAGCCAGGACAAAGACCTGCACTGCCATTAACCAGACCTGCACTGCCATGAACCAGACCTGCACTGCCAGGAACCAGACCTGCATGGCCAGGAACCAGACCTGCAATGCCAGGAACCAGACCTGCACTGCCATTTAACAGACCTGCACTGCCATGAACCAGACCTGCACTGCCTTGAACCAGACCTGCACTGCCATGAACCAGACCTGCACTTCCAGGATCGAAACCTGCACTGCCATGAACCAGATCTGCACTGCCATGAACCATACCTGCACTTCCAGGAACCAGACCTGTACTGCCATGAACCAGACCTGCACTGCCATGAACCAGACCTGCACTGTCATTAAACAGACCTGCACTGCCAGGAACCAGACCTGCACTGCCATGAACCAGACCTGCAGTGCCAGGAACCAGACCTGCACTGCCATGAACCAGACCTGCATTGCCATGAACCAGACCTGCACTGCCATGAACCAGACCTGCACTGCCAGGAACCAGACCTGCACTGCCATGAACCAGACCTGCATGGCCAGGAACCAGACCTGCACTGCCATTAACCAGACCTGCACTGCCATTAACCAGACCTGCACTGCCATGAACCAGACCTGAACTGCCATGAACCAGACCTGCACTGCAAGGAACCAGACCTGCACTGCCAGGAACCAGACCTGCACTGCCATGAACCAGACCTGCACGGCCAGGAACCAGACATGCACCTCCATTAACCAGATCTGCACTGCCATGAACCAGACCTGCACTGCCAGGAACCAGACCTGCACCGCCATGAACCAGACCTGCAATGCCATGAACCAGACCTGCACTGTCAGGAACCAGACCTGCACGGCCAGGAACCAGACCTGCATTGTCATGAACCAGACCTGCACTGCCATTAACCAGACCTGCACTGCCATGAACCTGACCTGCACTACCATGAACCAGACCTGCACTGCAAGGAACCAGACCTGCATTGCCAGGAACCAGACCTGCACGGCCATGAACCATACCTACACTGCCAGGAACCAGACCTGCATGGCCAGGAATGAGACCTGCAATGCCAGGAACCAGACCTGCACTGCCATTAACCAGACCTGCACTGCCATGAACCAGACCTGCACTGCCATTAACCAGACCTGCACTGCCATGAACCAGACCTGCACTGCCATGAACCATACCTGCACTGCCATTAACCAGACCTGCATTGCCATGAACCAGACCTGCACTGTAAGGACCCAGACCTGCACTGCCAGGAACCAGACCTGCACTGCCATTATCCAGACATGCACTGCAAGGAGCCAGACCTGCACTGCAAGGAGCCAGACCTGCACTGCCAGGAACCAGACCTGCACTGCCATGAACCAGACCTGCACTGCCATGAGCCAGATCTACACTGCCATTAACCAGACCTGCATTGCCGTGAACCAGACCTGCACTGCCATTAACCAGACCTGCACTGCCAGGAACCAGACATGCACTGCCATTAACCAGACCTGCACTGCAGGAACGAGACCTGCACTGCCATGAACAAGACCTGCACTGCCATGAACCAGACCTGCACTTCCAGGAACCAGACCTGCACTGCCATGAACCAAACCTGCACTGCCATTAACCAGACCTGCACTGCCAGGATCCAGACGTGCAATGCCAGGAACCAGACCTACACTGCCAGGAGCCAGACTTGCACAGCCAGGAAAAAGATGTGCACTGCCATTAACCAGACCTGCACTGCCATGAACCAGACCTGCACTGCCAGGAACCAGACCTGCATGGCCAGGAACCAGACCTGCAATGCCAGGAACCAGACCTGCACTGCCATTAACTAGACCTTCATTGCCATGAACCAGACCTGCACTGCCATTAACCAGACCTGCACTGCCATGAACCAGACCTGCACTGCCATGAACCAGACCTGCGCTGCAAGGAACCAGACCTGTACTGCAAGGAACCAGACCTACACTGCCATGAACCAGACCTGCACTGACAGGAACCAGACCTGCATGGCCAGGAACGAGACCTGCAATGCCAGGAACCAGACCTGCACTGCCGTTAACCAGACCTGCACTGCCATTAACAAGACCTGCACTTCCATTATCCAGACATGCACTGCAAGGAGCCAGACCTGCACTGCAAGGAGCAAGACCTGCACTGCCAGGAACCAGACCTGCACTGCCATGAACCAGACCTGCACTGCCATGAGCCAGATCTACACTGCCATTAACCAGACCTGCATTGCCGTGAACCAGACCTGCACTGCCATTAACCAGACCTGCACTTCCAGGAACCAGACATGCACTGCCATTAACCAGACCTGCACTGCAGGAACGAGACCTGCACTGCCATGAACCAGACCTGCACTGCCATGAACCAGACCTGCACTTCCAGGAACCAGACCTGCACTGCCATGAACCAGACCTGCACTGCCATTAACCAGACCTGCACTGCCAGGAACCAGACGTGCAATGCCAGGAACCAGACCTACACTGCCAGGAGCCAGACCTGCACAGCCAGGAAAAAGACGTGCACTGCCATTAACCAGACCTGCACTGCCATGAACCAGACCTCCACTGCCAGGAACCAGACCTGCATGGCCAGGAACCAGACCTGCAATGCCAGGAACCAGACCTGCACTGCCATTAACTAGACCTGCATTGCCATGAACCAGACCTGCACTGCCATTAACCAGACCTGCACTGCCATGAACCAGACCTGCACTGCCATGAACCAGACCTGCGCTGCAAGGAACCAGACCTGTACTGCAAGGAACCAGACCTACACTGAGATGAACCAGACCTGCATGGCCAGGAACCAGACCTGCAATTCCAGGAACCAGACCTGCACTGCCAGGAACCAGACCTACACTGCCAGGAGCCAGACCTGCACAGCCAGGAAAAAGATGTGCACTGCCATTAACCAGACCTGCACTGCCATGAACCAGACCTGCACTGCCAGGAACCAGACCTGCATGGCCAGGAACCAGACCTGCAATGCCAGGAACCAGACCTGCACTGCCATTAACTAGACCTGCATTGCCATGAACCAGACCTGCACTGCCATTAACCAGACCTACACTGCCATGAACCAGACCTGCACTGCCATGAACCAGACCTGCGCTGCAAGGAACCAGACCTGTACTGCAAGGAACCAGACCTACACTGCCATGAACCAGACCTGCACTGACAGGAACCAGACCTGCATGGCCAGGAACGAGACCTGCAATGCCAGGAACCAGACCTGCACTGCCGTTAACCAGACCTGCACTGCCATTAACAAGACCTGCACTTCCATTATCCAGACATGCACTGCAAGGAGGCAGACCTGCACTGCAAGGAGCAAGACCTGCACTGCCAGGAACCAGACCTGCACTGCCATGAACCAGACCTGCACTGCCATGAGCCAGATCTACACTGCCATTAACCAGACCTGCATTGCCGTGAACCAGACCTGCACTGCCATTAACCAGACCTGCACTTCCAGGAACCAGACATGCACTGCCATTAACCAGACCTGCACTGCAGGAACGAGACCTGCACTGCCATGAACCAGACCTGCACTGCCATGAACCAGACCTGCACTTCCAGGAACCAGACCTGCACTGCCATGAACCAGACCTGCACTGCCATTAACCAGACCTGCACTGCCAGGAACCAGATGTGCAATGCCAGGAACCAGACCTACACTGCCAGGAGCCAGACCTGCACAGCCAGGAAAAAGACGTGCACTGCCATTAACCAGACCTGCACTGCCATGAACCAGACCTCCACTGCCAGGAACCAGACCTGCATGGCCAGGAACCAGACCTGCAATGCCAGGAACCAGACCTGCACTGCCATTAACTAGACCTGCATTGCCATGAACCAGACCTGCACTGCCATTAACCAGACCTGCACTGCCATGAACCAGACCTGCACTGCCATGAACCAGACCTGCGCTGCAAGGAACCAGACCTGTACTGCAAGGAACCAGACCTACACTGAGATGAACCAGACCTGCACTGACAGGAACCAGACCTGCATGGCCAGGAACGAGACCTGCAATTCCAGGAACCAGACCTGCACTGCCGTTAACCAGACCTGCACTGCCATTAACAAGACCTGCACTTCCATGAACCAGACCTGCACTGCCATGAACCAGACCTGCACTGCAAGGAACCAGACCTGCACTGCAAGGAACCAGACCTGCACTGCCATGAACCAGACCTGCACTGCCATTAACCAGACCTGCACTGCCATTAACCAGACCTGCATTGCCATGAACCAGACCTGCAATGCAAGGAGCCAGACCTGCACTGCCAGGAACCAGACCTGCACTGCCATGAACCAGACCTGCACTGCCATTAACCAGACATGCACTGCAAGGAGCCAGACCTGCACTGCAAGGAGCCAGACCTGCACTGCCAGGAACCAGACCTGCACTGCCATGAACCAGACCTGCACGGCCATGACCCAGACCTGCACTGCCATTAACCAGACCTGCATTGCCGTGAACCAGACCTGCACTGCCATTAACCAGACCTGCACTGCCAGGAACCAGACCTGCACCAGCATTAACCAGACCTGCACTTCCATGAACCAGACCTGCAATGCCATGAACCAGACATGCACTGCCATGAACCAGACCTGCACTGCACGAACGAGACCTGCACTGCCATGAACCAGACCTGCACTGCCATGAACCAGACCTGCACTGTCATTAACCAGACCTGCACTGCCAGGAACCAGACCTGCACTTCCAGGAACCAGACCTACACTGCCAGGAGCCAGACCTGCACAGCAAGGAAAAAGACCTGCATGGCCAGGAACCAGACCTGCACTGCCATGAACCAGACCTGCACTGCCAGGAACCAGACCTGCATGGCCAGGAACCAGACCTGCAATGCCAGGAACCAGACCTGCACTGCCATTAAACAGACCTGCACTGCCATGAACCAGACCTGCACTGCCTTGAACCAGACCTGCACTGCCATGAACCAGACCTGCACTTCCAGGATCGAAACCTGCACTGCCATGAACCAGATCTGCACTGCCATGAACCATACCTGCACTTCCAGGAACCAGACCTGCACTGCCATGAACCAGACCTGCACTGCCATGAACCAGACCTGCACTGTCATTAAACAGACCTGCACTGCCAGGAACCAGACCTGCACTGCCATGAACCTGACCTGCACTGCCATGAACCGGACCTGCACTGCCAGGAACCAGACATGCACTGCCACGAACCAGACCTGCACTGCCAGGAACCAGACCTGCATGGTAAGGAACCAGACCTGCACTTCCAGGAACCAGACCTGCACTGCCATGAACAAGACCTGCACTGCCATGAACCAGACCTGCACTGCCATGAACCAGACCTGCACTGCCATGAACCAGACCTTCACTGCCAGGAACCAGACCTGCATGGTAAGGAACCAGACCTGCACTTCCAGGAACCAGACCTGCACTTCCATTAACCATATCCTGCACTGCCAGTAACCAGACCTGCACTGCCAGGAATCAGACCTGCACAGCCAGGAAAAAGACCTGCACTGCCATTAACCAGACCTGCACTGCCATGAACCAGACCTGCACTGCCAGGAACCAGACCTGCAATGCCAGGAACCAGACCTGCACTGCCATTAACCAGACCTGCATTGCCATTAACCAGACCTGCATTGCCATGAACCAGACCTGCACTGCCATTAACCAGACCTGCACTGCGATGAACCAGACCTGCACTGCAAGGAACCAGACCTGCACTGCCATGAACCAGACCTGCACTGCCATGAACCAGACCTGCACGGCCAGTAACCAGACCTGCACTGCCAGGAACCAGACCTGCACTGCCATGAACCAGACCTGCATGGCCAGGAGCCAGACCTGCACAGCCAGGACAAAGACCTGCACTGCCATTAACCAGACCTGCACTGCCATGAACCAGACCTGCACTGCCAGGAACCAGACCTGCATGGCCAGGAACCAGACCTGCAATGCCAGGAACCAGACCTGCACTGCCATTTAACAGACCTGCACTGCCATGAACCAGACCTGCACTGCCTTGAACCAGACCTGCACTGCCATGAACCAGACCTGCACTTCCAGGATCGAAACCTGCACTGCCATGAACCAGATCTGCACTGCCATGAACCATACCTGCACTTCCAGGAACCAGACCTGCACCTCCATGAACCAGACCTGCACTGTCATTAAACAGACCTGCACTGCCAGGAACCAGACCTGCACTGCCATGAACCAGACCTGCAGTGCCAGGAACCAGACCTGCACTGCCATGAACCAGACCTGCATTGCCATGAACCAGACCTGCACTGCCATGAACCAGACCTGCACTGCCAGGAACCAGACCTGCACTGCCATGAACCAGACCTGCATGGCCAGGAACCAGACCTGCACTGCCATTAACCAGACCTGCACTGCCATTAACCAGACCTGCACTGCCATGAACCAGACCTGAACTGCCATGAACCAGACCTGCACTGCAAGGAACCAGACCTGCACTGCCAGGAACCAGACCTGCACTGCCATGAACCAGACCTGCACGGCCAGGAACCAGACATGCACCTCCATTAACCAGATCTGCACTGCCATGAACCAGACCTGCACTGCCAGGAACCAGACCTGCACCGCCATGAACCAGACCTGCAATGCCATGAACCAGACCTGCACTGTCAGGAACCAGACCTGCACGGCCAGGAACCAGACCTGCATTGTCATGAACCAGACCTGCACTGCCATTAACCAGACCTGCACTGCCATGAACCTGACCTGCACTACCATGAACCAGACCTGCACTGCAAGGAACCAGACCTGCATTGCCAGGAACCAGACCTGCACGGCCATGAACCATACCTACACTGCCAGGAACCAGACCTGCATGGCCAGGAATGAGACCTGCAATGCCAGGAACCAGACCTGCACTGCCATTAACCAGACCTGCACTGCCATGAACCAGACCTGCACTGCCATTAACCAGACCTGCACTGCCATGAACCAGACCTGCACTGCCATGAACCATACCTGCACTGCCATTAACCAGACCTGCATTGCCATGAACCAGACCTGCACTGTAAGGACCCAGACCTGCACTGCCAGGAACCAGACCTGCACTGCCATTATCCAGACATGCACTGCAAGGAGCCAGACCTGCACTGCAAGGAGCCAGACCTGCACTGCCAGGAACCAGACCTGCACTGCCATGAACCAGACCTGCACTGCCATGAGCCAGATCTACACTGCCATTAACCAGACCTGCATTGCCGTGAACCAGACCTGCACTGCCATTAACCAGACCTGCACTGCCAGGAACCAGACATGCACTGCCATTAACCAGACCTGCACTGCAGGAACGAGACCTGCACTGCCATGAACAAGACCTGCACTGCCATGAACCAGACCTGCACTTCCAGGAACCAGACCTGCACTGCCATGAACCAAACCTGCACTGCCATTAACCAGACCTGCACTGCCAGGATCCAGACGTGCAATGCCAGGAACCAGACCTACACTGCCAGGAGCCAGACTTGCACAGCCAGGAAAAAGATGTGCACTGCCATTAACCAGACCTGCACTGCCATGAACCAGACCTGCACTGCCAGGAACCAGACCTGCATGGCCAGGAACCAGACCTGCAATGCCAGGAACCAGACCTGCACTGCCATTAACTAGACCTTCATTGCCATGAACCAGACCTGCACTGCCATTAACCAGACCTGCACTGCCATGAACCAGACCTGCACTGCCATGAACCAGACCTGCGCTGCAAGGAACCAGACCTGTACTGCAAGGAACCAGACCTACACTGCCATGAACCAGACCTGCACTGACAGGAACCAGACCTGCATGGCCAGGAACGAGACCTGCAATGCCAGGAACCAGACCTGCACTGCCGTTAACCAGACCTGCACTGCCATTAACAAGACCTGCACTTCCATTATCCAGACATGCACTGCAAGGAGCCAGACCTGCACTGCAAGGAGCAAGACCTGCACTGCCAGGAACCAGACCTGCACTGCCATGAACCAGACCTGCACTGCCATGAGCCAGATCTACACTGCCATTAACCAGACCTGCATTGCCGTGAACCAGACCTGCATTGCCGTGAACCAGACCTGCACTGCCATTAACCAGACCTGCACTTCCAGGAACCAGACATGCACTGCCATTAACCAGACCTGCACTGCAGGAACGAGACCTGCACTGCCATGAACCAGACCTGCACTGCCATGAACCAGACCTGCACTTCCAGGAACCAGACCTGCACTGCCATGAACCAGACCTGCACTGCCATTAACCAGACCTGCATTGCCATGAACCAGACCTGCAATGCAAGGAGCCAGACCTGCACTGCCAGGAACCAGACCTGCACTGCCATGAACCAGACCTGCACTGCCATGAACCAGACCTGCACTGCCATTAACCAGACCTGCACTGCCAGGAACCAGACGTGCAATGCCAGGAACCAGACCTACACTGCCAGGAGCCAGACCTGCACAGCCAGGAAAAAGACGTGCACTGCCATTAACCAGACCTGCACTGCCATGAACCAGACCTCCACTGCCAGGAACCAGACCTGCATGGCCAGGAACCAGACCTGCAATGCCAGGAACCAGACCTGCACTGCCATTAACTAGACCTGCATTGCCATGAACCAGACCTGCACTGCCATTAACCAGACCTGCACTGCCATGAACCAGACCTGCACTGCCATGAACCAGACCTGCGCTGCAAGGAACCAGACCTGTACTGCAAGGAACCAGACCTACACTGAGATGAACCAGACCTGCACTGACAGGAACCAGACCTGCATGGCCAGGAACGAGACCTGCAATTCCAGGAACCAGACCTGCACTGCCGTTAACCAGACCTGCACTGCCATTAACAAGACCTGCACTTCCATGAACCAGACCTGCACTGCCATGAACCAGACCTGCACTGCAAGGAACCAGACCTGCACTGCCAGGAACCAGACCTGCACTGCCATGAACCAGACCTGCACTGCCATTAACCAGACCTGCACTGCCATTAACCAGACCTGCATTGCCATGAACCAGACCTGCAATGCAAGGAGCCAGACCTGCACTGCCAGGAACCAGACCTGCACTGCCATGAACCAGACCTGCACTGCCATTAACCAGACCTGCACTGCCAGGAACCAGACATGCACTGCCATTAACCAGACCTGCACTGCAGGAACGAGACCTGCACTGCCATGAACCAGACCTGCACTGCCATGAACCAGACCTGCAATTCCAGGAACCAGACCTGCACTGCCATGAACCAGACCTGCACTGCCATGAACCAGACCTGCACTGCCATTAACCAGACCTGCACTGCCAGGAACCAGACGTGCAATGCCAGGAACCAGACCTACACTGCCAGGAGCCAGACCTGCACAGCCAGGAAAAAGATGTGCACTGCCATTAACCAGACCTGCACTGCCATGAACCAGACCTGCACTGCCAGGAACCAGACCTGCATTGCCATGAACCAGACCTGCACTGTAAGGACCCAGACCTGCACTGCCAGGAACCAGACCTGCACTGCCATTATCCAGACATGCACTGCAAGGAGCCAGACCTGCACTGCAAGGAGCCAGACCTGCACTGCCAGGAACCAGACCTGCACTGCCATGAACCAGACCTGCACTGCCATGAGCCAGATCTACACTGCCATTAACCAGACCTGCATTGCCGTGAACCAGACCTGCACTGCCATTAACCAGACCTGCACTGCCAGGAACCAGACATGCACTGCCATTAACCAGACCTGCACTGCAGGAACGAGACCTGCACTGCCATGAACAAGACCTGCACTGCCATGAACCAGACCTGCACTTCCAGGAACCAGACCTGCACTGCCATGAACCAAACCTGCACTGCCATTAACCAGACCTGCACTGCCAGGATCCAGACGTGCAATGCCAGGAACCAGACCTACACTGCCAGGAGCCAGACTTGCACAGCCAGGAAAAAGATGTGCACTGCCATTAACCAGACCTGCACTGCCATGAACCAGACCTGCACTGCCATTAACCAGACCTGCATGGCCAGGAACCAGACCTGCAATGCCATTAAGCAGACCTGCACTGCAGGAACGAGACCTGCACTGCCATGAACCAGACCTGCACTGCCATGAACCAGACCTGCAATTCCAGGAACCAGACCTGCACTGCCATGAACCAGACCTGCACTGCCATGAACCAGACCTGCACTGCCATTAACCAGACCTGCACTGCCAGGAACCAGACGTGCAATGCCAGGAACCAGACCTACACTGCCAGGAGCCAGACCTGCACAGCCAGGAAAAAGATGTGCACTGCCATTAACCAGACCTGCACTGCCATGAACCAGACCTGCACTGCCAGGAACCAGACCTGCATGGCCAGGAACCAGACCTGCAATGCCAGGAACCAGACCTGCACTGCCATTAACTAGACCTGCATTGCCATGAACCAGACCTGCACTGCCATTAACCAGACCTGCACTGCCATGAACCAGACCTGCACTGCCATGAACCAGACCTGCGCTGCAAGGAACCAGACCTGTACTGCAAGGAACCAGACCTACACTGCCATGAACCAGACCTGCACTGACAGGAACCAGACCTGCATGGCCAGGAACGAGACCTGCAATGCCAGGAACCAGACCTGCACTGCCGTTAACCAGACCTGCACTGCCATTAACAAGACCTGCACTTCCATTATCCAGACATGCACTGCAAGGAGCCAGACCTGCACTGCAAGGAGGAAGACCTGCACTGCCAGGAACCAGACCTGCACTGCCATGAACCAGACCTGCACTGCCATGAGCCAGATCTACACTGCCATTAACCAGACCTGCATTGCCGTGAACCAGACCTGCACTGCCATTAACCAGACCTGCACTTCCAGGAACCAGACATGCACTGCCATTAACCAGACCTGAACTGCAGGAACGAGACCTGCACTGCCATGAACCAGACCTGCACTGCCATGAACCAGACCTGCACTTCCAGGAACCAGACCTGCACTGCCATGAACCAGACCTGCACTGCCATTAACCAGACCTGCACTGCCAGGAACCAGACGTGCAATGCCAGGAACCAGACCTACACTGCCAGGAGCCAGACCTGCACAGCCAGGAAAAAGACCTGCAATGCCAGGAACCAGACCTTCACTGCCATTAACTAGACCTGCATTGCCATGAACCAGACCTGCACTGCCATTAACCAGACCTGCACTGCCATGAACCAGACCTGCACTGCCATGAACCAGACCAGCGCTGCAAGGAACCAGACCTGTACTGCAAGGAACCAGACCTACACTGAGATGAACCAGACCTGCACTGACAGGAACCAGACCTGCATGGCCAGGAACGAGACCTGCAATTCCAGGAACCAGACCTGCACTGCCGTTAACCAGACCTGCACTGCCATTAACAAGACCTGCACTTCCATGAACCAGACCTGCACTGCCATGAACCAGACCTGCACTGCAAGGAACCAGACCTGCACTGCCAGGAACCAGACCTGCACTGCCATTAACCAGACCTGCACTGCCATTAACCAGACCTGCAATGCAAGGAGCCAGACCTGCACTGCCAGGAACCAGCCCTGCACTGCCATGAACCAGACCTGCACTGCCATTAACCAGACATGCACTGCAAGGAGCCAGACCTGCACTGCAAGGAGCCAGACCTGCACTGCCATGAACCAGACCTGCACTGCCATATACCAGACCTTCACTGCCATGAACCAGACATGCACTGCCATGAACCAGACCTGCACTGCAGGAACCAGACCTGCACTGCCATGAACCAGACCTGCACTGCCATGAACCAGACCTGCACTGCCATTAACCAGACCTGCACTGCCATTAACCAGACCTGCATTGCCATGAACCAGACCTGCAATGCAAGGAGCCAGACCTGCACTGCCAGGAACCAGACCTGCACTGCCATGAACCAGACCTGCACTGCCATTAACCAGACATGCACTGCAAGGAGCCAGACCTGCACTGCAAGGAGCCAGACCTGCACTGCCAGGAACCAGACCTGCACTGCCATGAACCACACCTGCACGGCCATGACCCAGACCTGCACTGCCATTAACCTGACCTGCATTGCCGTGAACCAGACCTGCACTGCCATTAACCAGACCTGCACTGCCAGGAACCAGACCTGCACCGGCATTAACCAGACCTGCACTTCCATGAACCAGACCTGCAATGCCATGAACCAGACATGCACTGCCATGAACCAGACCTGCACTGCACGAACGAGACCTGCACTGCCATGAACCAGACCTGCACTGCCATGAACCAGACCTGCACTGTCATTAACCAGACCTGCACTGCCAGGAACCAGACCTGCACTGCCATGAACCAGACCTGCACTGCCAGGAACCAGACCTGCATGGCCAGGAACCAGACCTGCAATGCCAGGAACCAGACCTGCACTGCCATTAAACAGACCTGCACTGCCATGAACCAGACCTGCACTGCCTTGAACCAGACCTGCACTGCCATGAACCAGACCTGCACTTCCAGGATCGAAACCTGCACTGCCATGAACCAGATCTGCACTGCCATGAACCATACCTGCACTTCCAGGAACCAGACCTGCACTGCCATGAACCAGACCTGCACTGTCATTAAACAGACCTGCACTGCCAGGAACCAGACCTGCACTACCATGAACCAGACCTGCACTGCCAGGAACCAGACCTGCACCGCCATGAACCAGACCTGCAATGCCATGAACCAGACCTGCACTGTCAGGAACCAGACCTGCACGGCCAGGAACCAGACCTGCATTGTCATGAACCAGACCTGCACTGCCATTAACCAGACCTGCACTGCCATGAACCTGACCTGCACTACCATGAACCAGACCTGCACTGCAAGGAACCAGACCTGCATTGCCAGGAACCAGACCTGCACGGCCATGAACCATACCTACACTGCCAGGAACCAGACCTGCATGGCCAGGAATGAGACCTGCAATGCCAGGAACCAGACCTGCACTGCCATTAACCAGACCTGCACTGCCATGAACCAGACCTGCACTGCCATTAACCAGACCTGCACTGCCATGAACCAGACCTGCACTGCCATGAACCAGACCTGCACTGCCATTAACCAGACCTGCATTGCCATGAACCAGACCTGCACTGTAAGGAGCCAGACCTGCACTGCCAGGAACCAGACATGCACTGCAAGGAGCCAGACCTGCACTGCCATGAGCCAGACCTGCACTGCCAGGAACCAGACCTGCACTGCCATGAACCAGACCTGCACTGCCATGAGCCAGATCTACACTGCCATTAACCAGACCTGCATTGCCGTGAACCAGACCTGCACTGCCATTAACCAGACCTGCACTGCCAGGAACCAGACATGCACTGCCATTAACCAGACCTGCACTGCAGGAACGAGACCTGCACTGCCATGAACAAGACCTGCACTGCCATGAACCAGACCTGCACTTCCAGGAACCAGACCTGCACTGCCATGAACCAGACCTGCACTGCCATTAACCAGACCTGCACTAACAGGAACCAGACGTGCAATGCCAGGAACCAGACCTACACTGCCAGGAGCCAGACTTGCACAGCCAGGAAAAAGATGTGCACTGCCATTAACCAGACCTGCACTGCCATGAACCAGACCTGCACTGCCAGGAACCAGACCTGCATGGCCAGGAACCAGACCTGCAATGCCAGGAACCAGACCTGCACTGCCATTAACTAGACCTGCATTGCCATGAACCAGACCTGCACTGCCATTAACCAGACCTGCACTGCCATGAACCAGACCTGCACTGCCATGAACCAGACCTGCGCTGCAAGGAACCAGACCTGTACTGCAAGGAACCAGACCTACACTGCCATGAACCAGACCTGCACTGACAGGAACCAGACCTGCATGGCCAGGAACGAGACCTGCAATGCCAGGAACCAGACCTGCACTGCCGTTAACCAGACCTGCACTGCCATTAACAAGACCTGCACTTCCATTATCCAGACATGCACTGCAAGGAGCCAGACCTGCACTGCAAGGAGCAAGACCTGCACTGCCAGGAACCAGACCTGCACTGCCATGAACCAGACCTGCACTGCCATGAGCCAGATCTACACTGCCATTAACCAGACCTGCATTGCCGTGAACCAGACCTGCACTGCCATTAACCAGACCTGCACTTCCAGGAACCAGACATGCACTGCCATTAACCAGACCTGCACTGCAGGAACGAGACCTGCACTGCCATGAACCAGACCTGCACTGCCATGAACCAGACCTGCACTTCCAGGAACCAGACCTGCACTGCCATGAACCAGACCTGCACTGCCATTAACCAGACCTGCACTGCCAGGAACCAGACGTGCAATGCCAGGAACCAGACCTACACTGCCAGGAGCCAGACCTGCACAGCCAGGAAAAAGACGTGCACTGCCATTAACCAGACCTGCACTGCCATGAACCAGACCTGCACTGCCAGGAACCAGACCTGCACCGCCATGAACCAGACCTGCAATGCCATGAACCAGACCTGCACTGTCAGGAACCAGACCAGCACGGCCAGGAACCAGACCTGCATTGTCATGAACCAGACCTGCACTGCCATTAACCAGACCTGCACTGCCATGAACCTGACCTGCACTACCATGAACCAGACCTGCACTGCAAGGAACCAGACCTGCATTGCCAGGAACCAGACCTGCACGGCCATGAACCATACCTACACTGCCAGGAACCAGACCTGCATGGCCAGGAATGAGACCTGCAATGCCAGGAACCAGACCTGCACTGCCATTAACCAGACCTGCACTGCCATGAACCAGACCTGCACTGCCATTAACCAGACCTGCACTGCCATGAACCAGACCTGCACTGCCATGACCCAGACCTGCACTGCCATTAACCTGACCAGCATTGCCGTGAACCAGACCTGCACTGCCATTAACCAGACCTGCACTGCCAGGAACCAGACCTGCACCGGCATTAACCAGACCTGCACTTCCATGAACCAGACCTGCAATGCCATGAACCAGACATGCACTGCCATGAACCAGACCTGCACTGCACGAACGAGACCTGCACTGCCATGAACCAGACCTGCACTGCCATGAACCAGACCTGCACTGTCATTAACCAGACCTGCACTGCCAGGAACCAGACCTGCACTGCCATGAACCAGACCTGCACTGCCAGGAACCAGACCTGCATGGCCAGGAACCAGACCTGCAATGCCAGGAACCAGACCTGCACTGCCATTAAACAGACCTGCACTGCCATGAACCAGACCTGCACTGCCTTGAACCAGACCTGCACTGCCATGAACCAGACCTGCACTTCCAGGATCGAAACCTGCACTGCCATGAACCAGATCTGCACTGCCATGAACCATACCTGCACTTCCAGGAACCAGACCTGCACTGCCATGAACCAGACCTGCACTGTCATTAAACAGACCTGCACTGCCAGGAACCAGACCTGCACTGCCATGAACCAGACCTGCACTGCCAGGAACCAGACCTGCACCGCCATGAACCAGACCTGCAATGCCATGAACCAGACCTGCACTGTCAGGAACCAGACCTGCACGGCCAGGAACCAGACCTGCATTGTCATGAACCAGACCTGCACTGCCATTAACCAGACCTGCACTGCCATGAACCTGACCTGCACTACCATGAACCAGACCTGCACTGCAAGGAACCAGACCTGCATTGCCAGGAACCAGACCTGCACGGCCATGAACCATACCTACACTGCCAGGAACCAGACCTGCATGGCCAGGAATGAGACCTGCAATGCCAGGAACCAGACCTGCACTGCCATTAACCAGACCTGCACTGCCATGAACCAGACCTGCACTGCCATTAACCAGACCTGCACTGCCATGAACCAGACCTGCACTGCCATGAACCAGACCTGCACTGCCATTAACCAGACCTGCATTGCCATGAACCAGACCTGCACTGTAAGGAGCCAGACCTGCACTGCCAGGAACCAGACATGCACTGCAAGGAGCCAGACCTGCACTGCAAGGAGCCAGACCTGCACTGCCAGGAACCAGACCTGCACTGCCATGAACCAGACCTGCACTGCCATGAGCCAGATCTACACTGCCATTAACCAGACCTGCATTGCCGTGAACCAGACCTGCACTGCCATTAACCAGACCTGCACTGCCAGGAACCAGACATGCACTGCCATTAACCAGACCTGCACTGCAGGAACGAGACCTGCACTGCCATGAACAAGACCTGCACTGCCATGAACCAGACCTGCACTTCCAGGAACCAGACCTGCACTGCCATGAACCAGACCTGCACTGCCATTAACCAGACCTGCACTAACAGGAACCAGACGTGCAATGCCAGGAACCAGACCTACACTGCCAGGAGCCAGACTTGCACAGCCAGGAAAAAGATGTGCACTGCCATTAACCAGACCTGCACTGCCATGAACCAGACCTGCACTGCCAGGAACCAGACCTGCATGGCCAGGAACCAGACCTGCAATGCCAGGAACCAGACCTGCACTGCCATTAACTAGACCTGCATTGCCATGAACCAGACCTGCACTGCCATTAACCAGACCTGCACTGCCATGAACCAGACCTGCACTGCCATGAACCAGACCTGCGCTGCAAGGAACCAGACCTGTACTGCAAGGAACCAGACCTACACTGCCATGAACCAGACCTGCACTGACAGGAACCAGACCTGCATGGCCAGGAACGAGACCTGCAATGCCAGGAACCAGACCTGCACTGCCGTTAACCAGACCTGCACTGCCATTAACAAGACCTGCACTTCCATTATCCAGACATGCACTGCAAGGAGCCAGACCTGCACTGCAAGGAGCAAGACCTGCACTGCCAGGAACCAGACCTGCACTGCCATGAACCAGACCTGCACTGCCATGAGCCAGATCTACACTGCCATTAACCAGACCTGCATTGCCGTGAACCAGACCTGCACTGCCATTAACCAGACCTGCACTTCCAGGAACCAGACATGCACTGCCATTAACCAGACCTGCACTGCAGGAACGAGACCTGCACTGCCATGAACCAGACCTGCACTGCCATGAACCAGACCTGCACTTCCAGGAACCAGACCTGCACTGCCATGAACCAGACCTGCACTGCCATTAACCAGACCTGCACTGCCAGGAACCAGACGTGCAATGCCAGGAACCAGACCTACACTGCCAGGAGCCAGACCTGCACAGCCAGGAAAAAGACGTGCACTGCCATTAACCAGACCTGCACTGCCATGAACCAGACCTGCACTGCCAGGAACCAGACCTGCACCGCCATGAACCAGACCTGCAATGCCATGAACCAGACCTGCACTGTCAGGAACCAGACCAGCACGGCCAGGAACCAGACCTGCATTGTCATGAACCAGACCTGCACTGCCATTAACCAGACCTGCACTGCCATGAACCTGACCTGCACTACCATGAACCAGACCTGCACTGCAAGGAACCAGACCTGCATTGCCAGGAACCAGACCTGCACGGCCATGAACCATACCTACACTGCCAGGAACCAGACCTGCATGGCCAGGAATGAGACCTGCAATGCCAGGAACCAGACCTGCACTGCCATTAACCAGACCTGCACTGCCATGAACCAGACCTGCACTGCCATTAACCAGACCTGCACTGCCATGAACCAGACCTGCACTGCCATGAACCAGACCTGCACTGCCATTAACCAGACCTGCATTGCCATGAACCAGACCTGCACTGTAAGGAGCCAGACCTGCACTGCCAGGAACCAGACCTGCACTGCCATTATCCAGACATGCACTGCAAGGAGCCAGACCTGCACTGCAAGGAGCCAGACCTGCACTGTCAGGAACCAGACCTGCACGGCCAGGAACCAGACCTGCGTTGTCATGAACCAGACCTGCACTGCCATTAACCAGACCTGCACTGCCATGAACCTGACCTGCACTACCATGAACCAGACCTGCACTGCAAGGAACCAGACCTGCATTGCCAGGAACCAGACCTGCACGGCCATGAACCATACCTACACTGCCAGGAACCAGACCTGCATGGCCAGGAATGAGACCTGCACTGCCATGAACAAGACCTGCACTGCCATGAACCAGACCTGCACTTCCAGGAACCAGACCTGCACTGCCATGAACCAGACCTGCACTGCCATTAACCAGACCTGCACTGCCAGGAACCAGACGTGCAATGCCAGGAACCAGACCTACACTGCCAGGAGCCAGACTTGCACAGCCAGGAAAAAGATGTGCACTGCCATTAACCAGACCTGCACTGCCATGAACCAGACCTGCACTGCCAGGAACCAGACCTGCATGGCCAGGAACCAGACCCGCAATGCCAGGAACCAGACCTACACTGCCATTAACTAGACCTGCATTGCCATGAACCAGACCTGCACTGCCATTAACCAGACCTGCACTGCCATGAACCAGACCTGCACTGCCATGAACCAGACCTGCGCTGCAAGGAACCAGACCTGTACTGCAAGGAACCAGACCTACACTGCCATGAACCAGACCTGCACTGCCATGAACCAGACCTGCACTACCATTAACCAGACCTGCATTGCCATGAACCAGACCTGCACTGTAAGGAGCCAGACCTGCACTGCCAGGAACCAGACCTGCACTGCCATTATCCAGACATGCACTGCAAGGAGCCAGACCTGCACTGCAAGGAGCCAGACCTGCACTGCCAGGAACCAGACCTGCACTGCCATGAACCAGACCTGCACTGCCATGAGCCAGATCTACACTGCCATTAACCAGACCTGCATTGCCGTGAACCAGACCTGCACTGCCATTAACCAGACCTGCACTGCCAGGAACCAGACATGCACTGCCATTAACCAGACCTGCACTGCAGGAACGAGACCTGCACTGCCATGAACAAGACCTGCACTGCCATGAACCAGACCTGCACTTCCAGGAACCAGACCTGCACTGCCATGAACCAGACCTGCACTGCCATTAACCAGACCTGCACTGCCAGGAACCAGACGTGCAATGCCAGGAACCAGACCTACACCGCCAGGAGCCAGACTTGCACAGCCAGGAAAAAGATGTGCACTGCCATTAACCAGACCTGCACTGCCATGAACCAGACCTGCACTGCCAGGAACCAGACCTGCATGGCCAGGAACCAGACCTGCAATGCCAGGAACCAGACCTGCACTGCCATTAACTAGACCTGCATTGCCATGAACCAGACCTGCACTGCCATTAACCAGACCTGGACTGCCATGAACCAGACCTGCACTGCCATGAACCAGACCTGCGCTGCAAGGAACCAGACCTGTACTGCAAGGAACCAGACCTACACTGCCATGAACCAGACCTGCACTGACAGGAACCAGACCTGCATGGCCAGGAACGAGACCTGCAATGCCAGGAACCAGACCTGCACTGCCGTTAACCAGACCTGCACTGCCATTAACAAGACCTGCACTTCCATTATCCAGACATGCACTGCAAGGAGCCAGACCTGCACTGCAAGGAGCAAGACCTGCACTGCCAGGAACCAGACCTGCACTGCCATGAACCAGACCTGCACTGCCATGAGCCAGATCTACACTGCCATTAACCAGACCTGCACTTCCAGGAACCAGACATGCACTGCCATTAACCAGACCTGCACTGCAGGAACGAGACCTGCACTGCCATGAACCAGACCTGCACTGCCATGAACCAGACCTGCACTTCCAGGAACCAGACCTGCACTGCCATGAACCAGACCTGCACTGCCATTAACCAGACCTGCACTGCCAGGAAACAGACGTGCAATGCCAGGAACCAGACCTACACTGCCAGGAGCCAGACCTGCACAGCCAGGAAAAAGACGTGCACTGCCATTAACCAGACCTGCACTGCCATGAACCAGACCTCCACTGCCAGGAACCAGACCTGCATGGCCAGGAACCAGACCTGCAATGCCAGGAACCAGACCTGCACTGCCATTAACTAGACCTGCATTGCCATGAACCAGACCTGCACTGCCATTAACCAGACCTGCACTGCCATGAACCAGACCTGCACTGCCATGAACCAGACCTGCGCTGCAAGGAACCAGACCTGTACTGCAAGGAACCAGACCTACACTGAGATGAACCAGACCTGCACTGACAGGAACCAGACCTGCATGGCCAGGAACGAGACCTGCAATTCCAGGAACCAGACCTGCACTGCCGTTAACCAGACCTGCACTGCCATTAACAAGACCTGCACTTCCATGAACCAGACCTGCACTGCCATGAACCAGACCTGCACTGCAAGGAACCAGACCTGCACTGCCAGGAACCAGACCTGCACTGCCATGAACCAGACCTGCACTGCCATTAACCAGACCTGCACTGCCATTAAACAGACCTGCATTGCCATGAACCTGACCTGCAATGCAAGGAGCCAGACCTGCACTGCCAGGAACCAGACCTGCACTGCCATGAACCAGACCTGCACTGCCATTAACCAGACCTGCACTGCCAGGAACCAGACATGCACTGCCAATAACCAGACCTGCACTGCAGGAACGAGACCTGCACAGCCATGAACCAGACCTGCACTGCCATGAACCAGACCTGCACTTCCAGGAACCAGACCTGCACTGCCATGAACCAGACCTGCACTGCCATTAACCAGACCTGCACTGCCAGGAACCAGACGTGCAATGCCAGGAACCAGACCTACACTGCCAGGAGCCAGACCTGCACAGCCAGGAAAAAGATGTGCACTGCCATTAACCAGACCTGCACTGCCATGAACCAGACCTGCACTGCCAGGAACCAGACCAGCATGGCCAGGAACCAGACCTGCAATGCCAGGAACCAGACCTGCACTGCCATTAACTAGACCTGCATTGCCATGAACCAGACCTGCACTGCCATTAACCAGACCTGCACTGCCATGAACCAGACCTGCACTGCCATGAACCAGACCTGCGCTGCAAGGAACCAGACCTGTACTGCAAGGAACCAGACCTACACTGCCATGAACCAGACCTGCACTGACAGGAACCAGACCTGCATGGCCAGGAACGAGACCTGCAATGCCAGGAACCAGACCTGCACTGTCGTTAACCAGACCTGCACTGCCATTAACAAGACCTGCACTTCCATTATCCAGACATGCACTGCAAGGAGCCAGACCTGCACTGCAAGGAGCAAGACCTGCACTGCCAGGAACCAGACCTGCACTGCCATGAACCAGACCTGCACTGCCATGAGCCAGATCTACACTGCCATTAACCAGACCTGCATTGCCGTGAACCAGACCTGCACTGCCATTAACCAGACCTGCACTTCCAGGAACCAGACATGCACTGCCATTAACCAGACCTGCACTGCAGGAACGAGACCTGCACTGCCATGAACCAGACCTGCACTGCCATGAACCAGACCTGCACTTCCAGGAACCAGACCTGCACTGCCATGAACCAGACCTGCATTGCCATTAACCAGACCTGCACTGCCAGGAACCAGACGTGCAATGCCAGGAACCAGACCTACACTGCCAGGAGCCAGACCTGCACAGCCAGGAAAAAGACCTGCAATGCCAGGAACCAGACCTGCACTGCCATTAACTAGACCTGCATTGCCATGAACCAGACCTGCACTGCCATTAACCAGACCTGCACTGCCATGAACCAGACCTGCACTGCCATGAACCAGACCAGCGCTGCAAGGAACCAGACCTGTACTGCAAGGAACCAGACCTACACTGAGATGAACCAGACCTGCACTGACAGGAACCAGACCTGCATGGCCAGGAACGAGACCTGCAATTCCAGGAACCAGACCTGCACTGCCGTTAACCAGACCTGCACTGCCATTAACAAGACCTGCACTTCCATGAACCAGACCTGCACTGCCATGAACCAGACCTGCACTGCAAGGAACCAGACCTGCACTGCCAGGAACCAGACCTGCACTGCCATGAACCAGACCTGCACTGCCATTAACCAGACCAGCACTGCCATTAACCAGACCTGCAATGCAAGGAGCCAGACCTGCACTGCCAGGAACCAGACCTGCATGCCATGAACCAGACCTGCAGTGCCATTAACCAGACATGCACTGCAAGGAGCCAGACCTGTACTGCAAGGAGCCAGACCTGTACTGCAAGGAGCCAGACCTGCACTGCCATGAACCAGACCTGCACTGCCATGAACCAGACCTTCACTGCCATGAACCAGACATGCACTGCCATGAACCAGACCTGCACTGCAGGAACGAGACCTGCACTGCCATGAACCAGACCTGCACTGCCATGAACCAGACCTGCACTGCCATTAACCAGACCTGCACTGCCATTAACCAGACCTGCATTGCCATGAACCAGACCTGCAATGCAAGGAGCCAGACCTGCACTGCCAGGAACCAGACCTGCACTGCCATGAACCAGACCTGCACTGCCATTAACCAGACATGCACTGCAAGGAGCCAGACCTGCACTGCAAGGAGCCAGACCTGCACTGCCAGGAACCAGACCTGCACTGCCATGAACCAGACCTGCACGGCCATGACCCAGACCTGCACTGCCATTAACCAGACCTGCATTGCCGTGAACCAGACCTGCACTGCCATTAACCAGACCTGCACTGCCAGGAACCAGACCTGCACCGGCATTAACCAGACCTGCACTTCCATGAACCAGACCTGCAATGCCATGAACCAGACATGCACTGCCATGAACCAGACCTGCACTGCACGAACGAGACCTGCACTGCCATGAACCAGACCTGCACTGCCATGAACCAGACCTGCACTGTCATTAACCAGACCTGCACTGCCAGGAACCAGACCTGCACTGCCAGGAACCAGACCTACACTGCCAGGAGCCAGACCTGCACAGCAAGGAAAAAGACCTGCATGGCCAGGAACCAGACCTGCACTGCCATGAACCAGACCTGCACTGCCAGGAACCAGACCTGCATGGCCAGGAACCAGACCTGCAATGCCAGGAACCAGACCTGCACTGCCATTAAACAGACCTGCACTGCCATGAACCAGACCTGCACTGCCTTGAACCAGACCTGCACTGCCATGAACCAGACCTGCACTTCCAGGATCGAAACCTGCACTGCCATGAACCAGATCTGCACTGCCATGAACCATACCTGCACTTCCAGGAACCAGACCTGCACTGCCATGAACCAGACCTGCACTGCCATGAACCAGACCTGCACTGTCATTAAACAGACCTGCACTGCCAGGAACCAGACCTGCACTGCCATGAACCAGACCTGCACTGCCATGAACCAGACCTGCACTGCCATGAACCAGACCTGCACTTCCAGGAACCAGACCTGCACTGCCACGAACCAGACCTGCATGGTAAGGAACCAGACCTGCACTTCCAGGAACCAGACCTGCACTGCCATGAACAAGACCTGCACTGCCATGAACCAGACCTGCACTGCCATGAACCAGACCTTCACTGCCAGGAACCAGACCTGCATGGTAAGGAACCAGACCTGCACTTCCAGGAACCAGACCTGCACTGCCATGAACCAGACCTGCACTTCCATTAACCATATCCTGCACTGCCAGTAACCAGACCTGCACTGCCAGGAACCAGACCTGCACAGCCAGGAAAAAGACCTGCACTGCCATTAACCAGACCTGCACTGCCATGAACCAGACCTGCACTGCCAGGAACCAGACCTGCAATGCCAGGAACCAGACCTGCACTGCCATTAACCAGACCTGCATTGCCATTAACCAGACCTGCATTGCCATGAACCAGACCTGCACTGCCATTAACCAGACCTGCACTGCGATGAACCAGACCTGCACTGCAAGGAACCAGACCTGCACTGCCATGAACCAGACCTGCACTGCCAGGAACCAGACCTGCATGGCCAGGAACCAGACCTGCAATGCCAGGAACCAGACCTGCACTGCCATTAACTAGACCTGCATTGCCATGAACCAGACCTGCACTGCCATTAACCAGACCTGCACTGCCATGAACCAGACCTGCACTGCCATAAACCAGACCTGCGCTGCAAGGAACCAGACCTGTACTGCAAGGAACCAGACCTACACTGAGATGAACCAGACCTGCACTGACAGGAATCAGACCTGCATGGCCAGGAACGAGACCTGCAATTCCAGGAACCAGACCTGCACTGCCGTTAACCAGACCTGCACTGCCATTAACAAGACCTGCACTTCCATGAACCAGACCTGCACTGCCATGAACCAGACCTGCACTGCAAGGAACCAGACCTGCACTGCCAGGAACCAGACCTGCACTGCCATGAACCAGACCTGCACTGCCATTAACCAGACCTGCACTGCCATTAACCAGACCTGCATTGCCATGAACCAGACCTGCAATGCAAGGAGCCAGACCTGCACTGCCAGGAACCAGACCTGCACTGCCATGAACCAGACCTGCACTGCAATTAACCAGACCTGCACTGCCAGGAACCAGACATGCACTGCCATTAACCAGACCTGCACTGCAGGAACGAGACCTGCACTGCCATGAACCAGACCTGCACTGCCATGAACCAGACCTGCACTTCCAGGAACCAGACCTGCACTGCCATGAACCAGACCTGCACTGCCATTAACCAGACCTGCACTGCCAGGAACCAGACGTGCAATGCCAGGAACCAGACCTACACTGCCAGGAGCCAGACCTGCACTGCCATGAACCAGACCTGCACTGCAAGGAACCAGACCTGCACTGCCAGGAACCAGACCTGCACTGCCATGAACCAGACCTGCACTGCCATTAACCAGACCTGCACTGCCATTAACCAGACCTGCATTGCCATGAACCAGACCTGCAATGCAAGGAGCCAGACCTGCACTGCCAGGAACCAGACCTGCACTGCCATGAACCAGACCTGCACTGCAATTAACCAGACCTGCACTGCCAGGAACCAGACATGCACTGCCATTAACCAGACCTGCACTGCAGGAACGAGACCTGCACTGCCATGAACCAGACCTGCACTGCCATGAACCAGACCTGCACTTCCAGGAACCAGACCTGCACTGCCATGAACCAGACCTGCACTGCCATTAACCAGACCTGCACTGCCAGGAACCAGACGTGCAATGCCAGGAACCAGACCTACACTGCCAGGAGCCAGACCTGCACAGCCAGGAAAAAGATGTGCACTGCCATTAACCAGACCTGCACTGCCATGAACCAGACCTGCACTGCCAGGAACCAGACCTGCATGGCCAGGAACCAGACCTGCAATGCCAGGAACCAGACCTGCACTGCCATTAACTAGACCTGCATTGCCATGAACCAGACCTGCACTGCCATTAACCAGACCTGCACTGCCATGAACCAGACCTGCACTGCCATGAACCAGACCTGCGCTGCAAGGAACCAGACCTGTACTGCAAGGAACCAGACCTACACTGCCATGAACCAGACCTGCACTGACAGGAACCAGACCTGCATGACCAGGAACGAGACCTGCAATGCCAGGAACCAGACCTGCACTGCCGTTAACCAGACCTGCACTGCCATTAACAAGACCTGCACTTCCATTATCCAGACATGCACTGCAAGGAGCCAGACCTGCACTGCAAGGAGCAAGACCTGCACTGCCAGGAACCTGACCTGCACTGCCATGAACCAGACCTGCACTGCCATGAGCCAGATCTACACTGCCATTAACCAGACCTGCATTGCCGTGAACCAGACCTGCACTGCCATTAACCAGACCTGCACTTCCAGGAACCAGACATGCACTGCCATTAACCAGACCTGCACTGCAGGAACGAGACCTGCACTGCCATGAACCAGACCTGCACTGCCATGAACAAGACCTGCACTTTCAGGAACCAGACCTGCACTGCCATGAACCAGACCTGCACTGCCATTAACCAGACCTGCACTGCCAGGAACCAGACGTGCAATGCCAGGAACCAGACCTACACTGCCAGGAGCCAGACCTGCACAGCCAGGAAAAAGACCTGCAATGCCAGGAACCAGACCTGCACTGCCATTAACTAGACCTGCAATTCCAGGAACCAGACCTGCACTGCCGTTAACCAGACCTGCACTGCCATTAACAAGACCTGCACTTCCATGAACCAGACCTGCACTGCCATGAACCAGACCTGCACTGCAAGGAACCAGACCTGCACTGCCATGAACCAGACCTGCACTGCCATTAACCAGACATGCACTGCAAGGAGCCAGACCTGCACTGCAAGGAGCCAGACCTGCACTGCCATGAACCAGACCTGCACTGCCATGAACCAGACCTTCACTGCCATGAACCAGACATGCACTGCCATGAACCAGACCTGCACTGCAGGAACGAGACCTGCACTGCCATGAACCAGACCTGCACTGCCATGAACCAGACCTGCACTGCCATTAACCAGACCTGCACTGCCATTAACCAGACCTGCATTGCCATGAACCAGACCTGCAATGCAAGGAGCCAGACCTGCACTGCCAGGAACCAGACCTGCACTGCCATGAACCAGACCTGCACTGCCATTAACCAGACATGCACTGCAAGGAGCCAGACCTGCACTGCAAGGAGCCAGACCTGCACTGCAAGGAGCCAGACCTGCACTGCCAGGAACCAGACCTGCACTGCCATGAACCAGACCTGCACGGCCATGACCCAGACCTGCACTGCCAGGAGCCAGACCTGCACAGCCAGGAAAAAGATGTGCACTGCCATTAACCAGACCTGCACTGCCATGAACCAGACCTGCACTGCCAGGAACCAGACCTGCATGGCCAGGAACCAGACCTGCAATGCCAGGAACCAGACCTGCACTGCCATTAACTAGACCTGCATTGCCATGAACCAGACCTGCACTGCCATTAACCAGACCTGCACTGCCATGAACCAGACCTGCACTGCCATGAACCAGACCTGCGCTGCAAGGAACCAGACCTGTACTGCAAGGAACCAGACCTACACTGCCATGAACCAGACCTGCACTGACAGGAACCAGACCTGCATGACCAGGAACGAGACCTGCAATGCCAGGAACCAGACCTGCACTGCCGTTAACCAGACCTGCACTGCCATTAACAAGACCTGCACTTCCATTATCCAGACATGCACTGCAAGGAGCCAGACCTGCACTGCAAGGAGCAAGACCTGCACTGCCAGGAACCTGACCTGCACTGCCATGAACCAGACCTGCACTGCCATGAGCCAGATCTACACTGCCATTAACCAGACCTGCATTGCCGTGAACCAGACCTGCACTGCCATTAACCAGACCTGCACTTCCAGGAACCAGACATGCACTGCCATTAACCAGACCTGCACTGCAGGAACGAGACCTGCACTGCCATGAACCAGACCTGCACTGCCATGAACAAGACCTGCACTTTCAGGAACCAGACCTGCACTGCCATGAACCAGACCTGCACTGCCATTAACCAGACCTGCACTGCCAGGAACCAGACGTGCAATGCCAGGAACCAGACCTACACTGCCAGGAGCCAGACCTGCACAGCCAGGAAAAAGACCTGCAATGCCAGGAACCAGACCTGCACTGCCATTAACTAGACCTGCAATTCCAGGAACCAGACCTGCACTGCCGTTAACCAGACCTGCACTGCCATTAACAAGACCTGCACTTCCATGAACCAGACCTGCACTGCCATGAACCAGACCTGCACTGCAAGGAACCAGACCTGCACTGCCATGAACCAGACCTGCACTGCCATTAACCAGACATGCACTGCAAGGAGCCAGACCTGCACTGCAAGGAGCCAGACCTGCACTGCCATGAACCAGACCTGCACTGCCATGAACCAGACCTTCACTGCCATGAACCAGACATGCACTGCCATGAACCAGACCTGCACTGCAGGAACGAGACCTGCACTGCCATGAACCAGACCTGCACTGCCATGAACCAGACCTGCACTGCCATTAACCAGACCTGCACTGCCATTAACCAGACCTGCATTGCCATGAACCAGACCTGCAATGCAAGGAGCCAGACCTGCACTGCCAGGAACCAGACCTGCACTGCCATGAACCAGACCTGCACTGCCATTAACCAGACATGCACTGCAAGGAGCCAGACCTGCACTGCAAGGAGCCAGACCTGCACTGCAAGGAGCCAGACCTGCACTGCCAGGAACCAGACCTGCACTGCCATGAACCAGACCTGCACGGCCATGACCCAGACCTGCACTGCCATTAACCAGACCTGCATTGCCGTGAACCAGACCTGCACTGCCATTAACCAGACCTGCACTGCCAGGAACCAGACCTGCACCGGCATTAACCAGACCTGCACTTCCATGAACCAGACCTGCAATGCCATGAACCAGACATGCACTGCCATGAACCAGACCTGCACTGCACGAACGAGACCTGCACTGCCATGAACCAGACCTGCACTGCCATGAACCAGACCTGCACTGTCATTAACCAGACCTGCACTGCCAGGAACCAGACCTGCACTGCCAGGAACCAGACCTACACTGCCAGGAGCCAGACCTGCACAGCAAGGAAAAAGACCTGCATGGCCAGGAACCAGACCTGCACTGCCATGAACAAGACCTGCACTGCCAGGAACCAGACCTGCATGGCCAGGAACCAGACCTGCAATGCCAGGAACCAGACCTGCACTGCCATTAAACAGACCTGCACTGCCATGAACCAGACCTGCACTGCCTTGAACCAGACCTGCACTGCCATGAACCAGACCTGCACTTCCAGGATCGAAACCTGCACTGCCATGAACCAGATCTGCACTGCCATGAACCATACCTGCACTTCCAGGAACCAGACCTGCACTGCCATGAACCAGACCTGCACTGCCATGAACCAGACCTGCACTGCCATGAACCAGAATTGCACTGCCATGAACCAGACCTGCACTGCCAGGAAACAGACCTGCACTGCCACGAACCAGACCTGCACTGCCAGGAAACAGACCTGCATGGTAAGGAACCAGACCTGCACTTCCAGGAACCAGACCTGCACTGCCATGAACAAGACCTGCACTGCCATGAACCAGACCTGCACTGCCATGAACCAGACCTTCACTGCCAGGAACCAGACCTGCATCTTAAGGAACCAGACCTGCACTTCCAGGAACCAGACCTGCACTGCCATGAACCAGACCTGCACTTCCATTAACCATATCCTGCACTGCCAGTAACCAGACCTGCACTGCCAGGAACCAGACCTGCACAGCCAGGAAAAAGACCTGCACTGCCATTAACCAGACCTGCACTGCCATGAACCAGACCTGCACTGCCAGGAACCAGACCTGCAATGCCAGGAACCAGACCTGCACTGCCATTAACCAGACCTGCATTGCCATTAACCAGACCTGCATTGCCATGAACCAGACCTGCACTGCCATTAACCAGACCTGCACTGCGATGAACCAGACCTGCACTGCAAGGAACCAGACCTGCACTGCCATGAACCAGACCTGCACTGCCATGAACCAGACCTGCACGGCCAGTAACCAGACCTGCACTGCCAGGAACCAGACCTGCACTGCCATGAACCAGACCTGCATGGCCAGGAGCCAGACCTGCACAGCCAGGAAAAAGACCTGCACTGCCATTAACCAGACCTGCACTGCCATGAACCAGACCTGCACTGCCAGGAACCCGACCTGCATGGCCAGGAACCAGACCTGCAATGCCAGGAACCAGACCTGCACTGCCATTAAACAGACCTGCACTGCCATGAACCAGACCTGCACTGCCTTGAACCAGACCTGCACTGCCATGAACCAGACCTGCACTTCCAGGATCGAAACCTGCACTGCCATGAACCAGATCTGCACTGCCTTGAACCATACCTGCACTTCCAGGAACCAGACCTGCACTGCCATGAACCAGACCTGCACTGCCATGAACCAGACCTGCACTGTCATTAAAGAGACCTGCACTGCCAGGAACCAGACCTGCACTGCCATGAACCAGACCTGCACTGCCATGAACCAGACCTGCACTGCCAGGAACCAGACCTGCACTGCCATGAACCAGACCTGCATGGCCAGGAACCAGACCTGCACTGCCATTAACCAGACCTGCACTGCCATTAACCAAACCTGCACTGCCATGAACCAGACCTGAACTGCCATGAACCAGACCTGCACTGCAAGGAACCAGACCTGCACTTCCAGGAACCAGACCTGCACTGCCATGAACCAGACCTGCACTGCCATGAACCAGACCTGCACTGTCAGGAACCAGACCTGCACGGCCAGGAACCAGACCTGCACGGCCAGGAACCAGACATGCACCTCCATTAACCAGATCTGCACTGCCATGAACCAGACCTGCACTGCCAGGAACCAGACCTGCACCGCCATAAACCAGACCTGCAATGCCATGAACCAGACCTGCACTGTCAGGAACCAGACCTGCACGGCCAGGAACCAGACCTGCATTGTCATGAACCAGACCTGAACTGCCATTAACCAGACCTGCACTGCCATGAACCTGACCTGCACTACCATGAACCAGACCTGCACTGCAAGGAACCAGACCTGCATTGCCAGGAACCAGACCTGCACGGCCATGAACCATACCTACACTGCCAGGAACCAGACCTGCATGGCCAGGAATGAGACCTGCAATGCCAGGAACCAGACCTGCACTGCCATTAACCAGACCTGCACTGCCATGAACCAGACCTGCACTGCCATTAACCAGACCTGCACTGCCATGAACCAGACCTGCATTGCCATGAACCAGACCTGCACTGTAAGGAGCCAGACCTGCACTGCCAGGAACCAGACCTGCACTGCCATTATCCAGACATGCACTGCAAGGAGCCAGACCTGCACTGCAAGGAGCCAGACCTGCACTGCCAGGAACCAGACCTGCACTGCCATGAACCAGACCTGCACTGCCATGAGCCAGATCTACACTGCCATTAACCAGACCTGCATTGCCGTGAACCAGACCTGCACTGCCATTAACCAGACCTGCACTGCCAGGAACCAGACATGCACTGCCATTAACCAGACCTGCACTGCAGGAACGAGACCTGCACTGCCATGAACAAGACCTGCACTGCCATGAACCAGACCTGCACTTCCAGGAACCAGACCTGCACTGCCATGAACCAGACCTGCACTGCCATTAACCAGACCTGCACTGCCAGGAACCAGACGTGCAATGCCAGGAACCAGACCTACACTGCCAGGAGCCAGACTTGCACAGCCAGGAAAAAGATGTGCACTGCCATTAACCAGACCTGCACTGCCATGAACCAGACCTGCACTGCCAGGAACCAGACCTGCATGGCCAGGAACCAGACCTGCAATGCCAGGAACCAGACCTGCACTGCCATTAACTAGACCTGCATTGCCATGAACCAGACCTGCACTGCCATTAACCAGACCTGCACTGCCATGAACCAGACCTGCACTGCCATGAACCAGACCTGCGCTGCAAGGAACCAGACCTGTACTGCCATGAACCAGACCTGCACTGACAGGAACCAGACCTGCATGGCCAGGAACGAGACCTGCAATGCCAGGAACCAGACCTGCACTGCCGTTAACCAGACCTGCACGGCCATTAACAAGACCTGCACTTCCATTATCCAGACATGCACTGCAAGGAGCCAGACCTGCACTGCAAGGAGCAAGACCTGCACTGCCAGGAACCAGACCTGCACTGCCATGAACCAGACCTGCACTGCCATGAGCCAGATCTACACTGCCATTAACCAGACCTGCATTGCCGTGAACCAGACCTGCACTGCCATTAACCAGACCTGCACTTCCAGGAACCAGACATGCACTGCCATTAACCAGACCTGCACTGCAGGAACGAGACCTGCACTGCCATGAACCAGACCTGCACTGCCATGAACCAGACCTGCACTTCCATGAACCAGACCTGCACTGCCATGAACCAGACCTGCACTGCCAATAACCAGACCTGCACTGCCAGGAACCAGACGTGCAATGCCAGGAACCAGACCTACACTGCCAGGAGCCAGACCTGCACAGCCAGGAAAAAGACGTGCACTGCCATTAACCAGACCTGCACTGCCATGAACCAGACCTCCACTGCCAGGAACCAGACCTGCATGGCCAGGAACCAGACCTGCAATGCCAGGAACCAGACCTGCACTGCCATTAACTAGACCTGCATTGCCATGAACCAGACCTGCACTGCCATTAACCAGACCTGCACTGCCATGAACCAGACCTGCACTGCCATGAACCAGACCTGCGCTGCAAGGAACCAGACCTGTACTGCAAGGAACCAGACCTACACTGAGATGAACCAGACCTGCACTGACAGGAACCAGACCTGCATGGCCAGGAACGAGACCTGCAATTCCAGGAACCAGACCTGCACTGCCGTTAACCAGACCTGCACTGCCATTAACAAGACCTGCACTTCCATGAACCAGACCTGCACTGCCATGAACCAGACCTGCACTGCAAGGAACCAGACCTGCACTGCCAGGAACCAGACCTGCACTGCCATGAACCAGACCTGCACTGCCATTAACCAGACCTGCACTGCCATTAACCAGACCTGCATTGCCATGAACCAGACCTGCAATGCAAGGAGCCAGACCTGCACTGCCAGGAACCAGACATGCACTGCCATGAACCAGACCTGCACTGCCATTAACCAGACCTGCACTGCCAGGAACCAGACATGCACTGCCATTAACCAGACCTGCACTGTAGGAACGAGACCTGCACTGCCATGAACCAGACCTGCATTGCCATGAACCAGACCTGCACTTCCAGGAACCAGACCTGCACTGCCATGAACCAGACCTGCACTGCCATTAACCAGACCTGCACTGCCAGGAACCAGACGTGCAATGCCAGGAACCAGACCTACACTGCCAGGAGCCAGACCTGCACAGCCAGGAAAAAGACGTGCACTGCCATTAACCAGACCTGCACTGCCATGAACCAGACCTGCACTGCCAGGAACCAGACCTGCATGGCCAGGAACCAGACCTGCAATGCCAGGAACCAGACCTGCACTGCCATTAACCAGACCTGCACTGCCATGAACCAGACCTGCACTGCCATGAACCAGACCTGCGCTGCAAGGATCCAGACCTGTACTGCAAGGAACCAGACCTACACTGCCATGAACCAGACCTGCACTGACAGGAACCAGACCTGCATGGCCAGGAACGAGACCTGCAATGCCAGGAACCAGACCTGCACTGCCGTTAACCAGACCTGCACTGCCATTAACAAGACCTGCACTTCCATTATCCAGACATGCACTGCAAGGAGCCAGACCTGCACTGCAAGGAGCAAGACCTGCACTGCCAGGAACCAGACCTGCACTGCCATGAACCAGACCTGCACTGCCATGAGCCAGATCTACACTGCCATTAACCAGACCTGCATTGCCGTGAACCAGACCTGCACTGCCATTAACCAGACCTGCACTTCCAGGAACCAGACATGCACTGCCATTAACCAGACCTGCACTGCAGGAACGAGACCTGCATGGCCAGGAACCAGACCTGCAATGCCAGGAACCAGACCTGCACTGCCATTAACTAGACCTGCATTGCCATGAACCAGACCTGCACTGCCATTAACCAGACCTGCACTGCCATTAACCAGACCTGCATTGCCATGAACCAGACCTGCAATGCAAGGAGCCAGACCTGCACTGCCAGGAACCAGACCTGCACTGCCATGAACCAGACCTGCACTGCCATTAACCAGACATGCACTGCAAGGAGCCAGACCTGCACTGCAAGGAGCCAGACCTGCACTGCCATGAACCAGACCTGCACTGCCATGAACCAGACCTTCACTGCCATGAACCAGACATGCACTGCCATGAACCAGACCTGCACTGCAGGAACGAGACCTGCACTGCCATGAACCAGACCTGCACTGCCATGAACCATACCTGCACTTCCAGGAACCAGACCTGCACTGTCATGAACCAGACCTGCACTGCCATGAACCAGATCTGCACTGCCAGGAACCAGACCTGCACTGCCATTAACCAGACCTGCACTGCCATGAACCAGACCTGCACTGCCATTAAACAGACCTGCACTGCCATGAACCAGACCTGCACTGCCATGAACCAGACCTGCACTGCCATTAACCAGACCTGCACTGCAAGGAACCAGACCTGCATTGCCAGGAACCAGACCTGCACTGCCATGAACCAGACCTGCACTGCCATTAACCAGACCTACAATGCCATTAACCAGACCTGCATTGCCATGAACCAGACCTGCACTGCAAGGAGCCAGACCTGCACTGCCATGAACCAGACCTGCACTGCCATTAACCAGACCTGCACTGCCATGAACCAGACCTGCACTGCCATTAACCAGACCTGCACTGCCATGAACCAGAGCTGCGCTGCCATGAACCAGACCTGCACTGCAAGGAACCAGACCTGCACTGCCAGGTACCAGACCTGCACTGCCATGAACCAGACCTGCACTGCCAGGAACCAGACCTGCATGGCCAGGAACAAGACCTGCAATGCCAAGAACCAGACCTGCACTGCCATTAACCAGACCTGCACTGCCTTGAACCAGACCTGCACTGCCATTAACCAGACCTGCACTGCCATGAACCAGACCTGCACTGCCATGAACCAGACCTGCACTGCCATGAACCAGACCTGCACTGCAAGGAACCGGACCTGCACTGCAAGGAACCAGACCTGCACTGCCATGAACCAGACCTGCACTGCCATTAACCAGACCTGCATTGCCATGAACCAGACCTGCAATGCAAGGAGCCAGACCTGCACTGCCAGGAACCAGACCTGCGCTGCCAGGAACCAGACCTGCACTGCCAAGAACCAGACCTGCACTGCCATTAACCAGACATGCACTGCAAGGAGCCAGACCTGCACTGAAAGGAGCCAGACCTGCACTGCCATGAACCAGACCTGCACTGCCATGAACCAGACCTGCACTAAAATGAACCAGACATGCACTGCCATGAACCAGACCTGCACTGCAGGAACGAGACCTGCACTGCCATGAGCCAGACCTGCACTGCCATTAACCAGACCTGCACTGCCATGAAACAGACCTGCACTGCCATGAACCAGACCTGCACTGCCATGAACCAGACCTGCACTGCAAGGAACCAGACCTGCACTTCCAGGAACCAGACCTGCACTGCCATTAACCAGACCTGCACTGCCATTAACCAGACCTGCATTGCCATGAACCAGACCTGCACTGCAAGGAGCCAGACCTGCACTGCCAGGAACCAGACCTGCACTGCCATTAACCATACATGCACTGCAAGGAGCCAGACCTGCACTGCAAGGAGCCAGACCTGCACTGCCAGGAACCAGACCTGCACTGCCATGAACCAGACCTGCACTGCCATGAACCAGACCTGCACTGCCATTAACCAGACCTGCATTGCCATGAACCAGACCTGCAATGCAAGGAGCCAGACCTGCACTGCCAGGAACCAGACCTGCACTGCCAGGAACCAGACCTGCACTGCCAAGAACCAGACCTGCACTGCCATTAACCAGACATGCACTGCAAGGAGCCAGACCTGCACTGAAAGGAGCCAGACCTGCACTGCCATGAACCAGACCTGCACTGCCATGAACCAGACCTGCACTAAAATGAACCAGACATGCACTGCCATGAACCAGACCTGCACTGCAGGAACGAGACCTGCACTGCCATGAACCAGACCTGCACTGCCATTAACCAGACCTGCACTGCCATGAAACAGACCTGCACTGCCATGAACCAGACCTGCACTGCCATGAACCAGACCTGCACTGCAAGGAACCAGACCTGCACTTCCAGGAACCAGACCTGCATGGCCAGGAACCAGACCTGCACTGCAAGGAACCAGACCTGCACTGCCAGGAACCAGACCTGCACTGCCATGAACCAGACCTGCACTGCCATTAACCAGACCTGCACTGCCATTAACCAGACCTGCATTGCCATGAACCAGACCTGCACTGCAAGGAGCCAGACCTGCACTGCCAGGAACCAGACCTGCACTGCCATGAACCAGACCTGCACTGCCATTAACCATACATGCACTGCAAGGAGCCAGACCTGCACTGCAAGGAGCCAGACCTGCACTGCCAGGAACCAGACCTGCACTGCCATGAACCAGACCTGCACGGCCATGACCCAGACCTGCACTGCCATTAACCAGACCTGCATTGCCGTGAACCAGACCTGCACTGCCATTAACCAGACCTGCACTGCCAGGAACCAGACCTGCACCGGCATTAACCAGACCTGCACTTCCATGAACCAGACCTGCAATGCCATGAACCAGACATGCACTGCCATGAACCAGACCTGCACTGCACGAACGAGACCTGCACTGCCATGAACCAGACCTGCACTGCCATGAACCAGACCTGCACTGTCATTAACCAGACCTGCACTACCAGGAACCAGACATGCACTGCCAGGAACCAGACCTACACTGCCAGGAGCCAGACCTGCACAGCAAGGAAAAAGACCTGCACTGCCATTAACCAGACCTGCACTGCCATGAACCAGACCTGCACTGCCAGGAACCAGACCTGCATGGCCAGGAACCAGACCTGCAATGCCAGTAACCAGACCTGCACTGCCATTAAACAGACCTGCACTGCCATGAACCAGACCTGCACTGCCTTGAACCAGACCTGCACTGCCATGAACCAGACCTGCACTTCCAGGATCGAAACCTGCACTGCCATGAACCAGATCTGCACTGCCATGAACCATACCTGCACTTCCAGATACCAGACCTGCACTACCATGAACCAGACCTGCACTTCCAGGAACCAGACCTGCACTGCCATGAACCAGACCTGCACTGCCATTAACCAGACCTGCACTGCCAGGAACCAGACGTGCAATGCCAGGAACCAGACCTACACTGCCAGGAGCCAGACCTGCACAGCCAGGAAAAAGACCTGCAATGCCAGGAACTAGACCTGCACTGCCCTTAACTAGACCTGCATTGCCATGAACCAGACCTGCACTGCCATTAACCAGACCTGCACTGCCATGAACCAGACCTGCACTGCCATGAACCAGACCAGCGCTGCAAGGAACCAGACCTGTACTGCAAGGAACCAGACCTACACTGAGATGAACCAGACATGCACTGACAGGAACCAGACCTGCATGGCCAGGAACGAGACCTGCAATTCCAGGAACCAGACCTGCACTGCCGTTAACCAGACCTGCACTGCCATTAACAAGACCTGCACTGCCATTAACCAGACATGCACTGCCATTAACCAGACATGCACTGCAAGGAGCCAGACCTGCACTGCCAGGAACCAGACCTGCACTGCCATGAACCAGACCTGCACTGCCATTAACCAGACATGCACTGCAAGGAGCCAGACCTGCACTGCAAGGAGCCAGACCTGCACTGCCATGAACCAGACCTGCACTGCCATGAACCAGACCTTCACTGCCATGAACCAGACATGCACTGCCATGAACCAGACCTGCACTGCAGGAACGAGACCTGCACTGCCATGAACCAGACCTGCACTGCCATGAACCATACCTGCACTTCCAGGAACCAGACCTGCACTGTCATGAACCAGACCTGCACTGCCATGAACCAGATCTGCACTGCCAGGAACCAGACCTGCACTGCCATTAACCAGACCTGCACTGCCATGAACCAGACCTGCACTGCCATTAAACAGACCTGCACTGCCATGAACCAGACCTGCACTGCCATGAACCAGACCTGCACTGCCATTAACCAGACCTGCACTGCAAGGAACCAGACCTGCATTGCCAGGAACCAGACCTGCACTGCCATGAACCAGACCTGCACTGCCATTAACCAGACCTACAATGCCATTAACCAGACCTGCATTGCCATGAACCAGACCTGCACTGCAAGGAGCCAGACCTGCACTGCCATGAACCAGACCTGCACTGCCATTAACCAGACCTGCACTGCCATGAACCAGACCTGCACTGCCATTAACCAGACCTGCACTGCCATGAACCAGAGCTGCGCTGCCATGAACCAGACCTGCACTGCAAGGAACCAGACCTGCACTGCCAGGTACCAGACCTGCACTGCCATGAACCAGACCTGCACTGCCAGGAACCAGACCTGCATGGCCAGGAACAAGACCTGCAATGCCAAGAACCAGACCTGCACTGCCATTAACCAGACCTGCACTGCCTTGAACCAGACCTGCACTGCCATTAACCAGACCTGCACTGCCATGAACCAGACCTGCACTGCCATGAACCAGACCTGCACTGCCATGAACCAGACCTGCACTGCCATGAACCAGACCTGCACTGCCATGAACCAGACCTGCACAGCAGGAACCAGACCTGCACTGCAAGGAACCAGACCTACACTGCCATGAACCAGACCTGCACTGCCATTAACCAGACCTGCATTGCCATGAACCAGACCTGCAATGCAAGGAGCCAGACCTGCACTGCCAGGAACCAGACTTGCACTGCCAGGAACCAGACCTGCACTGCCAAGAACCAGACCTGCACTGCCATTAACCAGACATGCACTGCAAGGAGCCAGACCTGCACTGAAAGGAGCCAGACCTGCACTGCCATGAACCAGACCTGCACTGCCATGAACCAGACCTGCACTAAAATGAACCAGACATGCACTGCCATGAACCAGACCTGCACTGCAGGAACGAGACCTGCACTGCCATGAACCAGACCTGCACTGCCATTAACCAGACCTGCACTGCCATGAAACAGACCTGCACTGCCATGAACCAGACCTGCACTGCCATGAACCAGACTTGCACTGCAAGGAACCAGACCTGCACTTCCAGGAACCAGACCTGCACTGCCATTAACCAGACCTGCACTGCCATTAACCAGACCTGCATTGCCATGAACCAGACCTGCACTGCAAGGAGCCAGACCTGCACTGCCAGGAACCAGACCTGCACTGCCATTAACCATACATGCACTGCAAGGAGCCAGACCTGCACTGCAAGGAGCCAGACCTGCACTGCCAGGAACCAGACCTGCACTGCCATGAACCAGACCTGCACTGCCATGAACCAGACCTGCACTGCCATTAACCAGACCTGCATTGCCATGAACCAGACCTGCAATGCAAGGAGCCAGACCTGCACTGCCAGGAACCAGACCTGCACTGCCAGGAACCAGACCTGCACTGCCAAGAACCAGACCTGCACTGCCATTAACCAGACATGCACTGCAAGGAGCCAGACCTGCACTGAAAGGAGCCAGACCTGCACTGCCATGAACCAGACCTGCACTGCCATGAACCAGACCTGCACTAAAATGAACCAGACATGCACTGCCATGAACCAGACCTGCACTGCAGGAACGAGACCTGCACTGCCATTAACCAGACCTGCACTGCCATGAAACAGACCTGCACTGCCATGAACCAGACCTGCACTGCCATGAACCAGACCTGCACTGCAAGGAACCAGACCTGCACTTCCAGGAACCAGACCTGCACTGCCATTAACCAGACCTGCACTGCCATTAACCAGACCTGCATTGCCATGAACCAGACCTGCACTGCAAGGAGCCAGACCTGCACTGCCAGGAACCAGACCTGCACTGCCATGAACCAGACCTGCACTGCCATTAACCATACATGCACTGCAAGGAGCCAGACCTGCACTGCAAGGAGCCAGACCTGCACTGCCAGGAACCAGACCTGCACTGCCATGAACCAGACCTGCACGGCCATGACCCAGACCTGCACTGCCATTAACCAGACCTGCATTGCCGTGAACCAGACCTGCACTGCCATTAACCAGACCTGCACTGCCAGGAACCAGACCTGCACCGGCATTAACCAGACCTGCACTTCCATGAACCAGACCTGCAATGCCATGAACCAGACATGCACTGCCATGAACCAGACCTGCACTGCACGAACGAGACCTGCACTGCCATGAACCAGACCTGCACTGCCATGAACCAGACCTGCACTGTCATTAACCAGACCTGCACTACCAGGAACCAGACATGCACTGCCAGGAACCAGACCTACACTGCCAGGAGCCAGACCTGCACAGCAAGGAAAAAGACCTGCACTGCCATTAACCAGACCTGCACTGCCATGAACCAGACCTGCACTGCCAGGAACCAGACCTGCATGGCCAGGAACCAGACCTGCAATGCCAGGAACCAGACCTGCACTGCCATTAAACAGACCTGCACTGCCATGAACCAGACCTGCACTGCCTTGAACCAGACCTGCACTGCCATGAACCAGACCTGCACTTCCAGGATCGAAACCTGCACTGCCATGAACCAGATCTGCACTGCCATGAACCATACCTGCACTTCCAGATACCAGACCTGCACTGCCATGAACCAGAACTGCACTGCCATGAACCAGACCTGCACTGTCATTAAACAGACCTGCACTGCCAGGAACCAGACCTGCACTGCCATGAACCAGACCTGCACTGCCAGGAACCAGACCTGCACTGCCACGAACCAGACCTGCACTGCCAGGAACCAGACCTGCATGGTAAGGAACCAGACCTGCACTTCCAGGAACCAGACCTGCACTGCCATGAACAAGACCTGCACTGCCATGAACCAGACCTGCACTGCCATGAACCAGACCTTCACTGCCAGGAACCAGACCTGCATGGTAAGGAACCAGACCTGCACTTCCAGGAACCAGACCTGCACTGCCATTAACCAGACCTGCACTTCCATTAACCATATCCTGCACTGCCAGTAACCAGACCTGCACTGCCAGGAACCAGACCTGCACAGCCAGGAAAAAGACCTGCACTGCCATTAACCAGACCTGCACTGCCATGAACCAGACCTGCACTGCCAGGAACCAGACTGGCAATGCCAGGAACCAGACCTGCACTGCCATTAACCAGACCTGCATTGCCATTAACCAGACCTGCATTGCCATGAACCAGACCTGCACTGCCATTAACCAGACCTGCACTGCGATGAACCAGACCTGCACTGCAAGGAACCAGACCTGCACTGCCATGAACCAGACCTGCACTGCCATGAACCAGACCTGCACGGCCAGTAACCAGACCTGCACTGCCAGGAACCAGACCTGTACTGCCATGAACCAGACCTGCATGGCCAGGAGCCAGACCTGCACAGCCAGGAAAAAGACCTGCACTGCCATTAACCAGACCTGCACTGCCATGAACCAGACCTGCACTGCCAGGAACCAGACCTGCATGGCCAGGAACCAGACCTGCAATGCCAGGAACCAGACCTGCACTGCCATTAAACAGACCTGCACTGCCATGAACCAGACCTGCACTGCCTTGAGCCAGACCTGCACTGCCATGAACCAGACCTGCACTTCCAGGATCGAAAACTGCACTGCCATGAACCAGATCTGCACTGCCATGAACCATACCTGCACTTCCAGGAACCAGACCTGCACTGCCATGAACCAGACCTGCACTGCCATGAACCAGACCTGCACTGCCATGAACCAGACCTGCACTGCCATGAACCAGACCTGCACTGCCAGGAACCAGACCTGCACTGCCATGAACCACACCTGCATTGCCATGAACCAGACCTGCACGGCCATTAACCAGACCTGCACTGCGATGAACCAGACCTGCACTGCAAGGAACCAGACCTGCACTGCCATGAACCAGACCTGCACTGCCATGAACCAGACCTGCACGGCCAGTAACCAGACCTGCACTGCCAGGAACCAGACCTGCACTGCCATGAACCAGATCTGCATGGCCAGGAGCCAGACCTGCACAGCCAGGAAAAAGACCTGCACTGCCATTAACCAGACCTGCACTGCCATGAACCAGACCTGCACTGCCAGGAACCAGACCTGCATGGCCAGGAACCAGACCTGCAATGCCAGGAACCAGACCTGCACTGCCATTAAACAGACCTGCACTGCCATGAACCAGACCTGCACTGCCTTGAACCAGACCTGCACTGCCATGAACCAGACCTGCACTTCCAGGATCGAAACCTGCACTGCCATGAACCAGATCTGCACTGCCATGAACCATACCTGCACTTCCAGGAACCAGACCTGCACTGCCATGAACCAGACCTGCACTGCCATGAACCAGACCTGCACTGTCATTAAACAGACCTGCACTGCCAGGAACCAGACCTGCACTGCCATGAACCAGACCTGCACTGCCATGAACCAGACCTGCACTGCCAGGAACCAGACCTGCACTGCCACGAACCAGACCTGCACTGCCAGGAACCAGACCTGCATGGTAAGGAACCAGACCTGCACTTCCAGGAACCAGACCTGCACTGCCATGAACAAGACCTGCACTGCCATGAACCAGACCTGCACTGCCATGAACCAGACCTTCACTGCCAGGAACCAGACCTGCATGGTAAGGAACCAGACCTGCACTTCCAGGAACCAGACCTGCACTGCAATGAACCAGACCTGCACTTCCATTAACCATATCCTGCACTGCCAGTAACCAGACCTGCACTGCCAGGAACCAGACCTGCACAGCCAGGAAAAAGACCTGCACTGCCATTAACCAGACCTGCACTGCCATGAACCAGACCTGCACTGCCAGGAACCAGACCTGCAATGCCAGGAACCAGACCTGCACTGCCATTAACCAGACCTGCATTGCCATTAACCAGACCTGCATTGCCATGAACCAGACCTGCACTGCCATTAACCAGACCTGCACTGCGATGAACCAGACCTGCACTGCAAGGAACCAGACCTGCACTGCCATGAACCAGACCTGCACTGCCATGAACCAGACCTGCACGGCCAGTAACCAGACCTGCACTGCCAGGAACCAGACCTGCATGGCCATTAACCAGACCTGCACTGCCAGGAATCAGACCTGCACTGCAATGAACGAGAACTGCACTGCCAGGAACCAGACCTGCACTGCCATTAACCAGACCTGCACTGCCATGAACCAGACCTGCACTGCCAGCAACCAGACCTGCACTACCATGAACCAGACCTGCACTGCCATGAACCAGACCTGCACTTCCAGGAACCAGACCTGCACTGCCATGAACCAGACCTGCACTGCCATGAACCAGACCTGCACTGCCATGAACAAGACCTGCACTGTCAGGAACCAGACCTGCACGGCCAGGAACCAGACCTGCACCTCCATTAACCAGATCTGCACTGCCATGAACCAGACCTGCACTGCCAGGAACCAGACCTGCACCGCCATGAACCAGACCTGCAATGCCATGAACCAGACCTGCACTGTCAGGAACCAGACCTGCACGGCCAGGAACCAGACCTGCACCTCCATTAACCAGATCTGCACTGCCATGAACCAGACCTGCACTACCATGAACCAGACCTGCACTGCCATGAACCAGACCTGCACTTCCAGGAACCAGACCTGCACTGCCATGAACCAGACCTGCACTGCCATGAACCAGACCTGCACTGCCATGAACCAGACCTGCACTGTCAGGAACCAGACCTGCACGGCCAGGAACCAGACCTGCACGGCCAGGAACCAGACCTGCACCTCCATTAACCAGATCTGCACTGCCATGAACCAGACCTGCACTGCCATGAACCAGACCTGCACTGCCAGGAACCAGACCTGCACTGCCACGAACCAGACCTGCACTGCCAGGAACCAGACCTGCATGGTAAGGAACCAGACCTGCACTTCCAGGAACCAGACCTGCACTGCCATGAACAAGACCTGCACTGCCATGAACCAGACCTGCACTGCCATGAACCAGACCTTCACTGCCAGGAACCAGACCTGCATGGTAAGGAACCAGACCTGCACTTCCAGGAACCAGACCTGCACTGCAATGAACCAGACCTGCACTTCCATTAACCATATCCTGCACTGCCAGTAACCAGACCTGCACTGCCAGGAACCAGACCTGCACAGCCAGGAAAAAGACCTGCACTGCCATTAACCAGACCTGCACTGCCATGAACCAGACCTGCACTGCCAGGAACCAGACCTGCAATGCCAGGAACCAGACCTGCACTGCCATTAACCAGACCTGCATTGCCATGAACCAGACCTGCAATGCCATGAACCAGACCTGCACTGTCAGGAACCAGACCTGCACGGCCAGGAACCAGACCTGCACCTCCATTAACCAGATCTGCACTGCCATGAACCAGACCTGCACTACCATGAACCAGACCTGCACTGCCATGAACCAGACCTGCACTTCCAGGAACCAGACCTGCACTGCCATGAACCAGACCTGCACTGCCATGAACCAGACCTGCACTGCCATGAACCAGACCTGCACTGTCAGGAACCAGACCTGCACGGCCAGGAACCAGACCTGCACGGCCAGGAACCAGACCTGCACCTCCATTAACCAGATCTGCACTGCCATGAACCAGACCTGCACTGCCATGAACCAGACCTGCACTGCCAGGAACCAGACCTGCACTGCCACGAACCAGACCTGCACTGCCAGGAACCAGACCTGCATGGTAAGGAACCAGACCTGCACTTCCAGGAACCAGACCTGCACTGCCATGAACAAGACCTGCACTGCCATGAACCAGACCTGCACTGCCATGAACCAGACCTTCACTGCCAGGAACCAGACCTGCATGGTAAGGAACCAGACCTGCACTTCCAGGAACCAGACCTGCACTGCAATGAACCAGACCTGCACTTCCATGAACCAGACCTGCACTGCCATGAACCAGACCTGCACTGTCAGGAACCAGACCTGCACGGCCAGGAACCAGACCTGCACAGCCAGGAACCAGACCTGCACCTCCATTAACCAGATCTGCACTGCCATGAACCAGACCTGCACTGCCATGAACCAGACCTGCACTGCCAGGAACCAGACCTGCACTGCCACGAACCAGACCTGCACTGCCAGGAACCAGACCTGCATGGTAAGGAACCAGACCTGCACTTCCAGGAACCAGACCTGCACTGCCATGAACAAGACCTGCACTGCCATGAACCAGACCTGCACTGCCATGAACCAGACCTTCACTGCCAGGAACCAGACCTGCATGGTAAGGAACCAGACCTGCACTTCCAGGAACCAGACCTGCACTGCAATGAACCAGACCTGCACTTCCATTAACCATATCCTGCACTGCCAGTAACCAGACCTGCACTGCCAGGAACCAGACCTGCACAGCCAGGAAAAAGACCTGCACTGCCATTAACCAGACCTGCACTGCCATGAACCAGACCTGCACTGCCAGGAACCAGACCTGCAATGCCAGGAACCAGACCTGCACTGCCAGGAACCAGACCTGCACCTCCATTAACCAGATCTGCACTGCCATGAACCAGACCTGCACTGCCATGCACTGCCATTAACCAGACCTGCATGGCCAGGAACCAGACCTGCACTGCCATAAACCAGACCTGCACTGCCATTAACCAGACCTGCACTGCCATGAACCAGACCTGCATGGCCAGGAACCAGACCTGCACTGCCATTAACCAGACCTGCACTGCGATGAACCAGACCTGCACTGCAAGGAACCAGACCTGCACTGCCATGAACCAGACCTGCACTGCCATGAACCAGACCTGCACGGCCAGTAACCAGACCTGCACTGCCAGGAACCAGACCTGCACTGCCATGAACCAGACCTGCATGGCCATTAACCAGACCTGCACTGCCAGGAATCAGACCTGCACTGCAATGAACGAGACCTGCACTGCCAGGAACCAGACCGGCACTGCCATTAACCAGACCTGAACTGCCATGAACCAGACCTGCACTGCCAGGAACCAGACCTGCACTACCATGAACCAGACCTGCACTGCCATGAACCAGACCTGCACTTCCAGGAACCAGACCTGCACTGCCATGAACCAGACCTGCACTGCCATGAACCAGACCTGCACTGCCATGAACCAGACCTGCACTGTCAGGAACCAGACCTGCACGGCCAGGAACCAGACCTGCACGGCCAGGAACCAGACCTGCACTGCCATGAACCAGACCTGCACGGCCAGTAACCAGAGCTGCACTGCCAGGAACCAGACCTGTACTGCCATGAACCAGACCTGCATGGCCAGGAGCCAGACCTGCACAGCCAGGAAAAAGACCTGCACTGCCATTAACCAGACCTGCACTGCCATGAACCAGACCTGCACTGCCAGGAACCAGACCTGCATGGCCAGGAACCAGACCTGCAATGCCAGGAACCAGACCTGCATTGCCATTAAACAGACCTGCACTGCCATGAACCAGACCTGCACTGCCTTGAACCAGACCTGCACTGCCATGAACCAGACCTGCACTTCCAGGATCGAAACCTGCACTGCCATGAACCAGATCTGCACTGCCATGAACCATACCTGCACTTCCAGGAACCAGACCTGCACTGCCATGAACCAGACCTGCACTGCCATGAACCAGACCTGCACTGCCATGAACCAGACCTGCACTGCCATGAACCAGACCTGCACTGCCAGGAACCAGACCTGCACTGCCATGAACCACACCTGCATTGCCATGAACCAGACCTGCACTGCCATTAACCAGACCTGCACTGCGATGAACCAGACCTGCACTGCAAGGAACCAGACCTGCACTGCCATGAACCAGACCTGCACTGCCATGAACCAGACCTGCACGGCCAGTAACCAGACCTGCACTGCCAGGAACCAGACCTGCACTGCCATGAACCAGATCTGCATGGCCAGGAGCCAGACCTGCACAGCCAGGAAAAAGACCTGCACTGCCATTAACCAGACCTGCACTGCCATGAACCAGACCTGCACTGCCAGGAACCAGACCTGCATGGCCAGGAACCAGACCTGCAATGCCAGGAACCAGACCTGCACTGCCATTAAACAGACCTGCACTGCCATGAACCAGACCTGCACTGCCTTGAACCAGACCTGCACTGCCATGAACCAGACCTGCACTTCCAGGATCGAAACCTGCACTGCCATGAACCAGATCTGCACTGCCATGAACCATACCTGCACTTCCAGGAACCAGACCTGCACTGCCATGAACCAGACCTGCACTGCCATGAACCAGACCTGCACTGTCATTAAACAGACCTGCACTGCCAGGAACCAGACCTGCACTGCCATGAACCAGACCTGCACTGCCATGAACCAGACCTGCACTGCCAGGAACCAGACCTGCACTGCCACGAACCAGACCTGCACTGCCAGGAACCAGACCTGCATGGTAAGGAACCAGACCTGCACTTCCAGGAACCAGACCTGCACTGCCATGAACAAGACCTGCACTGCCATGAACCAGACCTGCACTGCCATGAACCAGACCTTCACTGCCAGGAACCAGACCTGCATGGTAAGGAACCAGACCTGCACTTCCAGGAACCAGACCTGCACTGCAATGAACCAGACCTGCACTTCCATTAACCATATCCTGCACTGCCAGTAACCAGACCTGCACTGCCAGGAACCAGACCTGCACAGCCAGGAAAAAGACCTGCACTGCCATTAACCAGACCTGCACTGCCATGAACCAGACCTGCACTGCCAGGAACCAGACCTGCAATGCCAGGAACCAGACCTGCACTGCCATTAACCAGACCTGCATTGCCATTAACCAGACCTGCATTGCCATGAACCAGACCTGCACTGCCATTAACCAGACCTGCACTGCGATGAACCAGACCTGCACTGCAAGGAACCAGACCTGCACTGCCATGAACCAGACCTGCACTGCCATGAACCAGACCTGCACGGCCAGTAACCAGACCTGCACTGCCAGGAACCAGACCTGCATGGCCATTAACCAGACCTGCACTGCCAGGAATCAGACCTGCACTGCAATGAACGAGACCTGCACTGCCAGGAACCAGACCTGCACTGCCATTAACCAGACCTGCACTGCCATGAACCAGACCTGCACTGCCAGCAACCAGACCTGCACTACCATGAACCAGACCTGCACTGCCATGAACCAGACCTGCACTTCCAGGAACCAGACCTGCACTGCCATGAACCAGACCTGCACTGCCATGAACCAGACCTGCACTGCCATGAACAAGACCTGCACTGTCAGGAACCAGACCTGCACGGCCAGGAACCAGACCTGCACCTCCATTAACCAGATCTGCACTGCCATGAACCAGACCTGCACTGCCAGGAACCAGACCTGCACCGCCATGAACCAGACCTGCAATGCCATGAACCAGACCTGCACTGTCAGGAACCAGACCTGCACGGCCAGGAACCAGACCTGCACCTCCATTAACCAGATCTGCACTGCCATGAACCAGACCTGCACTACCATGAACCAGACCTGCACTGCCATGAACCAGACCTGCACTTCCAGGAACCAGACCTGCACTGCCATGAACCAGACCTGCACTGCCATGAACCAGACCTGCACTGCCATGAACCAGACCTGCACTGTCAGGAACCAGACCTGCACGGCCAGGAACCAGACCTGAACTGCCATGAACCAGACCTGCACTGCCATGAACCAGACCTGCACTTCCAGGATCGAAACCTGCACTGCCATGAACCAGATCTGCACTGCCATGAACCATACCTGCACTTCCAGGAACCAGACCTGCACTGCCATGAACCAGACCTGCACTGCCATGAACCAGACCTGCACTGCCATGAACCAGACCTGCACTGCCATGAACCAGACCTGCACTGCCAGGAACCAGACCTGCACTGCCATGAACCACACCTGCATTGCCATGAACCAGACCTGCACTGCCATTAACCAGACCTGCACTGCGATGAACCAGACCTGCACTGCAAGGAACCAGACCTGCACTGCCATGAACCAGACCTGCACTGCCATGAACCAGACCTGCACGGCCAGTAACCAGACCTGCACTGCCAGGAACCAGACCTGCACTGCCATGAACCAGATCTGCATGGCCAGGAGCCAGACCTGCACAGCCAGGAAAAAGACCTGCACTGCCATTAACCAGACCTGCACTGCCATGAACCAGACCTGCACTGCCAGGAACCAGACCTGCATGGCCAGGAACCAGACCTGCAATGCCAGGAACCAGACCTGCACTGCCATTAAACAGACCTGCACTGCCATGAACCAGACCTGCACTGCCTTGAACCAGACCTGCACTGCCATGAACCAGACCTGCACTTCCAGGATCGAAACCTGCACTGCCATGAACCAGATCTGCACTGCCATGAACCATACCTGCACTTCCAGGAACCAGACCTGCACTGCCATGAACCAGACCTGCACTGCCATGAACCAGACCTGCACTGTCATTAAACAGACCTGCACTGCCAGGAACCAGACCTGCACTGCCATGAACCAGACCTGCACTGCCATGAACCAGACCTGCACTGCCAGGAACCAGACCTGCACTGCCACGAACCAGACCTGCACTGCCAGGAACCAGACCTGCATGGTAAGGAACCAGACCTGCACTTCCAGGAACCAGACCTGCACTGCCATGAACAAGACCTGCACTGCCATGAACCAGACCTGCACTACCATGAACCAGACCTTCACTGCCAGGAACCAGACCTGCATGGTAAGGAACCAGACCTGCACTTCCAGGAACCAGACCTGCACTGCAATGAACCAGACCTGCACTTCCATTAACCATATCCTGCACTGCCAGTAACCAGACCTGCACTGCCAGGAACCAGACCTGCACAGCCAGGAAAAAGACCTGCACTGCCATTAACCAGACCTGCACTGCCATGAACCAGACCTGCACTGCCAGGAACCAGACCTGCAATGCCAGGAACCAGACCTGCACTGCCATTAACCAGACCTGCATTGCCATTAACCAGACCTGCATTGCCATGAACCAGACCTGCACTGCCATTAACCAGACCTGCACTGCGATGAACCAGACCTGCACTGCAAGGAACCAGACCTGCACTGCCATGAACCAGACCTGCACTGCCATGAACCAGACCTGCACGGCCAGTAACCAGACCTGCACTGCCAGGAACCAGACCTGCATGGCCATTAACCAGACCTGCACTGCCAGGAATCAGACCTGCACTGCAATGAACGAGACCTGCACTGCCAGGAACCAGACCTGCACTGCCATTAACCAGACCTGCACTGCCATGAACCAGACCTGCACTGCCAGCAACCAGACCTGCACTACCATGAACCAGACCTGCACTGCCATGAACCAGACCTGCACTTCCAGGAACCAGACCTGCACTGCCATGAACCAGACCTGCACTGCCATGAACCAGACCTGCACTGCCATGAACAAGACCTGCACTGTCAGGAACCAGACCTGCACGGCCAGGAACCAGACCTGCACCTCCATTAACCAGATCTGCACTGCCATGAACCAGACCTGCACTGCCAGGAACCAGACCTGCACCGCCATGAACCAGACCTGCAATGCCATGAACCAGACCTGCACTGTCAGGAACCAGACCTGCACGGCCAGGAACCAGACCTGCACCTCCATTAACCAGATCTGCACTGCCATGAACCAGACCTGCACTACCATGAACCAGACCTGCACTACCATGAACCAGACCTGCACTTCCAGGAACCAGACCTGCACTGCCATGAACCAGACCTGCACTGCCATGAACCAGACCTGCACTGCCATGAACCAGACCTGCACTGTCAGGAACCAGACCTGCACGGCCAGGAACCAGACCTGCACGGCCAGGAACCAGACCTGCACCTCCATTAACCAGATCTGCACTGCCATGAACCAGACCTGCACTGCCATGAACCAGACCTGCACTGCCAGGAACCAGACCTGCACTGCCACGAACCAGACCTGCACTGCCAGGAACCAGACCTGCATGGTAAGGAACCAGACCTGCACTTCCAGGAACCAGACCTGCACTGCCATGAACAAGACCTGCACTGCCATGAACCAGACCTGCACTGCCATGAACCAGACCTTCACTGCCAGGAACCAGACCTGCATGGTAAGGAACCAGACCTGCACTTCCAGGAACCAGACCTGCACTGCAATGAACCAGACCTGCACTTCCATTAACCATATCCTGCACTGCCAGTAACCAGACCTGCACTGCCAGGAACCAGACCTGCACTGCCATGAACCAGACCTGCACGGCCAGTAACCAGACCTGCACTGCCAGGAACCAGACCTGCATGGCCATTAACCAGACCTGCACTGCCAGGAATCAGACCTGCACTGCAATGAACGAGACCTGCACTGCCAGGAACCAGACCTGCACTGCCATTAACCAGACCTGCACTGCCATGAACCAGACCTGCACTGCCAGCAACCAGACCTGCACTACCATGAACCAGACCTGCACTGCCATGAACCAGACCTGCACTTCCAGGAACCAGACCTGCACTGCCATGAACCAGACCTGCACTGCCATGAACCAGACCTGCACTGCCATGAACAAGACCTGCACTGTCAGGAACCAGACCTGCACGGCCAGGAACCAGACCTGCACCTCCATTAACCAGATCTGCACTGCCATGAACCAGACCTGCACTGCCAGGAACCAGACCTGCACCGCCATGAACCAGACCTGCAATGCCATGAACCAGACCTGCACTGTCAGGAACCAGACCTGCACGGCCAGGAACCAGACCTGCACCTCCATTAACCAGATCTGCACTGCCATGAACCAGACCTGCACTACCATGAACCAGACCTGCACTGCCATGAACCAGACCTGCACTTCCAGGAACCAGACCTGCACTGCCATGAACCAGACCTGCACTGCCATGAACCAGACCTGCACTGCCATGAACCAGACCTGCACTGTCAGGAACCAGACCTGCACGGCCAGGAACCAGACCTGCACGGCCAGGAACCAGACCTGCACCTCCATTAACCAGATCTGCACTGCCATGAACCAGACCTGCACTGCCATGAACCAGACCTGCACTGCCAGGAACCAGACCTGCACTGCCACGAACCAGACCTGCACTGCCAGGAACCAGACCTGCATGGTAAGGAACCAGACCTGCACTTCCAGGAACCAGACCTGCACTGCCATGAACAAGACCTGCACTGCCATGAACCAGACCTGCACTGCCATGAACCAGACCTTCACTGCCAGGAACCAGACCTGCATGGTAAGGAACCAGACCTGCACTTCCAGGAACCAGACCTGCACTGCAATGAACCAGACCTGCACTTCCATTAACCATATCCTGCACTGCCAGTAACCAGACCTGCACTGCCAGGAACCAGACCTGCACAGCCAGGAAAAAGACCTGCACTGCCATTAACCAGACCTGCACTGCCATGAACCAGACCTGCACTGCCAGGAACCAGACCTGCAATGCCAGGAACCACACCTGCACTGCCATTAACCAGACCTGCATTGCCATGAACCAGACCTGCAATGCCATGAACCAGACCTGCACTGTCAGGAACCAGACCTGCACGGCCAGGAACCAGACCTGCACCTCCATTAACCAGATCTGCACTGCCATGAACCAGACCTGCACTACCATGAACCAGACCTGCACTGCCATGAACCAGACCTGCACTTCCAGGAACCAGACCTGCACTGCCATGAACCAGACCTGCACTGCCATGAACCAGACCTGCACTGCCATGAACCAGACCTGCACTGTCAGGAACCAGACCTGCACGGCCAGGAACCAGACCTGCACGGCCAGGAACCAGACCTGCACCTCCATTAACCAGATCTGCACTGCCATGAACCAGACCTGCACTGCCATGAACCAGACCTGCACTGCCAGGAACCAGACCTGCACTGCCACGAACCAGACCTGCACTGCCAGGAACCAGACCTGCATGGTAAGGAACCAGACCTGCACTTCCAGGAACCAGACCTGCACTGCCATGAACAAGACCTGCACTGCCATGAACCAGACCTGCACTGCCATGAACCAGACCTTCACTGCCAGGAACCAGACCTGCATGGTAAGGAACCAGACCTGCACTTCCAGGAACCAGACCTGCACTGCAATGAACCAGACCTGCACTTCCATGAACCAGACCTGCACTGCCATGAACCAGACCTGCACTGTCAGGAACCAGACCTGCACGGCCAGGAACCAGACCTGCACAGCCAGGAACCAGACCTGCACCTCCATTAACCAGATCTGCACTGCCATGAACCAGACCTGCACTGCCATGAACCAGACCTGCACTGCCAGGAACCAGACCTGCACTGCCACGAACCAGACCTGCACTGCCAGGAACCAGACCTGCATGGTAAGGAACCAGACCTGCATGGTAAGGAACCAGACCTGCACTTCCAGGAACCAGACCTGCACTGCCATGAACAAGACCTGCACTGCCATGAACCAGACCTGCACTGCCATGAACCAGACCTTCACTGCCAGGAACCAGACCTGCATGGTAAGGAACCAGACCTGCACTTCCAGGAACCAGACCTGCACTGCAATGAACCAGACCTGCACTTCCATTAACCATATCCTGCACTGCCAGTAACCAGACCTGCACTGCCAGGAACCAGACCTGCACAGCCAGGAAAAAGACCTGCACTGCCATTAACCAGACCTGCACTGCCATGAACCAGACCTGCACTGCCAGGAACCAGACCTGCAATGCCAGGAACCAGACCTGCACTGCCATTAACCAGACCTGCATTGCCATGAACCAGACCTGCAATGCCATGAACCAGACCTGCACTGTCAGGAACCAGACCTGCACGGCCAGGAACCAGACCTGCACCTCCATTAACCAGATCTGCACTGCCATGAACCAGACCTGCACTACCATGAACCAGACCTGCACTGCCATGAACCAGACCTGCACTTCCAGGAACCAGACCTGCACTGCCATGAACCAGACCTGCACTGCCATGAACCAGACCTGCACTGCCATGAACCAGACCTGCACTGTCAGGAACCAGACCTGCACGGCCAGGAACCAGACCTGCACGGCCAGGAACCAGACCTGCACCTCCATTAACCAGATCTGCACTGCCATGAACCAGACCTGCACTGCCATGAACCAGACCTGCACTGCCAGGAACCAGACCTGCACTGCCACGAACCAGACCTGCACTGCCAGGAACCAGACCTGCATGGTAAGGAACCAGACCTGCACTTCCAGGAACCAGACCTGCACTGCCATGAACAAGACCTGCACTGCCATGAACCAGACCTGCACTGCCATGAACCAGACCTTCACTGCCAGGAACCAGACCTGCATGGTAAGGAACCAGACCTGCACTTCCAGGAACCAGACCTGCACTGCAATGAACCAGACCTGCACTTCCATGAACCAGACCTGCACTGCCATGAACCAGACCTGCACTGTCAGGAACCAGACCTGCACGGCCAGGAACCAGACCTGCACAGCCAGGAACCAGACCTGCACCTCCATTAACCAGATCTGCACTGCCATGAACCAGACCTGCACTGCCATGAACCAGACCTGCACTGCCAGGAACCAGACCTGCACTGCCACGAACCAGACCTGCACTGCCAGGAACCAGACCTGCATGGTAAGGAACCAGACCTGCATGGTAAGGAACCAGACCTGCACTTCCAGGAACCAGACCTGCACTGCCATGAACAAGACCTGCACTGCCATGAACCAGACCTGCACTGCCATGAACCAGACCTTCACTGCCAGGAACCAGACCTGCATGGTAAGGAACCAGACCTGCACTTCCAGGAACCAGACCTGCACTGCAATGAACCAGACCTGCACTTCCATTAACCATATCCTGCACTGCCAGTAACCAGACCTGCACTGCCAGGAACCAGACCTGCACAGCCAGGAAAAAGACCTGCACTGCCATTAACCAGACCTGCACTGCCATGAACCAGACCTGCACTGCCAGGAACCAGACCTGCAATGCCAGGAACCAGACCTGCACTGCCAGGAACCAGACCTGCACCTCCATTAACCAGATCTGCACTGCCATGAACCAGACCTGCACTGCCATGCACTGCCATTAACCAGACCTGCATGGCCAGGAACCAGACCTGCACTGCCATAAACCAGACCTGCACTGCCATTAACCAGACCTGCACTGCCATGAACCAGACCTGCATGGCCAGGAACCAGACCTGCACTGCCATTAACCAGACCTGCACTGCGATGAACCAGACCTGCACTGCAAGGAACCAGACCTGCACTGCCATGAACCAGACCTGCACTGCCATGAACCAGACCTGCACGGCCAGTAACCAGACCTGCACTGCCAGGAACCAGACCTGCACTGCCATGAACCAGACCTGCATGGCCATTAACCAGACCTGCACTGCCAGGAATCAGACCTGCACTGCAATGAACGAGACCTGCACTGCCAGGAACCAGACCGGCACTGCCATTAACCAGACCTGAACTGCCATGAACCAGACCTGCACTGCCAGGAACCAGACCTGCACTACCATGAACCAGACCTGCACTGCCATGAACCAGACCTGCACTTCCAGGAACCAGACCTGCACTGCCATGAACCAGACCTGCACTGCCATGAACCAGACCTGCACTGCCATGAACCAGACCTGCACTGTCAGGAACCAGACCTGCACGGCCAGGAACCAGACCTGCACGGCCAGGAACCAGACCTGCACGGCCAGGAACCAGACCTGCACCTCCATTAACCAGATCTGCACTGCCATGAACCAGACCTGCACTGCCAGGAACCAGACCTGCACCGCCATGAACCAGACCTGCAATGCCATGAACCAGACCTGCACTGTCAGGAACCAGACCTGCACGGCCAGGAACCAGACCTGCACCTCCATTAACCAGATCTGCACTGCCATGAACCAGACCTGCACTGCCATGCACTGCCATTAACCAGACCTGCATGGCCAGGAACCAGACCTGCACTGCCATTAACCAGACCTGCACTGCCATTAACCAGACCTGCACTGCCATGAACCAGACCTGCATGGCCAGGAACCAGACCTGCACTGCCATTAACCAGACCTGCACTGCCATGAACCAGACCTGCACTGCCATGAACCAGACCTGCACTGCCATGAACCAGACCTGCACTGCCATGAACCAGACCTGCACGGCCAGGAACCAGACCTGCACTGCCATGAATAAGACCTGCACTGCCATGAACCAGACCTACACTGCCAGGAGCCAGACTTGCACAGCCAGGAAAAAGAGCTGCACTGCCATGAACCAGACCTGCACTGCCAGGAACCAGACTTGCATGGCCAGGAACCAGACCTGCACTGCCAGGAACCAGACCTGCACTGCCATGAACCAGACCTGCACTGCCATGAACCAGACCTGCACAGCCATTAACCAGACCTGCACTGCCATGAACCAGACCTGCACTGCCAGGAACCAGACCTGCACTGCCATGAACCAGACCTGCATGGCCAGGAACCAGACCTGCACTGCCATTAACCAGACCTGCACTGACATTAACCAGACCTGCACTGCCATGAACCAGACCTGCACTGCCATGCACTGCCATTAACCAGACCTGCATGGCCAGGAACCAGACCTGCACTGCCATTAACCAGACCTGCACTGCCATTAACCAGACCTGCACTGCCATGAACCAGACCTGAACTGCCATGAACCAGACCTGCACTGCAAGGAACCAGACCTGCACTGCCAGGAACCAGACCTGCACTGCCATGAACCAGACCTGCACTGCCATGAACCAGATGTGCACTGTCAGGAACCAGACCTGCACGGCCAGGAACCAGACCTGCACGACCAGGAACCAGACCTGCACCTCCATTAACCAGATCTGCACTGCCATGAACCAGACCTGCACTGCCAGGAACCAGACCTGCACCGCCATGAACCAGACCTGCAATGCCATGAACCAGACCTGCACTGTCAGGAACCAGACCTGCACTGCCATGAACCAGACCTGCACTGCCAGGAACCAGACCTGCACTGCCATGAATCAGACCTGCACTGCCATGAATCAGACCTGCACTGCCATGAACCAGACCTGCACTGCCAGGAACCAGACCTGCACTGCCATTAACCAGACCTGCACTGCCATGAACCAGACCTGCACTGTCAGGAACCAGACCTGCACAGCCAGGAACCAGACCTGCACGGCCAGGAACCAGACCTGCACCTCCATTAACCAGATCTGCACTGCCATGAACCAGACCTGCACTGCCAGGAACCAGACCTGCACCGCCATGAACCAGACCTGCAATGCCATGATCTAGACCTGCACTGTCAGGAACCAGACCTGCACGGCCAGGAACCAGACCTGCACCTCCATTAACCAGATCTGCACTGCCATGAACCAGACCTGCACTGCCATTAACCAGACCTGCACTGCCATTAACCAGACCTGCACTGCCATGAACCAGACCTGAACTGCCATGAACCAGACCTGCACTGCAAGGAACCAGACCTGCACTGCCAGGAACCAAACCTGCACTGCCATGAACCAGACCTGCACTGCCATGAACCAGACCTGCACTGTCAGGAACCAGACCTGCACGGCCAGGAACCAGACCTGTACCTCCATTAACCAGATCTGCACTGCCATGAACCAGACCTGCACTGCCAGGAACCAGACCTGCACCGCCATGAACCAGACCTGCAATGCCATGAACCAGACCTGCACTGCCTTGAACCAGACCTGCACTGCCATGAACCAGACCTGCACTTCCAGGATCGAAACCTGCACTGCCATGAACCAGACCTACACTGCCAGGAGCCAGACTTGCACAGCCAGGAAAAAGAGCTGCACTGCCATGAACCAGACCTGCACTGCCAGGAACCAGACTTGCATGGCCAGGAACCAGACCTGCACTGCCAGGAACCAGACCTGCACAGCCATTAACCAGACCTGCACAGCCAGGAACCAGACCTGCACTGCCATGAACCAGACCTGCATGGCCAGGAACCAGACCTGCACTGCCATTAACCAGACCTGCACTGCCATTAACCAGACCTGCACTGCCATGAACCAGACCTGAACTGCCATGAACCAGACCTGCACTGCAAGGAACCAGACCTGCACTGCCAGGAACCAGACCTGCACTGCCATGAACCAGACCTGCACTGCCATGAACCAGATGTGCACTGTCAGGAACCAGACCTGCACGGCCAGGAACCAGACCTGCAATGCCATGAACCAGACCTGCACTGTCAGGAACCAGACCTGCACTGCCATGAACCAGACCTGCACTGCCAGGAACCAGATCTGCACTGCCATGAATCAGACCTGCACTGCCAGGAACCAGACCTGCACTGCCATGAACCAGACCTGCACTGCCAGGAACCAGACCTGCACTGCCATTAACCAGACCTGCAATGCCATGAACCAGACCTGCACTGTCAGGAACAAGACCTGCACGGCCAGGAACCAGACCTGCACGGCCAGGAACCAGACCTGCACCTCCATTAACCAGATCTGCACTGCCATGAACCAGACCTGCACTGCCAGGAACCAGACCTGCACCGCCATGAACCAGACCTGCAATGCCATGAACCAGACCTGCACTGTCAGGAACAAGACCTGCACGGCCAGGAACCAGACCTGCACCTCCATTAACCAGATCTGCACTGCCATGAACCAGACCTGCACTGCCATGCACTGCCATTAACCAGACCTGCATGGCCAGGAACCAGACCTGCACTGCCATTAACCAGACCTGCACTGCCATGAACCAGACCTGCATGGCCAGGAACCAGACCTGCACCGCCATGAACCAGACCTGCAATGCCATGAACCAGACCTGCACTGCCTTGAACCAGACCTGCACTGCCATGAACCAGACCTGCACTTCCAGGATCGAAACCTGCACTGCCATGAACCAGACCTACACTGCCAGGAGCCAGACTTGCACAGCCAGGAAAAAGAGCTGCACTGCCATGAACCAGACCTGCACTGCCAGGAACCAGACTTGCATGGCCAGGAACCAGACCTGCACTGCCAGGAACCAGACCTGCACAGCCATTAACCAGACCTGCACTGCCAGGAACCAGACCTGCACTGCCATGAACCAGACCTGCATGGCCAGGAACCAGACCTGCACTGCCATTAACCAGACCTGCACTGCCATTAACCAGACCTGCACTGCCATGAACCAGACCTGAACTGCCATGAACCAGACCTGCACTGCAAGGAACCAGACCTGCACTGCCAGGAACCAGACCTGCACTGCCATGAACCAGACCTGCACTGCCATGAACCAGATGTGCACTGTCAGGAACCAGACCTGCACGGCCAGGAACCAGACCTGCAATGCCATGAACCAGACCTGCACTGTCAGGAACCAGACCTGCACTGCCATGAACCAGACCTGCACTGCCAGGAACCAGATCTGCACTGCCATGAATCAGACCTGCACTGCCAGGAACCAGACCTGCACTGCCATGAACCAGACCTGCACTGCCAGGAACCAGACCTGCACTGCCATTAACCAGACCTGCAATGCCATGAACCAGACCTGCACTGTCAGGAACAAGACCTGCACGGCCAGGAACCAGACCTGCACGGCCAGGAACCAGACCTGCACCTCCATTAACCAGATCTGCACTGCCATGAACCAGACCTGCACTGCCAGGAACCAGACCTGCACCGCCATGAACCAGACCTGCAATGCCATGAACCAGACCTGCACTGTCAGGAACAAGACCTGCACGGCCAGGAACCAGACCTGCACCTCCATTAACCAGATCTGCACTGCCATGAACCAGACCTGCACTGCCATGCACTGCCATTAACCAGACCTGCATGGCCAGGAACCAGACCTGCACTGCCATTAACCAGACCTGCACTGCCATGAACCAGACCTGCATGGCCAGGAACCAGACCTGCACTGCCATTAACCAGACCTGCACTGCCATGAACCAGACCTGTACTGCCATGAACCAGACCTGCACTGCCATGAACCAGACCTGCACTTCCAGGAACCAGACCTTTACTGCCATGAACCAGACCTGCACTGCCATGAACCAGACCTGCACTGTCAGGAACCAGACCTGCACTGCCATGAACGAGACCTGCACTGCCATGAACCAGACCTGCACGGCCAGTAACCAGACCTGCACTGCCAGGAACCAGACCTGCACTGCCATGAACCAGACCTGCATGGCCATTAACCAGACCTGCACTGCCAGGAATCAGACCTGCACTGCAATGAACGAGACCTGCACTGCCAGGAACCAGACCGGCACTGCCATTAACCAGACCTGAACTGCCATGAACCAGACCTGCACTGCCAGGAACCAGACCTGCACTACCATGAACCAGACCTGCACTGCCATGAACCAGACCTGCACTTCCAGGAACCAGACCTGCACTGCCATGAACCAGACCTGCACTGCCATGAACCAGACCTGCACTGCCATGAACCAGACCTGCACTGTCAGGAACCAGACCTGCACGGCCAGGAACCAGACCTGCACGGCCAGGAACCAGACCTGCACCTCCATTAACCAGATCTGCACTGCCATGAACCAGACCTGCACTGCCAGGAACCAGACCTGCACTGCCAGGAACCAGACCTGCACTGCCATGAATCAGACCTGCACTGCCAGGAACCAGACCTGCACTGCCATGAACCAGACCTGCACTGCCAGGAACCAGACCTGCACTGCCATTAACCAGACCTGCACTGTCAGGAACCAGACCTGCACGGCCAGGAACCAGACCTGCACCTCCATTAACCAGATCTGCACTGCCATGCACTGCCATTAACCAGACCTGCATGGCCAGGAACCAGACCTGCACTGCCATTAACCAGACCTGCACTGCCATTAACCAGACCTGCACTGCCATGAACCAGACCTGCACTGCCATGAATAAGACCTGCACTGCCATGAACCAGACCTACACTGCCAGGAGCCAGACTTGCACAGCCAGGAAAAAGAGCTGCACTGCCATGAACCAGACCTGCACTGCCAGGAACCAGACTTGCATGGCCAGGAACCAGACCTGCACTGCCATGAACCAGACCTACACTGCCAGGAGCCAGACTTGCACAGCCAGGAAAAAGAGCTGCACTGCCATGAACCAGACCTGCACTGCCAGGAACCAGACTTGCATGGCCAGGAACCAGACCTGCACTGCCAGGAACCAGACCTGCACTGCCATGAACCAGACCTGCACTGCCATGAACCAGACCTGCACAGCCATTAACCAGACCTGCACTGCCAGGAACCAGACCTGCACTGCCATGAACCAGACCTGCATGGCCAGGAACCAGACCTGCACTGCCATTAACCAGACCTGCACTGCCATTAACCAGACCTGCACTGCCATGAACCAGACCTGAACTGCCATGAACCAGACCTGCACTGCAAGGAACCAGACCTGCACTGCCAGGAACCAGACCTGCACTGCCATGAACCAGACCTGCACTGCCATGAACCAGATGTGCACTGTCAGGAACCAGACCTGCACGGCCAGGAACCAGACCTGCAATGCCATGAACCAGACCTGCACTGTCAGGAACCAGACCTGCACTGCCATGAACCAGACCTGCACTGCCAGGAACCAGACCTGCACTGCCATGAATCAGACCTGCACTGCCAGGAACCAGACCTGCACTGCCATGAACCAGACCTGCACTGCCAGGAACCAGACCTGCACTGCCATTAACCAGACCTGCACTGCCATGAACCAGACCTGCACTGTCAGGAACCAGACCTGCACAGCCAGGAACCAGACCTGCACGGCCAGGAACCAGACCTGCACCTCCATTAACCAGATCTGCACTGCCATGAACCAGACCTGCACTGCCAGGAACCAGACCTGCACCGCCATGAACCAGACCTGCAATGCCATGATCTAGACCTGCACTGTCAGGAACCAGACCTGCACGGCCAGGAACCAGACCTGCACCTCCATTAACCAGATCTGCACTGCCATGAACCAGACCTGCACTGCCATTAACCAGACCTGCACTGCCATTAACCAGACCTGCACTGCCATGAACCAGACCTGAACTGCCATGAACCAGACCTGCACTGCAAGGAACCAGACCTGCACTGCCAGGAACCAAACCTGCACTGCCATGAACCAGACCTGCACTGCCATGAACCAGACCTGCACTGTCAGGAACCAGACCTGCACGGCCAGGAACCAGACCTGTACCTCCATTAACCAGATCTGCACTGCCATGAACCAGACCTGCACTGCCAGGAACCAGACCTGCACCGCCATGAACCAGACCTGCAATGCCATGAACCAGACCTGCACTGTCAGGAACAAGACCTGCACGGCCAGGAACCAGACCTGCACCTCCATTAACCAGATCTGCACTGCCATGAACCAGACCTGCACTGCCATGCACTGCCATTAACCAGACCTGCATGGCCAGGAACCAGACCTGCACTTCCAGGAACCAGACCTTTACTGCCATGAACCAGACCTGCACTGCCATGAACCAGACCTGCACTGTCAGGAACCAGACCTGCACTGCCATGAACGAGACCTGCACTGCCATGAACCAGACCTGCACGGCCAGTAACCAGACCTGCACTGCCAGGAACCAGACCTGCACTGCCATGAACCAGACCTGCATGGCCATTAACCAGACCTGCACTGCCAGGAATCAGACCTGCACTGCAATGAACGAGACCTGCACTGCCAGGAACCAGACCGGCACTGCCATTAACCAGACCTGAACTGCCATGAACCAGACCTGCACTGCCAGGAACCAGACCTGCACTACCATGAACCAGACCTGCACTGCCATGAACCAGACCTGCACTTCCAGGAACCAGACCTGCACTGCCATGAACCAGACCTGCACTGCCATGAACCAGACCTGCACTGCCATGAACCAGACCTGCACTGTCAGGAACCAGACCTGCACGGCCAGGAACCAGACCTGCACGGCCAGGAACCAGACCTGCACCTCCATTAACCAGATCTGCACTGCCATGAACCAGACCTGCACTGCCAGGAACCAGACCTGCACTGCCAGGAACCAGACCTGCACTGCCATGAATCAGACCTGCACTGCCAGGAACCAGACCTGCACTGCCATGAACCAGACCTGCACTGCCAGGAACCAGACCTGCACTGCCATTAACCAGACCTGCACTGTCAGGAACCAGACCTGCACGGCCAGGAACCAGACCTGCACCTCCATTAACCAGATCTGCACTGCCATGCACTGCCATTAACCAGACCTGCATGGCCAGGAACCAGACCTGCACTGCCATTAACCAGACCTGCACTGCCATTAACCAGACCTGCACTGCCATGAACCAGACCTGCACTGCCATGAATAAGACCTGCACTGCCATGAACCAGACCTACACTGCCAGGAGCCAGACTTGCACAGCCAGGAAAAAGAGCTGCACTGCCATGAACCAGACCTGCACTGCCAGGAACCAGACTTGCATGGCCAGGAACCAGACCTGCACTGCCATGAACCAGACCTACACTGCCAGGAGCCAGACTTGCACAGCCAGGAAAAAGAGCTGCACTGCCATGAACCAGACCTGCACTGCCAGGAACCAGACTTGCATGGCCAGGAACCAGACCTGCACTGCCAGGAACCAGACCTGCACTGCCATGAACCAGACCTGCACTGCCATGAACCAGACCTGCACAGCCATTAACCAGACCTGCACTGCCAGGAACCAGACCTGCACTGCCATGAACCAAACCTGCATGGCCAGGAACCAGACCTGCACTGCCATTAACCAGACCTGCACTGCCATTAACCAGACCTGCACTGCCATGAACCAGACCTGAACTGCCATGAACCAGACCTGCACTGCAAGGAACCAGACCTGCACTGCCAGGAACCAGACCTGCACTGCCATGAACCAGACCTGCACTGCCATGAACCAGATGTGCACTGTCAGGAACCAGACCTGCACGGCCAGGAACCAGACCTGCAATGCCATGAACCAGACCTGCACTGTCAGGAACCAGACCTGCACTGCCATGAACCAGACCTGCACTGCCAGGAACCAGACCTGCACTGCCATGAATCAGACCTGCACTGCCAGGAACCAGACCTGCACTGCCATGAACCAGACCTGCACTGCCAGGAACCAGACCTGCACTGCCATTAACCAGACCTGCACTGCCATGAACCAGACCTGCACTGTCAGGAACCAGACCTGCACAGCCAGGAACCAGACCTGCACGGCCAGGAACCAGACCTGCACCTCCATTAACCAGATCTGCACTGCCATGAACCAGACCTGCACTGCCAGGAACCAGACCTGCACCGCCATGAACCAGACCTGCAATGCCATGATCTAGACCTGCACTGTCAGGAACCAGACCTGCACGGCCAGGAACCAGACCTGCACCTCCATTAACCAGATCTGCACTGCCATGAACCAGACCTGCACTGCCATTAACCAGACCTGCACTGCCATTAACCAGACCTGCACTGCCATGAACCAGACCTGAACTGCCATGAACCAGACCTGCACTGCAAGGAACCAGACCTGCACTGCCAGGAACCAAACCTGCACTGCCATGAACCAGACCTGCACTGCCATGAACCAGACCTGCACTGTCAGGAACCAGACCTGCACGGCCAGGAACCAGACCTGTACCTCCATTAACCAGATCTGCACTGCCATGAACCAGACCTGCACTGCCAGGAACCAGACCTGCACCGCCATGAACCAGACCTGCAATGCCATGAACCAGACCTGCACTGTCAGGAACAAGACCTGCACGGCCAGGAACCAGACCTGCACCTCCATTAACCAGATCTGCACTGCCATGAACCAGACCTGCACTGCCATGCACTGCCATTAACCAGACCTGCATGGCCAGGAACCAGACCTGCACTGCCATTAACCAGACCTGCACTGCCATGAACCAGACCTGCATGGCCAGGAACCAGACCTGCACTGCCATTAACCAGACCTGCACTGCCATGAACCAGACCTGTACTGCCATGAACCAGACCTGCACTGCCATGAACCAGACCTGCACTTCCAGGAACCAGACCTTTACTGCCATGAACCAGACCTGCACTGCCATGAACCAGACCTGCACTGCCAGGAACCAGACCTGCACTGCCATGAATCAGACCTGCACTGCCATGAACCAGACCTGCACTGCCAGGAACCAGACCTGCACTGCCATTAACCAGACCTGCACTGCCATGAACCAGACCTGCACTTTCAGGAACCAGACCTGCACAGCCAGGAACCAGACCTGCACGGCCAGGAACCAGACCTGCACCTCCATTAACCAGATCTGCACTGCCATGAACCAGACCTGCACTGCCAGGAACCAGACCTGCACCGTCAGCCCACTAGGACAGTCGTTGGGAGTTGGAGGAGGAGATGAAGAAGAATTGAGTCTTGGCTTCTGGCTGAATATCATCCCAGCTGAAATAGCACCATGAACCTAAATAAGAGAGAAATCCTTTATTATATAAAAAAGTACCATTATCAGCATTTATCAATTATATCGGAATATTGTGATGACTGAACCATTGATCCAGAAACTATTATCTTCTCTTCCATAGGATGTCCTTATTGTTCCAGATTCTGAACACCGGCGAGGAGAAAAGTTCTGCTTGTAAATAAGTGACCATGAGAAAATGAAAGAATTTGATAGGAATCTTATATAGATTAAAATTACAAAACAAGAAAAAGTTTAAACCCCCAAGTTGTTGAAAAACTGCGATAACTGTGATAAGGGATAGTATTCCACACAGAAGTCTGAGATTTGAAGAACTGTGTGAGATTTGAAGAACTGGTCAATCCAGTTTATTTTGAAAGTTTTATTTAAGATAGAGAAAGATAAACAGTTAAGCCCTCCATTTCATATGAGTTAATTAAAATATATGTTTGAATGTAATGGGTCTTATTCTTCCAAACAAAGTTAAAGAACAACTGATCAATTTCTCTTTCAGCACTTTGATCAACATCTAAGCTGCATCAGTGAGCCTAGAGATGCCTTCAGCCTTGCTAAGTAAAATACAACCTCATTGTGAAAGATCCTGCTGAAGATTCTCAGCCATGCAGGTTCAAAACGTTTCTGTTCTCATCCAGGAAGCGTTTTCAATTTAAAATGTCAGAAATAGCGTTGAGTTCCAGGTTTTATGCAGCAGAATAGGCGAGGTCTTCTGTTCCCCTGTAAAGCGGTTGGGGCTGCGATATTAGGAATCAACTCTATTGCTGCATTGTAGGTTTTTGAAAGCTGAAATCTGAGTCCCCCCCCCCCCCCTGTTTAAGGTTTGTTTTTCTTTGTTAACAGAGATGGTTTCCTTCACGCCCCTCTCAAACCATCTGTCTTCTTTGTCCAAAATGTGAACATTCTGGTCCTCCAAAGAATGTCCTTTGTCCATAAGGTGTAGATGTGCTGAAGAGTCTTGACCAGAGGAGGGCGCTCCTCTCTGTTGGGCCATGCGTCTGAGTGGAGGTTTTTTTTAGATGATCAATGTGATCAATCTACAATAATAGATCAATAATGTTCAATATGATCAATAGGTTCAGGATTGTCTGTTGTAATGTTGTTAATTTTTTGTCTTTTGATCAAATTATTGACAGCATTAACTTTTTAAAGATTAAAAAAGTAATGGATGTTTTGTTCACCGTCTTCTGACAATTTTCTCATTGATCTACCAAATGTACCATTCCTTTTATTGATGTACATATCTTCTAACTTAATTTGTAATTCAGCCAATTCATGTGTTCGAAATTACCTAAAATGCAAGGATTTAGATAAGAAAGCTCAAGAATTCTGGAAATTAAATTATTTTCTTCTGCTCTAATAGTTTGACCCTATTACAAACACATTTTCTGAAGAATTTTCCGGATTCAAATTTGAAAGGTTCCCTATTAATAGGTTAATGAGCATCTAGATGGGCTTTAAACCAACAGCAACATTAATATGTTTGCAGAGACTTCTTCATATTGCAGTAAAGAACTGTTCATTTTCCAGTATGATGGTGTGCCAAATGTGTAAAAATCAATTGACTACTTTATGGTCAGTGTTGTGCCATATGCCATGATCAACCAGAACCAGACCTGCACTGCCATTAACCAGACCTGCACTGCCAGGAACCAGACCTGAACTGCCATGAACCAGACCTGCACTGCCAGGAACCAGACCTGCACTACCATGAACCAGACCTGCACTGCCATGAACCAGACCTGCACTTCCAGGAACCAGACCTGCACTGCCATGAACCAGACCTGCACTGCCATGAACCAGACCTGCACTGCCATGAACCAGACCTGCACTGTCAGGAACCAGACCTGCACGGCCAGGAACCAGACCTGCACGGCCAGGAACCAGACCTGCACCTCCATTAACCAGATCTGCACTGCCATGAACCAGACCTGCACTGCCAGGAACCAGACCTGCACCGCCATGAACCAGACCTGCAATGCCATGAACCAGACCTGCACTGTCAGGAACCAGACCTGCACGGCCAGGAACCAGACCTGCACCTCCATTAACCAGATCTGCACTGCCATGAACCAGACCTGCACTGCCATGCACTGCCATTAACCAGACCTGCATGGCCAGGAACCAGACCTGCACTGCCATTAACCAGACCTGCACTGCCATTAACCAGACCTGCACTGCCATGAACCAGACCTGCACTGCCATGAACCAGACCTGCATGGCCAGGAACCAGACCTGCACTGCCATTAACAAGACCTGCACTGCCATGAACCAGACCTGCACTGCCATTAACCAGACCTGCACTGCCATTAACCAGACCTGCACTGCCATGAACCAGACCTGAACTGCCATGAACCAGACCTGCACTGCAAGGAACCAGACCTGCACTGCCAGGAACCAAACCTGCACTGCCATGAACCAGACCTGCACTGCCATGAACCAGACCTGCACTGTCAGGAACCAGACCTGCACGGCCAGGAACCAGACCTGTACCTCCATTAACCAGATCTGCACTGCCATGAACCAGACCTGCACTGCCAGGAACCAGACCTGCACCGCCATGAACCAGACCTGCAATGCCATGAACCAGACCTGCACTGTCAGGAACAAGACCTGCACGGCCATGAACCAGACCTGTACTGCCATGAACCAGACCTGCACTGCCATGAACCAGACCTGCACTTCCAGGAACCAGACCTTTACTGCCATGAACCAGACCTGCACTGCCATGAACCAGACCTGCACTGCCAGGAACCAGACCTGCACTGCCATGAATCAGACCTGCACTGCCATGAACCAGACCTGCACTGCCAGGAACCAGACCTGCACTGCCATTAACCAGACCTGCACTGCCATGAACCAGACCTGCACTTTCAGGAACCAGACCTGCACAGCCAGGAACCAGACCTGCACGGCCAGGAACCAGACCTGCACCTCCATTAACCAGATCTGCACTGCCATGAACCAGACCTGCACTGCCAGGAACCAGACCTGCACCGTCAGCCCACTAGGACAGTCGTTGGGAGTTGGAGGAGGAGATGAAGAAGAATTGAGTCTTGGCTTCTGGCTGAATATCATCCCAGCTGAAATAGCACCATGAACCTAAATAAGAGAGAAATCCTTTATTATATAAAAAAGTACCATTATCAGCATTTATCAATTATATCGGAATATTGTGATGACTGAACCATTGATCCAGAAACTATTATCTTCTCTTCCATAGGATGTCCTTATTGTTCCAGATTCTGAACACCGGCGAGGAGAAAAGTTCTGCTTGTAAATAAGTGACCATGAGAAAATGAAAGAATTTGATAGGAATCTTATATAGATTAAAATTACAAAACAAGAAAAAGTTTAAACCCCCAAGTTGTTGAAAAACTGCGATAACTGTGATAAGGGATAGTATTCCACACAGAAGTCTGAGATTTGAAGAACTGTGTGAGATTTGAAGAACTGGTCAATCCAGTTTATTTTGAAAGTTTTATTTAAGATAGAGAAAGATAAACAGTTAAGCCCTCCATTTCATATGAGTTAATTAAAATATATGTTTGAATGTAATGGGTCTTATTCTTCCAAACAAAGTTAAAGAACAACTGATCAATTTCTCTTTCAGCACTTTGATCAACATCTAAGCTGCATCAGTGAGCCTAGAGATGCCTTCAGCCTTGCTAAGTAAAATACAACCTCATTGTGAAAGATCCTGCTGAAGATTCTCAGCCATGCAGGTTCAAAACGTTTCTGTTCTCATCCAGGAAGCGTTTTCAATTTAAAATGTCAGAAATAGCGTTGAGTTCCAGGTTTTATGCAGCAGAATAGGCGAGGTCTTCTGTTCCCCTGTAAAGCGGTTGGGGCTGCGATATTAGGAATCAACTCTATTGCTGCATTGTAGGTTTTTGAAAGCTGAAATCTGAGTCCCCCCCCCCCCACTGTTTAAGGTTTGTTTTTCTTTGTTAACAGAGATGGTTTCCTTCACGCCCCTCTCAAACCATCTGTCTTCTTTGTCCAAAATGTGAACATTCTGGTCCTCCAAAGAATGTCCTTTGTCCATAAGGTGTAGATGTGCTGAAGAGTCTTGACCAGAGGAGGGCGCTCCTCTCTGTTGGGCCATGCGTCTGAGTGGAGGTTTTTTTTAGATGATCAATGTGATCAATCTACAATAATAGATCAATAATGTTCAATATGATCAATAGGTTCAGGATTGTCTGTTGTAATGTTGTTAATTTTTTGTCTTTTGATCAAATTATTGACAGCATTAACTTTTTAAAGATTAAAAAAGTAATGGATGTTTTGTTCACCGTCTTCTGACAATTTTCTCATTGATCTACCAAATGTACCATTCCTTTTATTGATGTACATATCTTCTAACTTAATTTGTAATTCAGCCAATTCATGTGTTCGAAATTACCTAAAATGCAAGGATTTAGATAAGAAAGCTCAAGAATTCTGGAAATTAAATTATTTTCTTCTGCTCTAATAGTTTGACCCTATTACAAACACATTTTCTGAAGAATTTTCCGGATTCAAATTTGAAAGGTTCCCTATTAATAGGTTAATGAGCATCTAGATGGGCTTTAAACCAACAGCAACATTAATATGTTTGCAGAGACTTCTTCATATTGCAGTAAAGAACTGTTCATTTTCCAGTATGATGGTGTGCCAAATGTGTAAAAATCAATTGACTACTTTATGGTCAGTGTTGTGCCATATGCCATGATCAACCAGAACCAGACCTGCACTGCCATTAACCAGACCTGCACTGCCAGGAACCAGACCTGAACTGCCATGAACCAGACCTGCACTGCCAGGAACCAGACCTGCACTACCATGAACCAGACCTGCACTGCCATGAACCAGACCTGCACTTCCAGGAACCAGACCTGCACTGCCATGAACCAGACCTGCACTGCCATGAACCAGACCTGCACTGCCATGAACCAGACCTGCACTGTCAGGAACCAGACCTGCACGGCCAGGAACCAGACCTGCACGGCCAGGAACCAGACCTGCACCTCCATTAACCAGATCTGCACTGCCATGAACCAGACCTGCACTGCCAGGAACCAGACCTGCACCGCCATGAACCAGACCTGCAATGCCATGAACCAGACCTGCACTGTCAGGAACCAGACCTGCACGGCCAGGAACCAGACCTGCACCTCCATTAACCAGATCTGCACTGCCATGAACCAGACCTGCACTGCCATGCACTGCCATTAACCAGACCTGCATGGCCAGGAACCAGACCTGCACTGCCATTAACCAGACCTGCACTGCCATGAACCAGACCTGCATGGCCAGGAACCAGACCTGCACTGCCATTAACAAGACCTGCACTGCCATGAACCAGACCTGCACTGCCATTAACCAGACCTGCACTGCCATTAACCAGACCTGCACTGCCATGAACCAGACCTGAACTGCCATGAACCAGACCTGCACTGCAAGGAACCAGACCTGCACTGCCAGGAACCAAACCTGCACTGCCATGAACCAGACCTGCACTGCCATGAACCAGACCTGCACTGTCAGGAACCAGACCTGCACGGCCAGGAACCAGACCTGTACCTCCATTAACCAGATCTGCACTGCCATGAACCAGACCTGCACTGCCAGGAACCAGACCTGCACCGCCATGAACCAGACCTGCAATGCCATGAACCAGACCTGCACTGTCAGGAACAAGACCTGCACGGCCAGGAACCAGACCTGCACCTCCATTAACCAGATCTGCACTGCCATGAACCAGACCTGCAATGCCATGAACCAGACCTGCACTGTCAGGAACCAGACCTGCACGGCCAGGAACCAGACCTGCACCTCCATTAACCAGATCTGCACTGCCATGAACCAGACCTGCACTGCCATGCACTGCCATTAACCAGACCTGCATGGCCAGGAACCAGACCTGCACTGCCATTAACCAGACCTGCACTGCCATTAACCAGACCTGCACTGCCATGAACCAGACCTGCATGGCCAGGAACCAGACCTGCACTGCCATTAACCAGACCTGCACTGCCATGAACCAGACCTGCACTGCCATGAACCAGACCTGCACTGCCATGAACCAGACCTGCACGGCCAGGAACCAGACCTGCACTGCCATGAATAAGACCTGCACTGCCATGAACCAGACCTACACTGCCAGGAGCCAGACTTGCACAGCCAGGAAAAAGAGCTGCACTGCCATGAACCAGACCTGCACTGCCAGGAACCAGACTTGCATGGCCAGGAACCAGACCTGCACTGCCAGGAACCAGACCTGCACTGCCATGAACCAGACCTGCACTGCCATGAACCAGACCTGCACAGCCATTAACCAGACCTGCACTGCCATGAACCAGACCTGCACTGCCAGGAACCAGACCTGCACTGCCATGAACCAGACCTGCATGGCCAGGAACCAGACCTGCACTGCCATTAACCAGACCTGCACTGCCATTAACCAGACCTGCACTGCCATGAACCAGACCTGAACTGCCATGAACCAGACCTGCACTGCAAGGAACCAGACCTGCACTGCCAGGAACCAGACCTGCACTGCCATGAACCAGACCTGCACTGCCATGAACCAGATGTGCACTGTCAGGAACCAGACCTGCACGGCCAGGAACCAGACCTGCAATGCCATGAACCAGACCTGCACTGTCAGGAACCAGACCTGCACTGCCATGAACCAGACCTGCACTGCCAGGAACCAGACCTGCACTGCCATGAATCAGACCTGCACTGCCAGGAACCAGACCTGCACTGCCATGAACCAGACCTGCACTGCCAGGAACCAGACCTGCACTGCCATTAACCAGACCTGCACTGCCATGAACCAGACCTGCACTGTCAGGAACCAGACCTGCACAGCCAGGAACCAGACCTGCACGGCCAGGAACCAGACCTGCACCTCCATTAACCAGATCTGCACTGCCATGAACCAGACCTGCACTGCCAGGAACCAGACCTGCACCGCCATGAACCAGACCTGCAATGCCATGATCTAGACCTGCACTGTCAGGAACCAGACCTGCACGGCCAGGAACCAGACCTGCACCTCCATTAACCAGATCTGCACTGCCATGAACCAGACCTGCACTGTCATTAACCAGACCTGCACTGCCATTAACCAGACCTGCACTGCCATGAACCAGACCTGAACTGCCATGAACCAGACCTGCACTGCAAGGAACCAGACCTGCACTGCCAGGAACCAAACCTGCACTGCCATGAACCAGACCTGCACTGCCATGAACCAGACCTGCACTGTCAGGAACCAGACCTGCACGGCCTGGAACCAGACCTGTACCTCCATTAACCAGATCTGCACTGCCATGAACCAGACCTGCACTGCCAGGAACCAGACCTGCACCGCCATGAACCAGACCTGCAATGCCATGAACCAGACCTGCACTGTCAGGAACAAGACCTGCACGGCCAGGAACCAGACCTGCACCTCCATTAACCAGATCTGCACTGCCATGAACCAGACCTGCACTGCCATGCACTGCCATTAACCAGACCTGCATGGCCAGGAACCAGACCTGCACTGCCATTAACCAGACCTGCACTGCCATGAACCAGACCTGCATGGCCAGGAACCAGACCTGCACTGCCATTAACCAGACCTGCACTGCCATGAACCAGACCTGTACTGCCATGAACCAGACCTGCACTGCCATGAACCAGACCTGCACTGCCATGCACTGCCATTAACCAGACCTGCATGGCCAGGAACCAGACCGGCACTGCCATAAACCAGACCTGCACTGCCATTAACCAGACCTGCACTGCCATGAACCAGACCTGCATGGCCAGGAACCAGACCTGCACTGCCATTAACCAGACCTGCACTGCGATGAACCAGACCTGCACTGCAAGGAACCAGACCTGCACTGCCATGAACGAGACCTGCACTGCCATGAACCAGACCTGCACGGCCAGTAACCAGACCTGCACTGCCAGGAACCAGACCTGCACTGCCATGAACCAGACCTGCATGGCCATTAACCAGACCTGCACTGCCAGGAATCAGACCTGCACTGCAATGAACGAGACCTGCACTGCCAGGAACCAGACCGGCACTGCCATTAACCAGACCTGAACTGCCATGAACCAGACCTGCACTGCCAGGAACCAGACCTGCACTACCATGAACCAGACCTGCACTGCCATGAACCAGACCTGCACTTCCAGGAACCAGACCTGCACTGCCATGAACCAGACCTGCACTGCCATGAACCAGACCTGCACTGCCATGAACCAGACCTGCACTGTCAGGAACCAGACCTGCACGGCCAGGAACCAGACCTGCACGGCCAGGAACCAGACCTGCACCTCCATTAACCAGATCTGCACTGCCATGAACCAGACCTGCACTGCCAGGAACCAGACCTGCACTGCCAGGAACCAGACCTGCACTGCCATGAATCAGACCTGCACTGCCAGGAACCAGACCTGCACTGCCATGAACCAGACCTGCACTGCCAGGAACCAGACCTGCACTGCCATTAACCAGACCTGCACTGTCAGGAACCAGACCTGCACGGCCAGGAACCAGACCTGCACCTCCATTAACCAGATCTGCACTGCCATGCACTGCCATTAACCAGACCTGCATGGCCAGGAACCAGACCTGCACTGCCATTAACCAGACCTGCACTGCCATTAACCAGACCTGCACTGCCATGAACCAGACCTGCACTGCCATGAATAAGACCTGCACTGCCATGAACCAGACCTACACTGCCAGGAGCCAGACTTGCACAGCCAGGAAAAAGAGCTGCACTGCCATGAACCAGACCTGCACTGCCAGGAACCAGACTTGCATGGCCAGGAACCAGACCTGCACTGCCATGAACCAGACCTACACTGCCAGGAGCCAGACTTGCACAGCCAGGAAAAAGAGCTGCACTGCCATGAACCAGACCTGCACTGCCAGGAACCAGACTTGCATGGCCAGGAACCAGACCTGCACTGCCAGGAACCAGACCTGCACTGCCATGAACCAGACCTGCACTGCCATGAACCAGACCTGCACAGCCATTAACCAGACCTGCACTGCCAGGAACCAGACCTGCACTGCCATGAACCAGACCTGCATGGCCAGGAACCAGACCTGCACTGCCATTAACCAGACCTGCACTGCCATTAACCAGACCTGCACTGCCATGAACCAGACCTGAACTGCCATGAACCAGACCTGCACTGCAAGGAACCAGACCTGCACTGCCAGGAACCAGACCTGCACTGCCATGAACCAGACCTGCACTGCCATGAACCAGATGTGCACTGTCAGGAACCAGACCTGCACGGCCAGGAACCAGACCTGCAATGCCATGAACCAGACCTGCACTGTCAGGAACCAGACCTGCACTGCCATGAACCAGACCTGCACTGCCAGGAACCAGACCTGCACTGCCATGAATCAGACCTGCACTGCCAGGAACCAGACCTGCACTGCCATGAACCAGACCTGCACTGCCAGGAACCAGACCTGCACTGCCATTAACCAGACCTGCACTGCCATGAACCAGACCTGCACTGTCAGGAACCAGACCTGCACAGCCAGGAACCAGACCTGCACGGCCAGGAACCAGACCTGCACCTCCATTAACCAGATCTGCACTGCCATGAACCAGACCTGCACTGCCAGGAACCAGACCTGCACCGCCATGAACCAGACCTGCAATGCCATGATCTAGACCTGCACTGTCAGGAACCAGACCTGCACGGCCAGGAACCAGACCTGCACCTCCATTAACCAGATCTGCACTGCCATGAACCAGACCTGCACTGCCATTAACCAGACCTGCACTGCCATTAACCAGACCTGCACTGCCATGAACCAGACCTGAACTGCCATGAACCAGACCTGCACTGCAAGGAACCAGACCTGCACTGCCAGGAACCAAACCTGCACTGCCATGAACCAGACCTGCACTGCCATGAACCAGACCTGCACTGTCAGGAACCAGACCTGCACGGCCAGGAACCAGACCTGTACCTCCATTAACCAGATCTGCACTGCCATGAACCAGACCTGCACTGCCAGGAACCAGACCTGCACCGCCATGAACCAGACCTGCAATGCCATGAACCAGACCTGCACTGTCAGGAACAAGACCTGCACGGCCAGGAACCAGACCTGCACCTCCATTAACCAGATCTGCACTGCCATGAACCAGACCTGCACTGCCATGCACTGCCATTAACCAGACCTGCATGGCCAGGAACCAGACCTGCACTGCCATTAACCAGACCTGCACTGCCATGAACCAGACCTGCATGGCCAGGAACCAGACCTGCACTGCCATTAACCAGACCTGCACTGCCATGAACCAGACCTGTACTGCCATGAACCAGACCTGCACTGCCATGAACCAGACCTGCACTTCCAGGAACCAGACCTTTACTGCCATGAACCAGACCTGCACTGCCATGAACCAGACCTGCACTGCCAGGAACCAGACCTGCACTGCCATGAATCAGACCTGCACTGCCATGAACCAGACCTGCACTGCCAGGAACCAGACCTGCACTGCCATTAACCAGACCTGCACTGCCATGAACCAGACCTGCACTTTCAGGAACCAGACCTGCACAGCCAGGAACCAGACCTGCACGGCCAGGAACCAGACCTGCACCTCCATTAACCAGATCTGCACTGCCATGAACCAGACCTGCACTGCCAGGAACCAGACCTGCACCGTCAGCCCACTAGGACAGTCGTTGGGAGTTGGAGGAGGAGATGAAGAAGAATTGAGTCTTGGCTTCTGGCTGAATATCATCCCAGCTGAAATAGCACCATGAACCTAAATAAGAGAGAAATCCTTTATTATATAAAAAAGTACCATTATCAGCATTTATCAATTATATCGGAATATTGTGATGACTGAACCATTGATCCAGAAACTATTATCTTCTCTTCCATAGGATGTCCTTATTGTTCCAGATTCTGAACACCGGCGAGGAGAAAAGTTCTGCTTGTAAATAAGTGACCATGAGAAAATGAAAGAATTTGATAGGAATCTTATATAGATTAAAATTACAAAACAAGAAAAAGTTTAAACCCCCAAGTTGTTGAAAAACTGCGATAACTGTGATAAGGGATAGTATTCCACACAGAAGTCTGAGATTTGAAGAACTGTGTGAGATTTGAAGAACTGGTCAATCCAGTTTATTTTGAAAGTTTTATTTAAGATAGAGAAAGATAAACAGTTAAGCCCTCCATTTCATATGAGTTAATTAAAATATATGTTTGAATGTAATGGGTCTTATTCTTCCAAACAAAGTTAAAGAACAACTGATCAATTTCTCTTTCAGCACTTTGATCAACATCTAAGCTGCATCAGTGAGCCTAGAGATGCCTTCAGCCTTGCTAAGTAAAATACAACCTCATTGTGAAAGATCCTGCTGAAGATTCTCAGCCATGCAGGTTCAAAACGTTTCTGTTCTCATCCAGGAAGCGTTTTCAATTTAAAATGTCAGAAATAGCGTTGAGTTCCAGGTTTTATGCAGCAGAATAGGCGAGGTCTTCTGTTCCCCTGTAAAGCGGTTGGGGCTGCGATATTAGGAATCAACTCTATTGCTGCATTGTAGGTTTTTGAAAGCTGAAATCTGAGTCCCCCCCCCCCCACTGTTTAAGGTTTGTTTTTCTTTGTTAACAGAGATGGTTTCCTTCACGCCCCTCTCAAACCATCTGTCTTCTTTGTCCAAAATGTGAACATTCTGGTCCTCCAAAGAATGTCCTTTGTCCATAAGGTGTAGATGTGCTGAAGAGTCTTGACCAGAGGAGGGCGCTCCTCTCTGTTGGGCCATGCGTCTGAGTGGAGGTTTTTTTTAGATGATCAATGTGATCAATCTACAATAATAGATCAATAATGTTCAATATGATCAATAGGTTCAGGATTGTCTGTTGTAATGTTGTTAATTTTTTGTCTTTTGATCAAATTATTGACAGCATTAACTTTTTAAAGATTAAAAAAGTAATGGATGTTTTGTTCACCGTCTTCTGACAATTTTCTCATTGATCTACCAAATGTACCATTCCTTTTATTGATGTACATATCTTCTAACTTAATTTGTAATTCAGCCAATTCATGTGTTCGAAATTACCTAAAATGCAAGGATTTAGATAAGAAAGCTCAAGAATTCTGGAAATTAAATTATTTTCTTCTGCTCTAATAGTTTGACCCTATTACAAACACATTTTCTGAAGAATTTTCCGGATTCAAATTTGAAAGGTTCCCTATTAATAGGTTAATGAGCATCTAGATGGGCTTTAAACCAACAGCAACATTAATATGTTTGCAGAGACTTCTTCATATTGCAGTAAAGAACTGTTCATTTTCCAGTATGATGGTGTGCCAAATGTGTAAAAATCAATTGACTACTTTATGGTCAGTGTTGTGCCATATGCCATGATCAACCAGAACCAGACCTGCACTGCCATTAACCAGACCTGCACTGCCAGGAACCAGACCTGAACTGCCATGAACCAGACCTGCACTGCCAGGAACCAGACCTGCACTACCATGAACCAGACCTGCACTGCCATGAACCAGACCTGCACTTCCAGGAACCAGACCTGCACTGCCATGAACCAGACCTGCACTGCCATGAACCAGACCTGCACTGCCATGAACCAGACCTGCACTGTCAGGAACCAGACCTGCACGGCCAGGAACCAGACCTGCACGGCCAGGAACCAGACCTGCACCTCCATTAACCAGATCTGCACTGCCATGAACCAGACCTGCACTGCCAGGAACCAGACCTGCACCGCCATGAACCAGACCTGCAATGCCATGAACCAGACCTGCACTGTCAGGAACCAGACCTGCACGGCCAGGAACCAGACCTGCACCTCCATTAACCAGATCTGCACTGCCATGAACCAGACCTGCACTGCCATGCACTGCCATTAACCAGACCTGCATGGCCAGGAACCAGACCTGCACTGCCATTAACCAGACCTGCACTGCCATTAACCAGACCTGCACTGCCATGAACCAGACCTGCACTGCCATGAACCAGACCTGCATGGCCAGGAACCAGACCTGCACTGCCATTAACAAGACCTGCACTGCCATGAACCAGACCTGCACTGCCATTAACCAGACCTGCACTGCCATTAACCAGACCTGCACTGCCATGAACCAGACCTGAACTGCCATGAACCAGACCTGCACTGCAAGGAACCAGACCTGCACTGCCAGGAACCAAACCTGCACTGCCATGAACCAGACCTGCACTGCCATGAACCAGACCTGCACTGTCAGGAACCAGACCTGCACAGCCAGGAACCAGACCTGTACCTCCATTAACCAGATCTGCACTGCCATGAACCAGACCTGCACTGCCAGGAACCAGACCTGCACCGCCATGAACCAGACCTGCAATGCCATGAACCAGACCTGCACTGTCAGGAACAAGACCTGCACGGCCAGGAACCAGACCTGCACCTCCATTAACCAGATCTGCACTGCCATGAACCAGACCTGCACTGCCATGCACTGCCATTAACCAGACCTGCATGGCCAGGAACCAGACCTGCACTGCCATTAACCAGACCTGCACTGCCATGAACCAGACCTGCATGGCCAGGAACCAGACCTGCACTGCCATTAACCAGACCTGCACTGCCATGAACCAGACCAGTACTGCCATGAACCAGACCTGCACTGCCATGAACCAGACCTGCACTTCCAGGAACCAGACCTTTACTGCCATGAACCAGACCTGCACTGCCATGAACCAGACCTGCACTGCCAGGAACCAGACCTGCACTGCCATGAATCAGACCTGCACTGCCATGAACCAGACCTGCACTGCCAGGAACCAGACCTGCACTGCCATTAACCAGACCTGCACTGCCATGAACCAGACCTGCACTTTCAGGAACCAGACCTGCACAGCCAGGAACCAGACCTGCACGGCCAGGAACCAGACCTGCACCTCCATTAACCAGATCTGCACTGCCATGAACCAGACCTGCACTGCCATTAACCAGACCTGCACCGTCAGCCCACTAGGACAGTCGTTGGGAGTTGGAGGAGGAGATGAAGAAGAATTGAGTCTTGGCTTCTGGCTGAATATCATCCCAGCTGAAATAGCACCATGAACCTAAATAAGAGAGAAATCCTTTATTATATAAAAAAGTACCATTATCAGCATTTATCAATTATATCGGAATATTGTGATGACTGAACCATTGATCCAGAAACTATTATCTTCTCTTCCATAGGATGTCCTTATTGTTCCAGATTCTGAACACCGGCGAGGAGAAAAGTTCTGCTTGTAAATAAGTGACCATGAGAAAATGAAAGAATTTGATAGGAATCTTATATAGATTAAAATTACAAAACAAGAAAAAGTTTAAACCCCCAAGTTGTTGAAAAACTGCGATAACTGTGATAAGGGATAGTATTCCACACAGAAGTCTGAGATTTGAAGAACTGTGTGAGATTTGAAGAACTGGTCAATCCAGTTTATTTTGAAAGTTTTATTTAAGATAGAGAAAGATAAACAGTTAAGCCCTCCATTTCATATGAGTTAATTAAAATATATGTTTGAATGTAATGGGTCTTATTCTTCCAAACAAAGTTAAAGAACAACTGATCAATTTCTCTTTCAGCACTTTGATCAACATCTAAGCTGCATCAGTGAGCCTAGAGATGCCTTCAGCCTTGCTAAGTAAAATACAACCTCATTGTGAAAGATCCTGCTGAAGATTCTCAGCCATGCAGGTTCAAAACGTTTCTGTTCTCATCCAGGAAGCGTTTTCAATTTAAAATGTCAGAAATAGCGTTGAGTTCCAGGTTTTATGCAGCAGAATAGGCGAGGTCTTCTGTTCCCCTGTAAAGCGGTTGGGGCTGCGATATTAGGAATCAACTCTATTGCTGCATTGTAGGTTTTTGAAAGCTGAAATCTGAGTCCCCCCCCCCCCCCTGTTTAAGGTTTGTTTTTCTTTGTTAACAGAGATGGTTTCCTTCACGCCCCTCTCAAACCATCTGTCTTCTTTGTCCAAAATGTGAACATTCTGGTCCTCCAAAGAATGTCCTTTGTCCATAAGGTGTAGATGTGCTGAAGAGTCTTGACCAGAGGAGGGCGCTCCTCTCTGTTGGGCCATGCGTCTGAGTGGAGGTTTTTTTTTAGATGATCAATGTGATCAATCTACAATAATAGATCAATAATGTTCAACATGATCAATAGGTTCAGGATTGTCTGTTGTAATGTTGTTAATTTTTTGTCTTTTGATCAAATTATTGACAGCATTAACTTTTTAAAGATTAAAAAAGTAATGGATGTTTTGTTCACCGTCTTCTGACAATTTTCTCATTGATCTACCAAATGTACCATTCCTTTTATTGATGTACATATCTTCTAACTTAATTTGTAATTCAGCCAACTCATGTGTTCGAAATTACCTAAAATGCAAGGATTTAGATAAGAAAGCTCAAGAATTCTGGAAATTAAATTATTTTCTTCTGCTCTAATAGTTTGACCCTATTACAAACACATTTTCTGAAGAATTTTCCTGATTCAAATTTGAAAGGTTCCCTATTAATAGGTTAATGAGCATCTAGATGGGCTTTAAACCAACAGCAACATTAATATGTTTGCAGAGACTTCTTCATATTGCAGTAAAGAACTGTTCATTTTCCAGTATGATGGTGTGCCAAATGTGTAAAAATCAATTGACTACTTTATGGTCAGTGTTGTGCCATATGCCATGATCATACTTTTTGGACATTGGGAACCAGTGTCCAAATTTCATCTTGACATGATGATGTGGAATCAGCTGTGGAATCTCTGCAACAACCTCTGTTTCAGGGAAGGCCTCCACAGGCAAGTCACATGGCAAGTCACAGAGGTGTGACCAACCGCCACCCCCCTCTGTGAGGACAGAAAAAACCACAGAGCACACAAGACTCTTTTTTTTTGCCTCTTTCTTCTCCTGTGCTCAAAGCTGGGATCCACTGTGGCTGGATCTCCACCACAGTGGAGATGCGGGCCCCAGGGGAACCAGATCCCCAGAACCATCAAGGATAAGTCAGAACCTTTCAGAACCGAACTGCTGCAAACAGACCTTTTGCAACACATTTCTCTTGAGTTTCAGAACTTTTAGAGCCAAACTGGATGAGAACCATGCCCTGGGTGTGAGACTGAAGGGACCCCTGCTGTGAGACTGAGACAAAGAATCCCTGCCTTACTGTCCTGACTGCAGAGCTACAAGACTGGATGAAACTCAAGCTTTCCAAACGGACCTGGAAAAAGGTTTGCAGGTCTGGCATAATTAGGGACAGAACAAGCAATGTGTCTTTTGATGATGCTAATCATATTGTGTGTTTACTGCTGAGTAAAGACAATGCTAATTGATGCTAAAGAATGGACTGCATGCTACGCTATGCTACAGGAATATGTATTGAGCTGTTGCTAAAGCTTAGACAAGCTTTATTCACTAAGGATTTAAACACTGATATAACATTAGTGTTCATGTGTTCCTCAGATGTTCATTACATTTCCATTAGCAAGTATGACCAAGAGTCATTTAGTGGAATCCTGATTTCTATTCGCTGCTAGCTAAAGAGGGTAAATAATCATTTATCTAAAGGTTTTTGGTTCTTGATTAAGCAAATCATTCAATGAAACATTATTTGGCCAAATAATGTTTTATTCACCTCGTGGATTTGCATTGTGAATTGGTCTGAAAACATTCCAATTTCTTTAAAATTAGTGAAAAGCTAAACTTTGGTTTCAAACATAAGATCCATCTTAAACTGTAAAATGTTTTTCAACCGTTTCCCCCTTCCTCTTTGTATATAGTAGTTAGTTTAGTTTAGTTGAGTTTTACTAGTCTTAGTTGAGAGTGTTAAACTGAAATATGTTTGACTTGGAGCTGAATGATTTTTGTTAATAAACTTTTATATTTTGAACAGAAGTTGTGGTTAATTTATTCCATGTATCTGCAGAAATAACTGTTTGACCATGATTAGTGCTCGAATCACTCTTTCATCAGTGAAGTTGAATTTTTCCATGAAAGATTTGAGAGTTGAATTTCTGGCATTAGGTTTGTTAGGAGGCCATTTATCAAGGTCCCTATTAAGGACGGTATTAAAATCCCCTCCTATGATAATTAGAGCTTTGGGAAATTCAGAAAAATGAATAGTTGTTGTAGCCATAAATATTAGCACATTCAAAAATAACTCCTTAACTGATATAGTTTCTCATAAGGTCATATCCAAAGGAAATAGTATTCCCTTTAAATCTCTACTTTAATGTCATAACTCCTGCAGAATGCTCAGAACCATGAGAAACCAAACAGAATTCCCACATTGGCATTTCCAAAAATCAACATTAGTAACAGTTGAACGAGTCTTCTGAAAAAATAAAGGTCAGAATTAAAATTTCTGGCAAATAGAAGCAAATCTTTCCTTTTCAGCATGTTATGCATCCCTCTGGCACCTAGAGAAACCAATGATAGGCTTGATATTTAAAGAACAAGATAAAAGTGCTCGGTCAAAAAGCTGAACAGCAATATTATCATGGTGGAGCAGCACCTTATTAATCATTATTAATGATAATAATATTTAATCATAATAATCGAATATTATTATTATTTAATTATTATTATTTATTATGATTATTATGATTATTATTACTGTGCCATAGGACCAAAAGTTGCAGTGATCTCCATGTTGTTGATGAAACCACATCAACCAATGAAGTATGCTCATTTCCCTTCTTCTGGAGCTCTTTGGAAGGACGGCCATAGTTTCTGTTGGAAGCCGCAATCTTCTTTGCACAGATGTTGGGTAAAACGGAGACCTTTTTTTTTTTCCAGAAAGTCCTTACCTTTAGCTGCTTTCCATATATCATTGGGATACCTTCAGGCAACTAATCGAAGGACAATAGGAAGAGGGTGGGAGCTGCCGGTGAATTTTTTTATGAGCAACATCAATAAAGAGTTGAAGCCTCTCTTTCGCTCAGCAGAACCTCCTGACAGACCCGGGTCACCTCCAACACTACGTCCTCCTTCTCTGTTTCAGGGACTCCATGAAGTCTCAGGTTCCAACACCAACTGTAGCGCTCCAATCCGGTAACACCAAACTTAAAGAGCTCCCTTTGTTTCCCAGCTTCATTTCTAATGCATCACTTCTGGTGTTGATCAGGTTAGCAAGCATAGCAATAGCAGCCTCGGTATTTAAGTTGCTCGTTGTTCACGGGGTTTTAGGAGAAGGTTTCTTGGCAGTCGGGAATCACTCGGTGTTATCGGGAGCGGGGGAATTTAATCCTCGTCTGCATCTGCTAATCATGGTTGCCTGTAGCAGGCATGCTACTTTTGAGCAACTTGTGCTCACTGGTTCTTTTCTGGGTAGCTTTTTGCATTTTCTTTCAAGTAAAGTCTCAAAACGTGAAAAAAAGTTATTTTTCATAAACTCTTATTGAATGTATCTAGAAAGTAATTGTCATTATTGTCCCTTCTGCCATCTTTCTTTTCCCGCATCGTCTCTGAGATCAGTGGGCATCATTTGTTACTAGTCACATGGTTTTCACAAAAAACAACGCCAGCATTGATGCGGGGCTTCATTAGACACGCCCACTTTCTACTGGGCACACGCCTTGGTGCATGGTATCAGAGGTCCCATCACTAGTGTCATGTACTGTTAAGTGTACAATGACCTAACCTAACTGGTGTGATAAGGGTTTCCTCTCTCCTAAACTCTCCCTGCGCCCTAGACCGCCGCTGAAATGATGCTATCCAATGTGCCTAAGGTTGTTAGGAAATAAAGAAGGGTAAAGAAGGCTTTCCTGGGTGAAAGTCACCATGAATGAACCATGATGGCCCAATACTCACACTGAACCCTCCGCCCCTATAGAAGTGCACACAGCGAGGACGTGTATCTGTAGCGACTATCAATCACCTTTTAATGGCTTCTGGGTGCGGGGAATCTTGGTATTAACACGCTTACAAGATGATGTCCAAACCGGGAGATGAGTTATGGGCATTCCCATCTATGAGGTCAGTTTGTAGATGAGCAAATTGTCGGAGTGGCAGTCTTTTACAGCAAGTAAGATGGACGGGTAATTGTGGAGAGTGTGGAGATAACAGAGCTTAATCATAGGAAGCAGGATGTTGTGTGCCAAAGAAAGCTTTAAAAACCATATGAACTCCTGTCACCCAAACCCTTTCTGCCCTCTCACCCTCAAAGTTTTCCCCTTTACACCCCCTCAGTGGTGGAGCAAAATAGGGCAGTGTCTCAATCTAAACAGAACACCACCACCTAACCAAACAAACCATACCTAAACCCCAATGACTATAAATGACTGCTACAGTATCTAAGGGTCGGAGTGCTCAGGTCTCAGGTGTGCTGAATCTGCACCTGCACTTTAGATAAAAGTGAACAGGAAGGAAGATGAATTTAATGTCATCTGAAGCTGGTTGAATTAGAAGATGTTTAATTTGCCACTGGGTCTAATATAAAGTGTGTAGATGAGCCAATGGCAGGGGTCGGGGTGGGGGGTTGGGTGGCACATCATAGGGGGCCCGATTTTCAGACCCACACCCGGGTAACCTGCTGTGCTGAACAGGCACCTCTTCACCAGGACTCTGGTATCAGATCAATAATAGTTCTGGATTTTATTTGATAGATGTCTTCTGTTGGGGTTCATAAATGAAAGTAAGTTTCCTCCATCTTTCTGTTCACTGGAAGATGCTGTATTTTGATGCACGTTCGAAAAAGCTCGAAGTTTAGGATGGTAGGTTGGTTGTAGTGACAGTTTGTGGCCACTAGATGGAGCCATGCACCAAATCTTACTGAAATCCACGGACTATAGAGTGACTGCAGTTTGGGTTAAATACGATTATTTTTGAAAACTTATAACTTATTTCTTTATAATAAAATTACATGTATTTGCACCTGAATCCATTGATCTTTTCATATTTACATACATTTTATTTATTGTATTTTCTGCTATTTTTGCAGTGCGTATTTTCTATCACTGTGCATTCCTGCTAATATTGATGATTACACACACATATGCATCTATTCCTGTATGGCATCCTGTTACCGCCTATACATTTTATAGGTCGAACTCAACACTATTTCTGACATTTTGAATTTAACAAGCTTCCTTTATGGGAAGAGACAGTCTTCAAACTTGGAAATAAAGTCCAGTGGATTGTTTTTTTTTTTTTTGTCTGACATATTACCTTTATTACCTATGAGAAAAAGCTAACTTTTGATAGGATTCAACCCAGAAAGCTGACCAAACTGGCTAAATATATGGAGAGCAAAGCTCTTTGTAATTTAAATGGTTTTGAGGCCTGGAAATTGGTGCAAACCCTGGCAGATGGTTGCTGGTAATAATTTAATCCATGAAATTAAGTTTCCTCCAAAGCCGAATCTGCTAACGACTGCAATAAATAGTGAAACTACATCCGGCGTCCAAAGAGACATCACAATTAATGATAATAAGGAGCCTTCTAGCATTAAAATACGAGTGTGGACCTTTAATGAAGCCTGTTTGTTCTTTTGAAATAACCAAAGGTTAAACATTTTCACCTCTACGGGCAAGGATTCTGGCTAAAATGTGATACAAGCTTGCTAAAATGATTGAGGAAGGGTTCCGTGTTTAAAACAATCAGTAAAGGTGGAACTGAGCTGCATAGAGAGTAAATCTGAGAATTGTTTGAACAGTTCTGAGGGGAGGCCATCCATTCCTGGGTATTTGCCAGGTTGCATTCCGGCTATTTCCAGGGGGACTTCTGCCTGGAAAATGGTTTCATCTAACTTATTCTTAAGTTCTGGTGAAATTACAAGAAAGTGAAGTTTGGATAGAAAATCATCAGTCATGTTAGAATTGGTTTGGGATTGTGAATGTAGAGCTCCTCATAAAAGACCCTGAATGCATCGTTAATTTTACTATGGTCTGTGAATACACTGCCATCTTGTTTTTATTTCCTGAAATATTTTAGCTGGCCTAAAGCCCTTCAGCATGGTTGCTAGTAGTTTATCGGGTTTGTCTCCATGCACATATAATTTGGATTTGTTATGTAAAAGCAGGCATCCAGCTGAGTGTGTTGTCAATAGATCAGGCCTTGTTTTAAGTTCAACCCGCCTTTTGAACAGTTCAGGAAATTAATTCATAGCATATTTTATATCCACCTCTTTTATTTGCTGAATTAGATTGTTCTGTTCATAGGCAGCTTGTTTTTTTAATTTTTGCTGAATAGGCAATAATCTTTTCTTTGATGTAGGCCGTAAAGGCATCCCATACCACAATGCTGGGGGTTTCATGGGAAGAGTTAGTAGAAAAAAAGAAACGTATCTCATCTGAAACGCAACTGTCCAGTTCTTAGGTAGGTGGGGAAGGGACCTAGTGAGTGGGCGTGGTCTGAAATAACTATGCTTTGATAATGACAGGAACATATCTGCTGCAGCCATTTAGCATCTGTAGCAAAATAATCAATTCTTGAATAAGTTTTGTGTGAGAAGTGGAAGTAGTCCCTCTTGTAATGATCTTGGCGCTGATTCTGGGCTGATCTCTCAGTCTGCTCTGCTCCACCTGTCCATGATCAGCTCTGACCGGCATCACCTGTTTCCATCACTATATAATCCCATCAGACCAGTCCTCAGTGCCAGATTATCTAGTGCCAACCCGCTAAGAATAATCCAACATCTCTTAGAAGTATCTGACCCGTTCTATCTCCTGATACCGAGCCGGATCCCTTTCTGACTCTGCCTGCCTGGATATCCTCTCTGTTCAGCCTCTGGACCCCTGGATCTCTGAATCAGTCTGGCCAGAATGCCTGCTTCCCTCTCCCTGGAACACAAACTCGGAGAAGCTCCGCATAAACTGCCTTCCTCTCCTGGATCACGAACTGGTACTGATTGCGTGTTCTGATCAGATTCAGTCTTGCTCTACAAACAAGCTGTTGAATAACCTGTTCAAACGTCACTGACCTGCATTGGTTATATTTGGATCCAGCCTCAGTTTCTTTACACCTCTAGTCGGGATTTAAAGTACGTCATGCATCACACAGCCCGTACTCAGATAGAAAGGTTGGGACTTTCTCGTTACCTTTAAGGGATAAATAGTCCACAGCTGGGTCCAGCCAACAGATGAATTCAGTGAGTATTTATTGAGGTCAGGTAGAGAAGAAAATAACTGTTTAAAAAATTTTTCATGATCTGTATTAGGAGTGTAAACATTAACCAGACTCACTATGATAAACCTGCCTTCTTTATCAGCTACCACATTATCGGCCTCAAGCGGAGTATTCTGACTGATCGGTATGCAGACCCCTCATGGGAGTGACCCCCCTGATGCCAGGAGACGACCCCCGACCAAACACCTAATTTGAGTCTCTTGCAGAAACGCCACATCTGCAATAAATCATTTATTGAATCGTTGTTGGTTGGTATTAAACACAGAATGGGCTGAACATGCAGAAGTTTATTAAAGTACAAAAATGATCTTAACATAACGAGAAAAACATGGTTGAAGCAGCATGAAAAGCCTTCATCAAGCGGTCAGAGCAGTTGGCAGAGTCGAAGGTTCTCCATCGGCTCGTCTGTGATCGTTTTAGGCCATCTTCACAGATACTTAAACTCCTTGGTTTGCTGCATTTTAGGGCATGAAGCTTTTAAAACAGCAAAAGAAGGAAAAACAACCAACATTTTCAAACTGTTGTAGGAATCTACCCTCCAGCGCTTTAGCATCAGAGCGAACAGCTCTGATCATCAGTTCCCTGCCAGTGGGAGTCCAAATAATATAAATATATAAATGAACACGGTGTTATAGAATTTACGATATATAACTTATAGATCTCCAGGTTGGAATTTTTTTTTTTTTGGGTGTATTTTCAGGTCCAGCAGGTGGCAGTAGAAGATCATGTTTAGTTAAGCCCTAACTAACTGAGTCCTGTGGCTGTAAAGTCCTGAACCAAATATGGCCTCCTGTAGAGGAGGCTTTAGTTTGGAAGGAATCTGTTTTTCTATGCTCCATGGCCCTGACTGTTCGTTGGTATTAAACACGTGTGCAGAAGTTTACTAAAGTACAAAAATGATCTTAACATAAAGAGAAACAAAGCGAAGAGTCTTTAACTTTTCCCGCCAGGTTTTGTCTGTTTTGATAGAAGATAAATAATCCTGACTGCTTAATTACAACCAGCCAGCAGTGACTGCAGGTAAATATAGTGAAGAAAGAAGAAGGAGAAGTCTAGCACTAATGACTAAATGGTTTCATTCTGGAGAACATCTCTGCTCCATGATCACAGTCCTCTACATACTTCTGGATGTCTGCTTCTGATTCAGATCAACTTTGGTTTATTATTTTGAAAAGGAGCTTTAGCCCTGGAAGAGAAATTTGTGCTACAGGTTGTTTCTGGGATAAAATCATATTTCCACAAATCACCCTTAATAGAACTGAGAAGTTATCTACTTTTCGTTTTTAATGCATTCAGCAAACAGGAAATGTATCTATTTTTCTTTTCGAAATAATCAGATTAGATTAATTGAAAATGGACCAAACTTAATCTTTGGATTAATCAACTAACATTTCTCTGAAGTTGGGGGTCGAATATTTGCGCCAGAATGCTCAAACGGAGGAAATTCAGGCTCCGTGTCAGACTGATCACAGGAAAGAGGGAACGATGGAAAATGAAATGTTTCTGAACGGCACAGTAACAGGTATGTAGAGCATCCCTCCCCCCTGGGTGGGGGAGCCCCCTGAGTCTCGTGCTCACAGGAAATGGTTAGCAGTGATAATTGGACAATGTGTCTATAATAAGATCTAAAGCAGGAGCTTCACTTGGGACGTCTGCGCTGGATTACACTGTGGAAGGATGTAGGGCAGGACGGCAGAGACTCTTCTTTGATTATGAGCCATCTGAGCAGCCATGTAGGAGCTTCTTTAGGCACACTGTTGTCTCTTCTAATTTGTTCATTGTAGTTTATTAATTTTATTTTTTATTTTTGGATGTTTGAGGCAGATTTTAAAAGCAGATGTTTGAGTGCTGTGACGAAGCGATGCGACAAATAACTCAGCTCCGTTTGTGCTGCTTTGGCTTGGAAGACATTAATGAAAATGTAAAGGTCAAAAGGTCAACCAGCCCCCCCACCTTCTTCAAATTAGATAAAATTGGTGTCAAACGTGCAGCAAAAATTTTCGTTTGTGCCACTATAATTTTTTTTACGGTTTAAAATTATGTAATTATAGACTAGCAACTTATAATTTATATGAAATTCAGAGCTTCGGAATGAACTAATGTTAACTGATCTTTGATGGCTTCTACAAACAATTATTAATATCATTAAAATGATAGCAGTACAAAAAATTTATATATTTTAAAAGATGCATTTTTAAATTTTTTATATATTTATTTTAAATATTTTATATTTAGAATTAATTCTAAAATTTTATATTTTTGTATGGCAAGAAATCTTCATTTGTACCGTTATCATTTCAAATATATTAATAATATTTTGTAGAGGTCATCAAAGGTCAGCTGACATCTGTTTTTGCTGCACAAACCAGCACATACGGAGCCGAGTTAATTGACACCCACTTTTCCTCATTTGAAGAAGGTGGGGGGGTCTGTTTGACCTTTGATGACCTCTAGAAACATTTCTTTAAAATTTCTTTAAAATTATAGCGGCACAAACGAAAATTTTTGCTGCACAAACGTTTGACACCAATTTTGTCTAATTTGAAGAAGGTGGGGGGGCTGGTTGACCTTTTGACCTTTACATTTTTATTGATATCTTCAAAGCCAAAGCAGCACAAACAAAATTTTTTGCTGCACAAACCAGTACAAATGTTTGACACTAATCTTGTCTGATTTTAAGAAGGTGGGGGGGCCAACTTCACTCAGGTTCTTCACCTACCGCCATCAGACTGATGAACTGTTAAGAAAACTCTAAATCGTGTCCCAGACTCTGCATCACACTGATAACACCAAACCAAAACACTACATTGTTGCACCATAAATATTAATGCTTTGAACTTCCAGATCAATGCGTTATTTGCACCATTTTTTTTCTCCCACACTGTTTACATTTGATCATTGCTGCACTTTATGGAATGAAAATGTTCTGAAAGCTGGACAAAAGGAAATGTCGTTTTGTATACACTCTATGTGTATAAAATGACAATAAAAGTTGTCTAAGTCTTAAGTTTAAGTAGTGTGGGTGAAGTACCCAACAACAGAGATGGACCCCTTTAAGGCTGAAGGGTGTGAGCACCATAACCCTAATGTTTCATTCTCTCCATCAGATGGAAGTCTGTTTTCTGGATGGGCTCCACACTGTTAAAGTTACCTCCAGTCAGAGGGGACATTTTAAAGCCAATAATCTGCCAGCAGTTGGCAGAAGATCCAATGTCAGACTGAGTTATCCTGCTGTAATGATATCACTATGCTGCCCTGGCTGCAAACCAACAGATGTGGCTCTGATTAACCACTACAATAGAGCAAACACACCTCCTTTTCTTAATTTAATATCTTTTTGTTATGATTACCTTTGTGTTAGGATTTTGTTTGTCATAGAAAGTACAATGCTGCAGCTGCCCAGCCTGCGTCTGACTCTGGTGGATTATTCACCTTTTGAATAAGTCATATTGAACATGTCTGTAATGACCCCCATATTAAAACCATTTCAGCCAAACAACACAAGGCAGTGGTGGCCCTTTGCACTTGGATGTTCAAACAGCACAAGCTGGGAATCAGTGAAGGCTGCTGCTGTCTGAAACAGTGGAGCTGTATTGGTGTTTATCTTATCGGAATGTCTGGCATCGCATTAACAAATGTTGAAACACATAAAACAAATGACTTCAACAGGTGAAAATAGCTGTTGTGAAATAATAAACTAGATAAGCCGAGAGTTCAGCACTAGACGACTGTTCCGACTGAATGAATGATTTTTTTCCCCTCTTTGTCTGAATCTCATGAGGAAAAGTTCCCCTCTGTCATCCCACTGTCCTGCCAATCAGCATGGAGCAGTCAGCTTTAGGACCCGCCCCTGCTCCATAGATGAGGTTCATTCTCACAGGAAGTGATTGAATCTTGCATGTAATCCAATCAGGGCTCTGCTTTCTCTCTGGCTACTTCAATGCACGCTCAGTGTGAATCTCGCATAGAGACTGACCAGAAGCGCCCTGCTGCTCCAGACAGCAGATTAAGTCCAAGAGCTGAAATTAAACACATTTAGCTCAGATTTAGTGCAGTTTAATTACTACATTTATGAAGTTTAACAACTTTATACATTTAAGATATATACAGCGGAGTTTTAGCCTCCCAATGAGAAATCGCACTGCAAGGAATCCCTGACTGTTTCTTAAAGGTGTAATTCATTTAATCTGTCAGATTTGTTTCCTCCAATGAAAACTCAGGTTGTTTTGCCTCATTAAGAGCCTTTCCAGAGAAACACTAGGACCCTGAGGGAACCTTAAGGACACAAGGGAAGGTCTAGATATGTTTCTTTGGAACACAGATCTGTCTGAGGGAGCGAGCGAGCGAGCGAGTGAGTGAGTGAGTGAGTGAGTGAGTGAGCGAGCGAGCGAGCGAGTGAGTGAGTGAGTGAGTGAGTGAGTGAGCGAGTGAGCGAGCAAGTGAGTGAGTGATTGAGTGAGCGAGCGAGTCTCTCTCTGATGACATGTCTTGGCGTAGCAGGTGTGCCTGGTAATGACTGATGAACAGGTCTTTATGATGAAGTGCTGACAGATGTTTACTGTATGCATTTGCCTAACTTCTCAATATTCAGTTCAGATCACTCACAAATATCCCCGCACTAATTATCACAGCGCTCTCACTAAGGTAGTCATGCAAGGGTTAGATGAGGGATGTTTCTATACTGCTAATCAACACCATCTGGGTCTTTTTATTCACTGTTCTCTGTGTCACTGAGGATTTTAAATCCTCGAGCAAACAGGCATTAGAACGTTATTATTTCTGGGATGTTAAAAGGATTCAAAGAAGGGCATCAGAAAATTAGGATTTCTATGTACAATGATAATAATGAGGAGGCAACAACCCCCAATGCCATCCTTCAGCTTATGCAATATAAAATCATCCATAGAAAAATAACAAAGGATAAAATAGGTCCTGACTGCATGAGAGACTATGGTAATGACTATTTACCTGCTCTCTTCCTCTGTTAGGGTGCATACACACTGAGCGCTCTGTCCTGCTGGCTGCACACCTGGAAATTGGACAGCAGTGAATTCCAGGCAGTGAGGCACCCCACTCTCACTGCGTGCTGATAGAACTGAGGTGTTCTAACCAAACAGCACATGGCACCACATGGAGACAGTGGAGTCCTGATCGCTGAGGCTGAAAATCTGAACATCCTAGAAACCAGTCACAGGAAGTTGTACCTGGGTGTGGTTGTGACTGTGTTTGGTTGTGACTGTTTGTGGTTGTGACTGATTGTGGTTCTAACATTGTGGTTGTGACTGTGTTTGGTTGTGACTGTTTGTGGGTGTGACTGATTGTGGTTCTAACGTTGTAGTTGTGACTGTTTTTGGTTGTGACTGGTTGTAGTTGTGACTGGTTGTAGTTGTGACTGGTTGTGGTGAATGTTTTTGGTTGTGACTGGTTGTGGTTGTGACTGATTGTGGTTCTAACGTTGTGGTTGTGACTGTTTTTGGTTGTGACTGGTTGTGGTGACTGTTTTTGGTTCTAACGTTGTGGTTGTGACTGTTTTTGGTCGTGACTGGTTTTGCTCGTGACTGGTTTTGGTTGTGAGTGGTTGTGGTTCTAACGTTGTGGTCGTGACTGGTTTTGGTCGTGACTGGTTGTATTTGTGACTGGTTGTGGTGACTGTTTTTGGTTCTAACGTTGTGGTTGTGACTGGTTTTGGTCGTGACTGGTTGTGCTCGTGACTGGTTTTGGTTGTGAGTGGTTGTGGTTCTAACGTTGTGGTCGTGACTGGTTTTGGTTGTGACTGGTTGTGGTCATGACTGGTTGTGGTTGTAACAGTGTGGTTGTTACTGGTTGTGGTTGTGACTGGTTGTGGTTGTGACTGGTTGTAGTTGTGACTGGTTTTAGTTGTGACTGGTTGCAGTTGTGACTGGTTTTGGTTGTGACTGGTTGTGGTCATGACTGGTTTTAGCTGTGACTGCTTGTGGTTTTGACTGGTTTTGGTTGTGACTGGTTGTGGTTGTGACTGGTTTTGGTTGTGACTGGTTGTGGTGGTGACTGGTTGTGGTTGTGACTGGTTTTGGTTGTGACTGGTTGTGGTTGTGACTGTTTTTGGTTGTGACTGGTTGTGCTCGTGACTGGTTTTGGTTGTGAGTGGTTGTGGTTCTAACGTGGTCGTGACTGGTTTTGGTTGTGACTGGTTGTGGTCGTGACTGGTTGTGGTTGTAACAGTGTGGTTGTTACTGGTTGTGGTTGTGACTGGTTGTGGTCGTGACTGGTTATGGTTGTAACAGTGTGGTTGTTACTGGTTATGGTTGTGACTGGTTGTGGTTGTGACTGGTTGTAGTTGTGACTGGTTGTGGTTGTGACTGGTTTTGGTTGTGACTTGTTGTGGTCGTGACTGGTTTCGGTTGTGACTGGTTGTGGTTGTGACTGGTTGTAGTTGTGACTGGTTGTAGTTGTGACTGGTTTTGGTTGTGACTGGTTGTGGTCGTGACTGGTTATGGTTGTAACAGTGTGGTTGTTACTGGTTATGGTTGTGACTGGTTGTGGTTGTGACTGGTTTTGGTTGTGACTGGTTGTGGTTGTGACTGGTTTCGGTTGTGACTGGTTGTAGTTGTGACTGGTTGTGGTCGTGACTGGTTATGGTTGTAACAGTGTGGTTGTTACTGGTTGTGGTTGTGACTGGTTGTGGTTGTGACTGGTTGTAGTTGTGACTGGTTGTGGTTGTGACTGGTTTTGGTTGTGACTGGTTGATCCTTTTGACCCTAATATCTGGGTGGCTCATTCTTCTGGAGAGGCAGGGCTCCCACATATATCCTTGTATTTACACCATATCATCTGCTGTGTTTCCTGGGTTGCAGCTCCAACAAAATAAATGCATTAAGCAGTAGAACTAGTCTAACGTTTATTTTAATTTTATATGTTAAACTATAAATGTTGAAATCTGCCATTTTTTTAGGAGTAATATTAAACCACCAAGATTATTCATATTTTTGCGTAGCCTGACTGAAAGTGTGACATAACATAATGGGGCAGCAGGGGCATTGGATGCACTGCAACAGAAGGGTGGTCGGTTCAAGCCCCCGCTGTGGCTTTCATTGTCAGTGGCTCCTGATGGTGGCCAGAGGGTGGCGCTTGTGTGCAATAGCCTGGTTTCTGGCAGTGAGCCCCAGATGTGGCTACGATGCAGCTCACCACCATCAGTGGGTGAATGGGTGAAGGTCCCTCCATGATTCGAAGGGGAATCCAATATTTATCCTGGTCCCTGCCTGGTTTCTATCATACAATGAAACGCTGCTGATAAAGTCTTCCTTTTTTTGGCAGTTTAACTTTTACTGAGCTTTGAGTTGATGTTGGTTTTCTGTGACTGCAGAAGAATCCATTACTATTTCTGACCGTTTGAAATGACCTCTTCTTCCTTTTCTTCTACTGAAACAACCGCTCTGTTCAAATGAATGGGCTGCGTCCTCCGAAGGTCAGATTCGTAGGCTGATTACATCATAGCGAGGCGCCGAGGTCTGGTCTGATTTCAAGACTCCTCGTTATGCGGCCTACAAATGCATCCTTCTTTCTGCCCAATTTGAAGGAAGGGTCCGATGTATCACATCTAGCCTATTTTATCCCAGGATTCATTGCGCAACCAAGCAAGCCGGCTGCTCCGTGATCAGAGGAAAAAGGGAAATGGCGCCGAACAGCAGTGAATATTGTAAGTTCAGTTTAATATAATCCAGTCTGTGAATAGTTCCGTCTGAAATGAAGGAAAAAAGTTGTTTTAATGGTTATTGAATCAGATATGTGGCAGTAATGTTTGATTTATCTAAAGGTTTTTATCTGTTACTGTGTAAATGGGTTTGGCTGGAATTTAAGGACAGATTCTAATATTGCTTTAATAATTGCTATTTTGAACAATTTGCAGTATTTTTTGTTGTGCAATATAACAGATTTCGCAGACATATTTTTTATACATACAATGTTTAGATTTGTTTCTATCTTTTTACCCTTTTTATAGAATAGAACAGAACAGAAAATCTCTTTATTTTCCCTTAATGGGGAAATTCTGGTGTTTACAGCAGCAAAAAGATTATTGAAAAAATGGTCACACAAATGTGGACATTAATATTTAAAAATCGCAGCAACATCAGAGATGTGCAGAATGACAGCAGCATGTTATTTAACTGACTAAGGTTTCTATCATTACATTTGATTTTATTTGTTCATGCTCCCTGTGGTTGAAACTTTTAATCCTCTCTGGATTCTCATCAGTCTTTGTTCACTTTAATATGAAAAAAAAATTTAAAAATAAAACTTAAACAGTTTTGAAAAGTTTGGTATTCATCCTTTTCCTGCTTTGTGTGTCAACTATCACGGTTGGTAAGCGACAGAGCGTACGGCGGAGAGAGCTGCCAAAGGCTGGACCTGTTGGAATCCACAGCCAAAACTCCTCCGGTCTCCTTATTTTCACGGACTTGGAGAGATCCAGTCCAGGTAGACCGCGTCCTTGGAGGACGCAGCCCATGAATTCAAGCTTCTTCTTCTTCTTCTTCTTCTTCTACTAAAACAAGCACTTTTTCTGTATCAAAGCTGTCGGGGTGCATATGCAGCATAAATTGATGTTACATCCACATGACTGTGCAGGAAATAAGGCCCCAGAATTGCAGCATTTAAAGCAGCACACAGCCTATTGAAGGCTGAGAGAGAGTCACGCTGGGTCCTTAGTTTTTGTTTTTAGCACTTTATTTACCGTTAGCATTGAAATGCTGGACATGCATGTGTATTCTTTCACAGTTCCTGTCTCTAGTTCCTTTAATATTTACAGAGCTGTTAGAGTTTCTATTTATTATCTATTTGTCTAAACATCATAAAACAACACTTAGGAGCTTCAAGGATTTCCAAACTTTTTCTCATAAATTAACATCATTCTTGAAAGAAATGACATCATAGGCTGCATACTGGTAATCTGTTTCCAACAAAAAGTACTTTACAGTCGGGCTCCTCAAATATGCACAGATGCAAAGCGAAAAGAGAAGAATATTCAAATGAGAGGAATTGATGTTTAAGGTGGTATGCAGAGTTCAAAGCACTAACTGTTTTTATTCTGGTGTTACACTGTCATCATCTAACTGGTAACCAAACAGGCAGGGTGAAGAACTATGATCCACCCACTGGGCTTTGTGGATTATTTTATAACAAGCTGGTAAAGACAAAATGAAAGAGGGTGAGGGTATAGGAGCAGACGGATGGGCGAGCGATCCGAGCGTGGCTCAGCGCCAGGCCTCCAGCCTCGCCAACAAGAACACAGCTGCCTAATGGAGAGCTGGCATTGCTGGAGTACGTGGGAGTATGGGGGTGGGGGGAGGGAATTAAAAATAATCAAGAAAGTCGAGCTCTGATAAAGATGGTTGGGGGCTGAAAGACGCAGAAGGAGCAGAAAAAATGAAACAAACTTCGAAAGGGAATTAAAAGGGGGCAGAATTAAAAGTAGATAAAAGAATGGGGGGGGGGGGTTACAGAGGGACGGAGATTGGATGATATCCTCCTTTCTCTGTTCATTAATACACTATGATCTCCTGTCTCCCTCCTTGGTGATTTTAACACATTTCTAATTAGCACACAATCCTCTGAGTTAGAGAGGGAAGCGGGGGGGAGATGGAGGGAATAGAATCATATTTATATCTGGCTTTAATAAATTCACTTTCATTTCATCTTTTTTTTAACTCACAAGCTTCTGTGGGATAAGTTTTCAATTTCCCCTGACTCTGGCAGAATAAAAAGGGATTTAAATTTGGTACAGTGTGTTCTGCTTGTAAAGAGGCCTGATAGGAGTGGCTGTTAGATTATAAAAGGTCCTGGAGAACAGAGACATCCTGCCTTCTGTGACTCCGATGGGTTGAAGGATGAAACTCTAGATTTAACCTCAGAGGTTTAATCAATGCATTCAGGGTTTAGCTTCTATATTTTGACTTCATCCATTTCCCTCATTGTCTTTGCATAAAGATATTATGAGTGTTACAGCACATTAGGGACGCTCCCTCCAAGCTTTGACTGAGTCACTAATCAGAGAGCAATTAGAAGGAGACTTCTCTGGGCGGCAGAAGTCTCTGATTACCCAGGAGGCCTCCTGGATATATTTAGTTCCAATCCTGGTGTTCCTCTGTGGATGGGTAGGGGCCCTGGAGCTAGAATGCAGCATCAGACTGGGTGATGGTTATGATGGACCTGTTCACCGTCTCACTGAATCCCAGGGAACATCCAGACATGGCCGCCTGACTACCAGGAACAAATATTGTCCAATTATGTATATATATATTCAATTCAATTCAGTTTATTTAAATAGCGCCAAATTCACAGCACATGTCGTCTCAAGGCACTTCACAGTTCAACCAGATCATACAGTCAAATTGATACAAAGTTTTATATCTAAGGAAAACCAGTTGATTGCATCGACTCATTGACTCAAATACAATCCCTCACACTAAGCATGCTTGTAGCGACAGTGGAGAGGAAAAACTCCCTTTTAACAGGAAGAAACCTCCAGCAGAACCAGGCTCAGTGTGAGCGGCCATCTGCCGAGGCCGACTGGGGTTCAAGGAGACGGAAGCAGAGACACAAAAAGCAGCTGTAAAAGGCGGCCCCGTCCAGGAAACACACAGCCAGGCAGACGAGCTCCGAGCCAGCTCCCATGTCAGAGGATGAAGAGAGCACATCCACTCAGTCACAGGACCACACTGGAAAACAGGCCGATCTCCAACATCTATAAACAAGGGTGTTGATGGAAGCAGCACAGCTGATGTTTCTTTCCAGGATGACGTCACAGCCAAACAGGAACAGACCAGATGAAGCTACTCTGAGGAAAAGCAGAGAGAGCAGAACATTAGAGATTGAACTAACAGATTCTGCAGAATAGGAGAACAGAGAGAGAATGAAGCAGAATGATGAAATAGGGGTCCCTATGTCCTCCAGCAGTCTAAGCCTATAGCAGCATAACTATAGAGATAGCTCAGGATAACCTGAGCCACCCTAACTATAAGCTTTATCAAAAAGGAAAGTTTTAAGCCTAGCCTTAAAAGTAGACAGGGTGTCTGCCTCACGGACTAAAACTGGTAGTTGGTTCCACAGGAGAGGAGTCTGATAACTAAAAGATCTGCCTCCCATTCTACTTTTAGAAATTCTAGGAACCACTAGTAAACCTGCAGATTGAGAGCGAAGTGCTCTGTTAGGAACATAAGGAACAATCAGATCTCTGATATCAGATAGAGCTTGGCCATTTAAGGCTTTATATGTGAGAAGGAGGATTTTAAATTCTATTCTTGATTTAACAGGAAGCCAATGAAGAGAAGCCAGGATAGGAGAGATATGATCTCTCTTTTTAATTTTCATCAGAACTCTGGCTGCAGCATTTTGGATCAGCTGAAGGCTTTTAACTACAGTTTGTGGACTTCCTGATAGTAAAGAATTACAATAGTCCAGCCTTGAAGTAACAAATGCATGGACTAGTTTCTCAGCATCACCCCTGGACAGGAGATTTCTAATTTTTACAATATTCCTCAGATGAAAGAAGGAAATTCTAGAAACCTCTTTGATATGGGATTTAAATGACAGGTCCTGATCAAAAACACCACCAAGATTTTTTACTTTATTATCTGAAATCAGTTTAATCCCATCCAAATGAAGTGACTGACTAATCAGCTTCTTTTTCAGAGACTCTGGTCCAAAGACTATAACTTCTGTTTTGTCTGCATTCAGAAGCAGAAAGTTAAGAGTCATCCAGGTTTTTATGTCTTCAAGACATGCCTTTAATCTATGTAATGGGTTAGCTTCATCTGGATTTATAGACAGATATAGCTGGGTATCATCAGTATAACAGTGAAAATTAATCCCATGCTATATAATAACTCTACCGATTGGGAGCATGTATAAAGTGAAAGTAAAAAGAATTGGTACTAGCACTGATCCCTGTGGTACTCCACAGGTAACCTTTGAGCGTGTTGAAGATCTATCATTAACATGAACAAACTGAATTTGATCAGATAGATCCGATTTAAACCAGTCTAGTGCTGTTCCTTTAATTCCAACAAAATATTCAAGTCTTTCTAAAAGAATATTATGATCAACTGTATCAAATGCAGCACTAAGATCCAACAGGACGAGCACAGATACAAGTCCATTATCTGAGGCCATGAGAATATCATTAGTGACTTTCACCAGAGCTGTTTCAGTGCTATGATGAGCTCTAAAGCCAGACTGAAACTCTTCAAAAAGTTCATTATGGTGGAAGTGATCGCAAACTTGTTTGGTAACTACTTTCTCAAGAATTTTGGATAAGAAAGGAAGATTGGATATAGGTCTATAATTGACCAATATCATCTGGGTCAAGAGACGGTTTCTTAAGCAGAGGTTTAATTACAGCAACCTTAAAAGCTTTAGGTACATATCCCTGTAACAGAGATAGATTAATCACATCTAACATGGAGGAAGAGATCAAAGGGAATACCTCCTTAAATAACCTGGTTGGAACTGGATCTAACATACAAGTTGAAGGCTTAGATGAAGACAACAATTTTGCTAATTCAGAAAGTTCAACTGGATCAAAGCAGTCTAAACCCGGTTCAGATTCCATGACTACCTCAGGTACAATCACGGATAGAGGAGTGCTTATGATCTTATTTTTAATAAGATCAATCTTATTCATAAAGAATCCCATAAAATCATTGCTGCTAAGAGCAGGTGGAATGGACGGTTCAACAGAGCTATGGCTCTGGGTGAGTTTGGCAACTGTATTAAAAAGAAATCTAGGATTATTCTTATTCTCCTCTATTAATGAGGAGAAGTATGCTGCTCTTGCTTTACAAAGGGTCCTCTTATACAGCAGTAAACTATTTTTCCAGACTAGAAAGGACTGCCGCAGGCCTGTGGAGCGATATTTTCTCTCCAGTTTCCTAGCATTTTGCTTCAAAGTACGCAGCTCTGCATTAAACCAAGGAGCAAGCTTTCTATTTTTAACGGTTTTCATTTTCAAGGGAGCTGCATTGTCTAAGGCAGTACGCAGAGAACTAGCAACCCCATCAACAAAATCATCAACCTGAGCTCTCTCTCTATAGTTATGCTGCTATAGGCTTAGACTTTTGGAGGACATAGGGACCCCCATTTCATCATTCTGCTTCATTCTCTCTCTGTTCTCCTATTCTGCAGAATCTGTTTGTTCAATCTCTAACCTTCTGCTCTCTCTGCTTTTCCTCAGAGTAGCTTTGCCTCGTCTGTTCCTGTTTGGCTGTGACGTCATCCAGGAAAGAAACATCAGCTGTGCTGCTTCCATCAACACCCTTGTTTGTAGATGTTGGAGATCGGCCTGTCTTCAGGTGTGGTCCTGTTTCTCTGGCCGTGACTGGGTGGATGTGCTCTCTTCATCCTCTGGCATGGGAGCTGCCTTGGAGCTCGTCTGCCTGGCTGTGTGTTTCCTGGACGGGGCCGCCTTTACAGCTGCTTTTTGTATCTCTGCTTCTGTCTCCTTGAACCCCAGTCGGCCTTGGCAGATGGCCGCTCACACTGAGCCTGGTTCTGCTGGAGGTTTCTTCCTGTTAAAAGGGAATTTTTCCTCTCCACTGTCGCTACAAGCATGCTTAGTGTGAGGGATTGTATTTGAGTCAATGAGTAAATGCAATCAACTGGTTTTCCTTAGATAGAAAACTTTGTATCAATTTGACTGTATGATCTGGTTGAACTGTAAAGTGCCTTGAGATGACATGTGTTGTGAATTTGGCGCTATATAAATAAACTGAATTGAAAACTGAATTGAATTGAAGGGGAATAAGCTAAGCTTTTGCACTCTGCAGCACTGCTCAGCGACACAGAGGAGAGAGAAAGTGAAGCAGATTCTTTAAAATTTATAACTGCACTATCTGATAAAGATCTACTAAAATGTAACCTTCTTTTGGGGGAGGAGAACTCTGTTAAAGTAATCCTGAAGGTTATTAGAAAGTGGTCAGAGAGGACAGGGTTGTGAGCAAATACTGTTATTTCTTCACATTCTATGCTGTATGTCAGCACAAGATCCAAAGTATGAAGATGAGAATGTGTGGGACTATTCACATTTTGAACAAAGCCAATAGTGTCTAAGATAGCATTAAAGGCTGCTCTTAAGCTATCGCCTTCAATGTCAGCATGGATGTTAAAATCTCCCACTATGATGACCCTGTCAGTATTTAATACCAAATCAGAAAGGAACTCTCAAAACTCATCTAAAAATTCAGAGTAAGGACCTGGTGGACGATACAAAGTTACAAAAAGAAGAGGTTTTCTTGCCTTGAAATTTGGATGAGGGAAATTAAGGGTTAAATGTTCAAAAGAGTTGTAGGTATTAACTGTTTTGGGAGTAATCAGTAAGTCAGACTGGAAGATTGTTGCTACTCCTCCTCCTCGCCCAGAACTTCTGGGTATGTGAAAATTTAAATAGCTTGAAGGAGTTGCCTCATTTATGCTCACATAATCCTCTTGCTGCAGCCAGGTTTCTGTAAGGCAACATAAGTCAATGTGATTATCACAAATCAAGTCATTAACTAGCAGACTTTTAGAGGAAAGAGATCTTATGTTAAACAGACCACATTTAATTGTTTTAACTTTTTCCCCAATTGGAGTTATTTTGATTTTAATTAGATTAACATGATTTACTCCTTTCAGAATATTTGCTAATTTATTAGATTTTGGTCGTGGGCAAGACACTGTCTGGATGGAGTAAAGAGTGGGTAACAGTAGAGAAGCTGCAGAGATGTGTGTTAAACTACAACTCTGCTTCCTGGTCTGCACCCTGGGTGGTCAGGGTTTTGGAGGACTAATAATTGTGGCCAGATTTCTAGAAAGAAGAGCTGCACCATCCAAAGTGGGATGGATGCCGTCTCTCCGAATCAGACCAGGCTTTCCCCAAAAGGATTGCCAATTATTAATGTAGCACACGTTGTTTTCAGGACACCACCTAGACAACCAGCGGTTGAATGACGACATGCGGCTAAACATGTCATCACTGGTCAGATCAGGGAGGGGACCAGAGAAAATTACGGAGTCCCACATTTTTTTGGCAAACTTACACACCGAAGCAACACTAATTTTAGTGACCTCCGATCGGCGTAACCGGGTGTCATTACCACCAGCGTGAATAACAATCTTACTGTATTTAACCTTATCCTTAGCCAGTAGTTTCAGGTAGGATTTGATGTCGCCCGTTCTGGCCCCCGGCAAACATTTGACTATGGTCCCTGGTGTCTCTAATGCCACGTTTCTGACTATGGAGCTGCCAATCACCAGAGTGGGCTTCTCAGTGGGTGTGTCACTGAGTGGGGAAAACCGGTTGGAAACGTGAACGGGTTGGTGATGACCAGTGGGCAGAGATCCACGACTACGCTTTCTGCGTATAGTTACCCAATCGCCTTGTTGCTCAGGCACTTTTGGAGGACAGCTACGTGGGGGGCCTACTTTAACTCCTGGATGTTCAACAGCCTGAAGCCTGGATTCTAACTCTGACACCCTCCCCTCCAAAGCTACAAAAATACTACACTTATTACACATCCCATTATCACTAAAGGAGGCAGAGGAATAACTGAACATCTGACACAGAGAGCAGGAGAGAGGAGAGGAAGAAGGAAGAGTTGGAAAAGAGTCAAGGGAGGGAGAGAGAGAGAAGCCATAGCAATGCCAAGCTAGCGCTAGCCTAGGCTAGCTACCCCTTGCTATCAGAAATAAAACCGTGGGAAACTGACAAGTGCTAAGTAGAAAAGTGCAGCAAAAGGTGCTATGTTTTAAAGTAGTCAGTTAGAGTTACTCAGATACAGATATATCACAGAGAAAATAACTTAACTTCAGATGGAGTTCCTCTGGACAGCTGCAACATATATATATATATATATATATATATATATATATATATATATATATATATATATATATATATATTTACAATTCTGCTATCTCTGTGTAATTAGAAAACTGAAAACAGTTGTTTTTAAACTGTCCTCCTTTTATTTTTTTAGACTGCCTTTATGGTGACGTTGAGAAACAAAAATGTTGAAACCTCAATAAAACAGGGAGTTGAATATCAGCATAACTCTTCATCATTGTTTTAGTTTAGTATTGCTCTGCTTATTTAGTCTGATGCTTTACAAAAAGCAATTTCCCTTCTTTGAAACACACAGGAATACCTTGCACTTCTTGCACATCACTTATGTTTTGCTTTTGCAGCCATATCTGTGACACTTTGATGTTTCACTCACCATGTCTGGCAGATGGATGCTTCCATAGTGTCTGAGAGCCACAGTTGGCTGTGGTTTCTACTTTTGATAAGGGGAGTGTATTCATCTTCACTGTGACTTGTGATTCCTGTTTGGGCCTGATTACTCTGGCCACTACTACTAGTAGTTTTTTAAACTTTCTGACGGAGTCATGGCTGCACCCAGCAATACCTGCCAATGCCATTAGCCTGGAGGGGCTAACGCTATACCGTGCCGATAGGAATAAAGAACTAAGCGGTAAGACTCGGGGTGGTGGCTCTGTGTTTACATCAACAACAGCTGTTTTAAGAATGCTAGACCAGTCGCCAGCTTCTGCTCTCCAGACATTGAGTTTCTGACTGTTAATTGCAGGCCATTCCATCTGCCCAGAGAGTTCAGTGTTGTTAGCATCACTGCTGTTTCTGTGCCCCCCAGTGCTAACACTAAAGAGGCCATGAAGACTCCATACCAGGCTATCTCTGAGCTCCAATCTGCACACAGAGGGTGTTTTCATCATTGCTTGGGATTTTAACCAGGCTAACTTGAAGACTGTTCTGCCTCATTTTTACCAAGATGTGGACTTTGCAACTCAGGGTGAAAACACTTGGTTTACCTGGTTCACGCTGCGTTTTGACTCATCATTGTGATACATCCCACTGCTCCTGTGTTATCTGCAAACTTCATTATAGGACAGCTGGGATTGCATGTCAGCAGAGTAAAAAGGAACAACATATTCTCATTATCAGTGTGTATGAAATCGCACGAAAAGTTATGAACACTATTTCGTACGTTTTGGACGTTTTTCCTCAAAAAACCACATCAGTGCGCATGCGCTGGCAGACAGAAAAAAAAAGCAGATCCGGGGACGGACGTAAAAATGGGAAAAACAGTGCAATCATCACTTATTCATGTCTCTAACTACGTTGCTTGCTGTTTTATATCTTAGGGTTAGGGTTAATTGTAATTTATATTTTATATTCGTGAATGGTGCATCGGATGCGCGTCAAAAACGTTCAAAATTACGGTGCATAACTTTTCGTATGATTTCATATGCACTCATAATGAGAATAGGTTGAAAGGAAGGGGCCTGAGCTGAGGATGATGGAGGAGGAGACTGTGTTATTGATCCTGACACTCTAAGGTTTGTTGATCAGGAAGTCCAGGACCCAGTTGCCCAGTGAGCCCTTCAGTCCAAAAGAGGAGAGAGTGAAGAGACTAGATGTGTGCGGCATAATGGTGCTGAAGCCCGAGGAGAAAATGGATGTTAGAATTTCTACTCTCTGTGTACACTCTGACTTGTGTACACAGTGATGACGGAGTCCCGGACGTGGGTCATAACTCTCCTCTATTGGTCGGTAGTCATTCATCTCTGTCATTGAGGAGCATTTTGGGACACGGACAAAGGTGGTAGACTTAAAGTAGGTTGGGACAGTGGGATTTCTGCCAACACTCAGTCCCTCAGTATATCACCCCTGGGATATGTCAGGGCCTGCTACCTTATGGGGGTTGATTGGCTGAAGGGTCTTCCTATGGTCATATGGAGAGACAAGTCGCCAAGTAGCAGTAAATCTAGTGCCGATTGGGTAGTTGAGCTCTTCAAAGCACACATACAACCTGCTGAGTATCTTTTATTTGTTGGTGAAGTGGCCCGATGCTTGCTGTCAGTTTTCGGTCTTCAGTCCCATCCAACTATCGGCCCATAACCTGCCTCTCCACAACGTGGAAGCTAATGTCTGGGATCATAGCGGCTAAGATAAGCGGGCACATGGATCAATACATTAGCACAACTCAAATGGGATGTCATTTGGACTAGAGAAGTGTGGTCAGATGGTAAATAAGAGAGGCAAGGTAGTCCACACAGAGGGGGTCTCACTCCCAGAAGTAAAAATAGCA